>JBBMOI010000009.1:14017500-14115000 GCA_038088405.1 Porites divaricata
GGTTCTATGTTACCTTTTCTAAAATTATGCAAGTAAACTCCCTGAAATAACCTTTGAACAAAAAATGTACAAATTCATTCTCTGAAGGTGGCAAAAAAATTGTTGGAAATTTTTTTAAATACCATTGTTCATCTTGAAAATGTAAGGCCTATTTTCAGTTGCATGCTGAGCAACGTAGGCTTTTAGTGGAAGAAGAGCTGACAGTGACTTTGTTTAGATAAAAAATGGATATACCGGTCAACCTCAGTACCATTCATATGCATGATTTACAATACAATAAAAGCTCTCCTAACAGACACTCTTATTAGCAGACAGCTCTACTTACAGTCACCTACACCTTCTCTGACCTCCAATACACACTGTATTTTAACATTCCCGAAAGCAGCCAGCTTCAGTTATGGGCACCTTTTTTGCGTCCTGAGGGTGTCTGCTCACAAGAGCTTCCACTGTATGTGAAAAGTAATAGCGGTTCAGTCAGAAGAAGGTCACCTCAAGCCTTGCGTCCACGCAAGGCCAGGACTTCTTAGGACAAAACTACATTGTCACCTAGTAACTAAAAATTTGACTTTTTGCCTACAATTCCATAGCCAAAGACACTAAAACACTTTGCATGTTCTAATATTGTAACTTTTAGCAAACGCATGCATTCTCAGGGAATTTCCATTGATAACAACACTTCTAGAGGACTTGCAAGGAGTTTTTGATCTTGCTGACACTGCCCCTTTAACAGAGAAAATTATTTGGCAATTAGCCAAGCAAAACACTAACTTGAAAAGCTTGGCATACTCCTGTTGTATTATGGGTTCATGCTGCTTCTAATAAAACAATTCTTTGATATTTCATGGTAATGTGATAAGCAGCCCATCAAATTATGATATTTTTTAAGTTCCTAAAAGAAGAAAATTTTTTTGACCATTCAATAATAATAATAACAATGTACAAAAATAAAGCTTCATTTTGTAGTAGAATTTAGTTTCCACTAAAACAAACTTTATCATTATAAACATTTTTCATTTAGGCACTTAAATTTTCTCTATACATCTGACTGGTATAAGAACTTAGTTAAATATGTAGCAAAAATGACACATTGAACATCATGCCCCCTTGTGTCGTTTACTTCAAATTCAGTAACTTAAATATGTCATAATCTGAATGTCAGTGGTAACCCTTTGAGCTATAATATCAGAATCTAAATTCTCACTTGTTGACCAATACATCCTCTATTGAAGAAGAAGAGAGACGTTGTTCAAGTATCAAGGTAATTCTGATCATGTCTTTAATTTTTATGACTACTTTGTTCTAAATACCATTGATAAAATGCGGAGAAATTTGGTGCTGATAACATTGGGGGCTTAAAAGGTTAATTATGCAGTATCACAGCTCACCAGAATGTGTACTGAAAGTACAATAGGCAAAGAAACAACGTTCTCGTACTGTCCAAAGCATTTTTCTGCAAAAGAGCACTTTTACCTCTGGCACAAACCATGAAGAAGGCCTGTAAAGACCTGTGTAGCTTGACAAACACATAGATGTGCAGTAAAAGACTGATTTATGGGATACAGGAAAGAAAAAATGTGACAAAGGAAAGATTATACCGCACTCTTAGAAGGGGAAAAAGTCTTCGTAAAGTAACCCTAAAAAAAAATTAAGCTTTATTATTATCCCAATGTTTGATTCTAAAAAATCTGATAATTATATATACAAACTGTTTTGCTAACTTTAAAAATTACAAAACACTGGCCTATCACTAACTTACAATAGATGTTAGAGACAACATTCTGTCAAACAAAACTTCATACATTAACTTTAAATAACAAATGAAACCCCACATTGTACAATTAAGCCCTGAATTCAGTTTTCACATGCTGTGCCATGGTGAAACCTGTAATATGCCATCTGGCAGACTCCATACAAATGAACAAAGGCTGCAGCAACCACAAGGACATGAAAGATTTGGTGGCTTTGGAACTGCAGGTAAAAAAAAAAGATTAGTCTATGTGGTTTAAAATTTATTGCAACATGCATAGATGTGAGTTTAGATGAACCTCCAATTCTCAAACTTCCCTGTAAGAAATACCAAAATTAACTCTACTTCTTCACTTATAATCACTGTAATTTTACTCTCTCCCCTCCCCCCCCCCCCCCACCCTCCATTTTTTTTTGCTGGACAGAATTTTAAAGGAGCCACAGTTGCAATGTCATAGTGCAATGCAATGAACACCTACAACAAGCTATCTCTTAACTTAGTTTCAATTATTAATCTGACTCTGGAACAAGGTCAATTGAGTGCACCCTTAGGCTGAAACAGGGCAAGAAACTCTGAAGTGAAAGATAAGAAGCTAAACTGGCTGCTTACCCAGATGTCACATTTGCCAGGAAACCATCTTTCTGGAACCCTGGTAGCATACATGATAGCACCTGCTATGTACAAGACTCCCATAAGAGCCATCCAGCCAACAGAAGCCTGGCGATGAGCAAGTGTCACACCATGTGCTGCCATGAAATGAATAGCAGGAACAATTCCTGAACATCCAAATGTAAGAAACAAACCTGATGGAAAAGACATGCATGAATAAATTGTTGAATTTATAATGGTATGCTATATATGTACAAAGTTCTTGCCTACAATTGTGCTATATTAGGCCTTCAGTGCACTTTTTCAATGTTTCAGCTTTTTAAAAGAAAGGGCTTTCATAGAGCTTTATGGCATTTACAAGAGAACACAATATTAAGTAAAAGGACAATAGATTATAATTAGCACTACAGAGTTTTCCTTTCTTTTACAGTCTCTGGAGAACTTTCCAATTCCCAGTCCTAAACAAACTCTCTACAACCATGATATCTTTCATCTGTATAAGTGGAGGTGGCACTCTGTGTTAGTACTATTGCAGATTTTGAACTATTATCCCTTTTGAATAGAGAGTCTTTAATCCAAGGGGATAGCAGTTCTTGCTATTATTTTATGGTTTTCTATAAAACAAATGACCTGATCATACCTGCTCTAAGTACTCTGTACTTGGGAGTGTTAAACTTGCTCCACAATGAAACAATAATGCACAAGACACCAAGGGAACAGATCACTGACATGTAAACAATTTTAAGAACTCTTGAACAATAGAATCCATAGTAAAGAGGAGGCATAAACGAACCCATGATCAGCATAGCAATTCCTGAGTAATCAAGCCTATCACGAAAAAATCAATAACATTAGTGCTAGCTACAGAAACTACTGTTGATGCACTGTACATGAAAGCTCGAGTATAGTGAAAGCAGCAGGGGTATTTTGGACAACACTAAATGCCAATGACTCTGGCCCCCAGTTGTTCAAAACCTGGATAGTGCTATCTACTGGATAATCACCCTCTAGTGAATAAGTATTCAGGAATCCAATAATTATTGTGCTATCCAGGGGATAGAGATTTATCAAGTGGACAGTGTTATTGACTTGATAAGGACTAGACAATTGAGTAAATGAAGTTTCTGTTCCATTTGCGCTGTATTATAAGGCCCTACCTGGAACTTGATTCACTCAATTCCCCAACAGTAACAGCTAGACTTCAGAATCACTCAGTATTCTGCATTCTACAAAATTTCCCCTGCCAGAGCAGAAGTACACATATTATTGTACTCAAATTAATGCTCTGATTTATACAAAAAGATGAAGCCTATTTTTTTACAAATTAATAAATTAACCCTTTAATTAACCTCTTATATGAGAGAAAAAACAGGATAAACATCTTATTACTTCTTTTGCCCTGGTCAAATTGCCTTTGAACTACACATGTAACAAACCTAATGCCTATAAATAAGCAAAATCTACTGTTCTTGTGCTATTAGAATTAGGTGTAACCCATGTGAAGCCAGGTCATGGAATGACTCTGCCTGATCAGACAAAAACATCATTAGAAAAATGGATTTGGCTACCAAGCAAAAATATGTTCCAGATCTACAGTACCACACATGTATATGTTGTAGTTAATTTTTTATCTCAGGTAATATTTGTTTTTCTTTTGTTTTAACTTTATTAGCATACATAACCACACCCAAAAACAAAAGAAAAACAAAAATTACCTGCAATAAAAAATTAACTACAACATATATACAGTAAGGGATTAAGATAAGAGAATTGTGCAGAGAAAATGTATGCTAATTTACATGTGAAGGACAGTGATACGTGGCAAAAACCTCACCTGCTAAACACTTTGGACACAACAACAGAGTGACAGTAAACAGTATGGAAAATCCATGAGAACCCCAAACACAAAATTGCACCAGCGAAAAAGGCACCAAATACCAGCTTCTCCTGCCAGTCTTTTGGAAATGGATTGCTGTTGGTAATTGGTCGCAAGAACATGTACAACATGACGCATATAAAGGCCACAAACCCAATCAAATGGGTCCAGATATTTCCAGTTTCAGAGTGAATTTTAAAAATGCTCTTAAAACAAGCCCTAAATGAAGGCATGGGTGGTCGGTGATGGTGTGATAAAAAGTCATTGTCACGAAGCCATTCTGGAAGCTCAAAATGCGAGAGGAGATACCATCCAGAGCGTGCTAATTCGATTGCTTTTTTTGAGATCCTCTCAGCCTTATCAGCAGCATCATGCATGCTTTCTTGTACATTGTCTTTTGCCGTTTTAAGTATGACTTGAACTCGTTCAGCAGCATCAGTCATGTTTTCTTTGGTTGATTTAAGCATCACCTGCACTTTCTCAGTAGCTTCATGTATGTTATCTTGCATTTTCTCAGCAGCGTCATGCACGTTTCCCTTGATTTTAACAGCTCTATCTTGCACATTGCCCTTAACAGCTTGGAACATAACATGCAAGTTTTCCTCTCCTTTGACTATAAAGACCTAAAAAAAAAGACATGCATTTTTAATAACACTAGTAATCATTGTGATCATTATGCAAGGAAAACTTAGTAACGTTAAAGACTAACTTATAAGATGGGATGGGAAAGAAAAATGAATAGATTAGAGTACATTGATGAAGGTAGCTGCTGATAGAGAAGGCTGAACACAAGCTGATGTTAAGACTTTTAATAAAATTTAAATGCTGACTTGAAAAATTGATAGTAAGGAAGAAAGGGACTTTAAAAATGCTCAGGGCTGTCACTTAGAGCCAGGGGCTGGGTATCTCCCACGGCTACTACAGTGAAAATGCACCCTCGCTACTTTCAAACATTGTGTAGGAAGCAAAAGAAAAATGAAACCAAAACAACTTTTTAGCTGTTTCATTCCCCACCTACTAAATTTTGTATGAATGCAACTTGAGACCCTAGCAATAGCCCTGAAAGCCTATCATGTATACCCTACATAACTTTATGTAGCTGCACCTGTTTTTCACTATTATAATTCTGAGTTTTCTGTCATTACTCCAGCAGATTTAAATTAAAAATATTTTACAAAATTAACATACTTATTAAAATACACTTATTTTTTCTGTGTCATCCCACAACGATAATTCAAACCATAATTCAAAGGGGATAAACCATAATCAAGTGTTGCTGCAAATATCTCACTGTCGAAACCGTTCATCAGTAAAATAACTTAAATGAATGAAACTACATAATTGGTTTTGGCTCCATTAAATGTCCTACAGTACCAACATTACTGCAGAACATTTCAAAGTGGAGCCATCCACAATGAGAGCAGAGTAAAGAATGGTACACCTGTAAAACTACATTGAGGCTCCCTAAAGTTGCTTCTTAATACTAGAAAATAAAACAATAAAACAAACCAAGAAAATGTCTTTTCCCCATAGTCTAAGAGCTAGCCGTGAAATGTTTCCACTGGAGTAAAGTAGTTTACAGAGTGAATTGGTCAAACAAAGTGGCTGGTATTAGTTCTTGCAGTGTATAAATCCTGACACTGTTGCTTAGAGACAACAGGTGGCAAGAACTAACAGCATTTGCATGTTACACCTAAAACATGTTTGCATATAGATGCTAGTCATCTGCATTCTTGTTAAGTGGTAGGCAATTTGACATGTCAACAGACTTAATTATTAACTTAAAAATGCTAAACTTAAGCTAAACAAACTGAAGCTACATGTATTTTTCATATACTCCTTATTAATAATCATTTAAATGGAAAAATAGATTCCCTTTTAGATTAAAAAATAAAATAAATTGAAATAATACACTTCAGATAGATAAGCTAAAAAAGCCTTTAATCCTTACCCAAACTTCCATGGATAAAAACAAAACGATTAACTTTCAATACTTCAAGAGGCAGACTGTAAATTCTTATCACCAAAAGTGGTTCACTGTTTCATTGAGACAACTGGGTATATACATGTAATATGTCCTGGTACGTTTGAAAGAACACAGTAAAACAGGCATCTTTACAGGCAATTCAATATTAATTTAATCTCTCTTTTACAACTTAGGTTGATAGAATCTGCTCATTAACATTGACGTTTGACATTTTCATTAAAACAGGTAAAAACTTGAAATTTGACCAGGGTTCAAATACACTTCTGGGAATTTTAATAAACACCGGGACTGGTGCAAACTCAGATGTACGACTTCAGAAGTTCAGGTCGGTCCCCAAATGGCGCTTACTTCCTCTGTTACTCATTCTGAACCACTCTGAACACTTGAAATAAATTTGGGGTCAAGTGAAAAGGATCTGAAGCGAGTCAGATTGGTCAGAGATACATGTAGTTAATTTGTTGGGGCCAATTTAATGAACAAAAGAAAGAATCCCATTTATTTTATGGCTGCCTACACAAGCAGGTAAAATGAAGCAAATCCTGTGTTCTGCTTTGCTATGCGAGTGGGCAAGAAGCACGGGATTTCCCACTTTTGTCCCTGAAGAAAAAAGTTTTCTTGGCCACACAATATATCCTTTATTTCTTCTAAGCTTATTCAGTTAAGATGGCTGGATGTTGGCCTCGTTCATTTTTAAAGAACCAGGCCAATACCCAGCCATCTTGACCTCACGCTTGGTCAATGATTCTACAGCCAGACCTACCACCCAGTCTTCCCGGTGTAAGTTAACAGAGTTCTTACGTAACCAGTAGCCTGAAATTCATTCGATTGCTTCGAGTCGTTTTCTCCTCTCAACAACGTCTGAATCGACCGGCCGTTAATGCCGTCCAGTGACGTCACTCACTACCCGAAAACCGGGTAGTGATTTTGATTGGTTGATTGTCTAAACATTCGCATAATTATGTATAATTATGAAAAATCTTAGCGGGATTGTCGCTTGAGTATTCAACGGATCGCATCCCTGGCATTCTTTCGTGTAGTTCAAACATTTCGATAAGCTTAATCTTTATCTTAAACAGCAAAATTGCCCTTGTCTTCGAAACTGAAATGCTAAATTGAACTGCGAATGAAGAATCATTGCGGAGAGTCGGTAGGTTTTTCATTTAGAGCCGCTTTGTTGTTTTGGCGGCCGATGATTTTGTTTACGCGAAGTTTTGTGAGATCTGAATGTTATAATTCAATCTTCTTGCTATTTTTACCGTCAAGAGTAATGATTCTGTCAGCTTTTCTTTCTTGTTTCCTTGTTTTTTTTCGTCGTTAAACCAAATAGCTTCTTTTCAGTTAAAGCAAATCAATGTGTTTTTGAACTAAGTGTTCCGTGTGTGTTTATTTCATTGCGTGATTGCGACCGAGTTTGATTATAGAATTCAGTACAACCGGTTCAGAGTTGTGCAGTTGATAGTTTGAACGTTGAACATGAATTACGATCGAAAAAGATAAAGCAATTCTGTATCAAGTTTGCCACTTGAAAACCATGTTTCACTTTTTGCATGAATTAAAGCAAAGGTCAAAGAGTAGTGACGTCACCGGATGGCATTAACGGCCGGTCGATTCAGACGTTACTGAGGAAGTAATCACGACTCGAAGTAATCGGATGAAATTTAGGCTAACGTAACCAGTAGAAAAAAAGAAATGGAAACACAAATTCACTGGGCTTTTCTTGCCAAAACACCTTTCAGGAATAAACCACTTCCATGTCGTGATCCTCTAATTGTGAAATTAACAACCAGGTGGCTCACATGAGTTGAAAGTTTGTACAATCCACGCGTGACCACGCGAAATACACGCTTCCCGTACATAATATATACTTGTAACTATACTTGTACTTATCTACTCTTTAGTTTATACACTCCTACATTCCCAAAAGAATTAGAAGTAGGGAAATAAAAATGGACCGGATACTAATGTAGAAATATGATATTAGCGTATTAAGTTTACCTTGGCTTGCTCGAGACCAAGCAGAGTGCATGTTACACTTTCTCCGTCTACATCTTCGTCGCTATCTTCGCCAGCATGGTCCTGGTCATTTTCTCCTTCATTACTACTTGCAATAGTGGTATCTTCGTTTACCACTCCCTCTGAAACTTTCTCGCCTTCAGAACCTGTGTTACTTGAACTGTCGTCCTCACAACCCCTACTTTCGACTGTTACGTCGACACTGGCCACATATTCTATTGGTTTTTCCTCTTCTTCTAGTTGTTCTAATGGTATTTCTTGACGATCGCCTTGCGAGCTAATGTTTTCAGAGGAATCACAGGTGTCTTCAGATCTTTCACCATCTGTGTTATTGCTATCCTCATTCACCAGTTTGGTCGTGGTTATTTCGCTCATGTTTGTCCTTCTTCTGCGTAACTCTGCCATGTATTGAGTCGCGGTCTGAGTATCGCGTTATAAGGACGTTTAAGTGATATAGCCAGTATAGCTCTTACACTTGACAAAGGCAAATCGGACGCTACTCCATCGACGACTTGGATATCTTCGAGGGCTTCTCGAGTCTTTTTTCTAAAGTAAGACTGTGGAAGTTTCCTCCAAAAAAGACCCTGTCTCCAACGATAGCGTTTAAAAATTATGCACTTGCTCTTCGAAGAATCAAATCGAAATGTTTTCTCAAGGTCCTGCAAGGTCGGATCATGGCTTTGTCCCGGTGGCCTGATCATTATCCCCCAATCACAAATCATGTTAGAAAATTTTACATTTAGCGCGTACCTAAGCGACCAATCAGATTCTTCCTTAGAATTGAAGAAATAGGGCCCTTACTGGGGACAAAGTTCAGGTATTTTCATAATTCAGAGTATGAATAGATAATCTATAAACAGAACAAAAATGAAATGAATACCAAGAATAATAGATCGGATGCGTAGAAACCTGGAGGATACGAAAATATTCTAGGAATTCCAAGCCAATAACTTTGCTACAACAGTAACAACTTATAACAGTAGGGCCTTGCTAATGGGAAAAAAATTCAAAACTGGACTGGACTCTAAAAAGGTGGATCTGAATTAGCAGCGTATCACAAAAAAAAAGGTATGCTGGCAGTAGTGATGAGAGAAGTAGCCTAAGTGATTATAGCCTCCTATGCAGATATTCTTTTGGCTCTTTATCAGGGATTAGTATAATTACATTGATGATTATCGAAAATAGAGCACTGTGATTGGCTAGGAGCTTCGCTTTATCCCGCTATAATCCCCGCGCAGTGATTATAGCATTGAAGGCTAGCAGTTTTCAAAATGGCAGCCAGATTTTTTTATGTTTCGGGGTCGGAAATTGACCAATAATTTTATTTTCTCGAATAATCATCAATGTAATAATTATTATTATTATACTAAAACAATTAGTCGCCTCAGGTGATGTGAATATTAGCGAATAGTCACCGAAACAAAGTGTCAGTGACTATTCACCAATATTCATGTCGCCTGAGGCGACTAATTGTTTCAGTATAATAACATTGATGATTATTCGAGAAAATAAAATTATTGATCAATTTTCGACCACGAAACATCAAAAAATCTGGCTGCCATTTTGAAAACTGCTAGCCTTCAATGCTATAATCACCGCGCGATGATTATAGCGGGATAAAGCGAAGCTCCTAGCCAATCACAGTGCTCTAGTTTCGATAATCATCAATGTAATTATACTAATGGCAAATTGTCACCTCGACTTCGTCTTGGTGACTATTCGCCAATATTCACGTCGCCTTCGGCGACTAATTGTTAATTAGTGTATCAGTGGCAGATCCAGACCAGACTGAGGCCCGAAGGTCCCAAAAAATTGATTTTGGAGACTGGGCCCCCACTTATCTAAGGGTCTGGTTGACCGCCCCCCTTCCCTTATCTCGAGGTCTGGATCCAGCACTGTGTGTAACAAACAAAGTAAAAATAAACAGGGTGGTCCATTCAGCCTCCCCTCCCAGAGGGGGAAGGGGGGCACTCAAACAATATTTGGGTAAAGATGAGTCACTGAGGGTTTGAAACCCTGACCCAGATTAGGATCGAAAAATCCTAAAATAGCTACCCTGTTTAGGACAACACCCTCAATTTTATTACCCTGTTTGAGACAAATTACAAAATGTACGCCATCTTGTTTTAAAGCCATATATTGGCAAATTTATTGTCATAGAGTAAATTCACATTATAATCTGTCATTGTACACTTGGAGTGCAAACAATTTTCATCAAACAAATTGTGCAGGCAATACCCTGTTTATGTTAGCCAAGGACAAACTGGCACAAATTTTATACCCTGTTTCAGCATGCAAAGAAAGTAGTGTCCGATAGCCCGGGGCTAGTGGATTTTGCTATCAGGCTAGTAAATTCTGTTTTTATCTTGCCTGATGGGCAAGTGATGATTTTTGGGGAATTCAAATTACAGAAGAAATGTCATCAATCCCGCTCATCAAAAATCAAAAATTTTTTCGGGCTAGTTGAAATGACTTTTGGGCTCACATGCTAACTACAGCTTGCCCAAATGGCAAGCTGTAAAACTGACTTTCTTTGCAACCTGTGTTTAGGACAGACTTGCAACAAATTATATACCCTGTTTAGGACACTAGACTGGAAAAAAACTATACCATGGCCTCGGAGTGGCACATCCCCATATAAGCCATATAAGGAAGTACCCCACCCCTCCTGGATTCAGCCAAAAGGTTGACATCTATATTATGATACTACATTCTGTAATCTATCTAAAATATATTAAACCTTAAAAAAGTATATATCTGTGGTAGTTCAATATTATCCTAAGCTTTAAATGTAATTTTTTCTTTGTTTTTGGGTATTGTAAGATAACGAGTTTGAACGAAGAAAAAATAGTCTGAAATGTCAACTGTCTCCTCCCCCTAACTAACACTCCCACATGTGGGTCAGAGGGAGAAGAATTAAGGCTCACATTATTTAACACTATAAAACAAAATAAAATTAAAACCACAAAAAAACTGAACCCCAAACATACTCAAATTATACAAATAATTATGTTAAGAAATATGTCACATGTGTCTAACAGGTATGGTTTACAGTGCCAAGTGAGTTAAACATAATTTTGTTTTCTTCTTTCACAAAAAATAATTTTGCTTCAAAGCCACTGTGGAAATGACGATTCAAGGGGGAAATAGCCATTTCACATTTCACCAGAAAAATTAAGGGCGGATCACAAGTCATAAAAATATCCTTTACCACCCTTCTCACAGCCATAGCCTTAAGGTAATAATAAGACATCAAATTATTTAAAACACAGAAATTTCAAATTCATTTTTAACAGCTGATAGCTATTGATAATGTTGACTGTTTTTAGAAAACTTAACACTTTGTTCAAGTATAAGTGGCTGAATAAAGCATTTTAATTGTGTACAGTTTCATAACAAATACAGTGAAGACAAGAAAAGCATTTATCATTTTAAAATTACCCTATTAGAAACAGATCTGGATCAGGTCCATTGATTTCTTGAACTGCAGCCAAAATACAGTAACCAAGTAACCGGTTCATGCTCAAACACAGTTTTTCATCATGGTACATGAGGGTAGTCTTGCTTCCAAAATTTCCAAAATAGAGGACAACTTTTTAAATTATACCCATTCAAAAATGTCTACATGGCCATTTTTTGTTCCATTCAACCGTTGTTTGTTGGGTTTAAGATTGATTTGCCAGGACTATTGAAAAACTTGAAACGAGGTTGGGAATATTTACTGGGAAAATTGTTGCACCACACATTCTTTTTCCTTTTTTTCTGAAAGTTTTGGTTGGTGGGGGAGGAAACCAAATGTCATCAAACTGTTAGTCTCCCATTCAGCTGTTTTTGTCTCCTCCTTGTGTAACACTCCCCTTTAATTTTGAGCATAGTGAGACAAGACAAACACAGCTGTGTAGGAGACATCAAACTGTGTCACCTATAGGGATTAAACAGCCTAGCTGTAGCGTGGGGAGGGGCCTGGGGGACTTGTGCCCCCTCCCCAGGTTTTTTGGCCCAAAAAGTCAACACATGCACACATAAAAGTTGAAAATAAAAATTCACCTCCCAAAGCACTGAAACAACATGTTGATAGTATTCCAAAATAAGTCATTCCTGATAAACTGCAATTTACAATCGAACCTCCACTAATGACCAACTCTCTACAATGGCCACTTTTTTTGGCGAAGAGTCCATACATTGACTCTTATTTAACCCTCTCTGCAATGGCCACTTTCTTCTTTCCCAAGGTGGCCATTGTGGAGAGGTTCAACTGTATAGCCATTTCCCCAATCCACAAAAATACGACAAAACATGTCAAATGCAGTCTAAACGTGTCTAGACATCTGAACGCCTCATTCTCATCTTACTAGATTTAGTTCATCTGGTAATTTTCTCTCATTGTCTGTTCTTTGGTACATGACTGGTGCAGGCTTTTGGTTGGGACACACAACTACAACCTTCCTATGAAGTCTGTGTTTGCCTCTATGGCAGCTCAAACAGAATAAGATGACTACAAAACTACTACAACGTCTCTGCAGCTAGGTGAAACATTTTCTGGTTTTAAGATACAGGGACCAGTCCAGGGACCAGTCCATCCAGACGAAAACCTCTGCTTTTCAAATGCAATGAGCAACCTAAAATCTTTGTGCTCCCCCTAGTTTCTAAAGGCTTGCTACAGCCCTGTTAAATGAAGCCTGAGCCCTGCCCAGATTGTAAATTTCTGACAGGTATTCCCATCTGTTTGTATGGTAATTCCTCCCCCCACCCCCACCAAAAAAGAAAAAAAGGTTTGTGCCCTATGACAATAGTCTTTGATATAACCCTGCAATGGAAGACAAAAGAATTTGGGACTGTGTGAAAAAGCCCTTTCAGTTAATTGTTACATTGGACTCTGCTCCTAATGACAATTTTTTTTATCAGCTTTGGGCTCATCCCCTCATTCCCCCACTCCCCCGAGCAATGTTGTGGCTCAAAAAAAAGCACTCATTTCCACCCATTTGCTCAAACGTCAACTTTGTTTGGGGTGGAAAAGGAGGGGTCACTACTTTTACTAATAAAAATTATAACTGAAAAGGTCCCAACACTTCTGACCTCCATTGTAGCCTTAGTAGTGGATGTATTTTTCCAGACTACGAATTATGTTTTTGCAATCCATTACCGGCATTAAAAACACAAAATCCTCTTGGCATGTGGGAATAGCTGTCCTCATGTGCCATAGCATTGAAGAGATCTTCTGTTTTGATCCATCCAACAGGGTTCCTAGGCCACACATCTAATAACAGAAATCTGTCTTCTTTCACATGGTATCCACCCAATGGACTAAAATGTCCAAAATCAATACCTGGATAAAATTCTGCCATGTAAAAATTCACCACAACGTGGCCTCCTGGTTTCTTCAGATTCTCCAAAGCAATAGATCGAAATTCGTCCACTGTATGGACTCCAGGGGAAATTTTACCCTCGCGGATTGATTCGTTGCTGGAGTTCTGTTGCAAACGAAATACATGATAGAAACTCGTAGGTAAACCGATAATTTTAATGAGCTCACAAAAGGTTTGAAGAGTAATTCCTTCAATGTCAACATTTCCCTTCCGTAAAAGTGAGCAATCTGCGCCTACTTTGAGGATATCACCTTCTTGTAGCGTCTTTTGGATGGCTTTTAGTTGAGCAAGTTCAGAAAATTTTCCAATGTGAAAGTCGTTTTGGGTGCAATTTTCAAGGATTTCATTGAGGCACATAGCTGCACTACAAAAGCCACAGTATTTTGAATTCACTTGATTACGAAAATATGGCAAAAGGCGGCAGTATTTGCATTGCTGTAATAGTTTTTGCCCCTCTAAATCTTCCAGTGGGAGAACAACGGTAGAGGACCTGACATCCGCCATTACACATGAACATAGACAACTGAGACGGGGCGGAGCGGGGGAAGTGAAGCGCTCAGTTCCAAGTTCGAGAATAAAAAAGAAGAAAATTTCAAGAAAAAACGTGTTCAAAGACACTAAACTTAAACATTTAAATGAAATTTAAAATATAGTTAGTAGGATAAAGAATAAACAAACAAAACGAAAATGATAAAAGTTGAAAAATCGATGTTGACATGTTTACCCACCCACCCGATTCTCCCAAGTCCCGAGAAAACCTTCTACTTGACAACGCAGTCATGTCAGCGGAAGTCTTTGAACGCTAGCAAAGACTGAAGTTGACTGAACTTGACTCGTGTTTTATACAATCCTTTTCAGTATTTAAGGTGTATTTTAATTTCTGGTACGATGTAATGCTTCAAGGCCTTCAAAGAAAGGCGGAGAAGGGTATGATTGACTCTGTTTACTATGAGATCCGCAAAATCACTGGGGGTGAACTCGCCTGGCAACAGATTCATCTCAACTCAAACACCGGTAAGGCTTCCACTTTGTTGTTAACTGTGTATTTCCCATGAAAAGGAGCATCGTTCTAGGGTATCTGTATCTTTAGGGTTGTTAATTTTTACTCCGCCGTCTTCGTTGAAGAAAAGACGGTTTATAGCTCATGGCGCTGTTAATCAATCAGAGTAATATTTAGGGTTCTTGTTCTAGAATCATGTATTGAAAGTATTTCTTTGGCCAGAAAGCCCCTGTTTATTCAAGATTTTCCCTCCTCTCTGTAAATTGCATGCATTCTTCCACACATAATTTTTTTTACTTTTGGTTAATTTTAGTGTAGTTAATGCCTAGATATAAAGTGCCTCCATGGCTGCATGAAACTAGTGGCAGTTTTGCAGATCATACATTACAGTTTAATATATGCAACAGCAATTAAAGGTCTTTAAGCTAATCTCTGTTGTAGAACCTCGAGTATAAGTCTTGCCCTGACCACTACCTGGATTTGTTCTTGGATTAAGTCCCGAGCCACCTGCTTTTGTGTCCTAGGGTTCTTAACCTCGATACATTCCATTTGAAGAGTCAAACCCTGTTAATACAGACACTGAGGGGGGCATAAAAAGTTTTGTATTACTGTGCTTTTCCCAAACATGCGACTCTAAAGTTCAAAAGCCGACTTCACAATATTGTGTTTTTCGCTGCCGTCAACCATAATTACGATCACAAGCAACGAACATTGCAACACAGAAACACGCAAAACGGATCGAAATCCACCGATCACAAATCAGAAACCATGACCTTTTGAACCTGTTAAAGTACAGTTTTGTTTCCTAAGAGGTCCGTTAAGATGATTGACGACAGCGAAAAGCGCGCAATCTTCAGTTGGCTTGTAAACTTCAGAATTCGCATTAAATTTTTTGTGAAAAGCGCAGTAACAGGGTGTCCATATTTAGTGGGCTGAATTTAAAGAACATCAAAGGGCTTTCTTTCCCCACGGACAAAGCAAACTGTCTGTAATAATGAAGCAGTGGCAGATCCAAGGGAGGAGCCCAAGACCCGCCCACCTCCCTTATTTTTAGACCAAACTGAGGCCCAAGAGGCCAAAAAAAGGTTTTTTTTGTTACCAGGCCCCCCCTTATCTCAGGGTCTGGATGACCGGGCCTCCCCCTTATCTGAAGGTCTGGATCTGCCACTGTGAAGTGTCCACATTCTCCTTTTTCACTGTCACGCCATAAAAAATAAAAATGAAAACAATTCAATACAGAGAGTCCAGAATCTGGGAAATGAAAGAAGGTAAATGTACAAAAAGCCTTGCCAAGAATCAGGTCTGTGCAATATTTCATACCCAAGATATTCAGAAAAATGTTTCATTCAAATTCGTTAAGCTTGTATGGAGACACCATGTTGTTGTCCCTTTGAGGGGGTGCCAGAAATCAATAAAAACATTTGTTTTTTAGCTTTCCTACAAATACTTGAATTCATTGCTTGAGAAACTCATAAAGTTTAAAGTAATAATTATTATTCTCAGTCAAGAAATGTTTAGAAAGCAAATTTTCAAAACATCAGTAACATTTTTAACCCACATAAGAGCTTTCCCGGCCACCAGCTAAATACTGCATCACACAAAAGCCTGAAAATTCAAGCATCCTCTAATGCAAAATGAAGGACCCTTTTGTGCTGAAAACTTGTATAAATAAAGGTATTCAGGTGCTGTAATACCTCATGAAAGTAAAAACCCAGAAAAATTTATAGTTTCCTTAGTTTGAAGTTTGGTGATGTCATGTGAAAACCGAGAATTGAGCTGGTGTCCATAACAGGGGGTCCGACTTTGTTTCATCATCCCTCAATTGTCCCATCAAGGGATAGGATAATTGAGTATTCTTATTTTTTATTTTTTCAGTGACTGTGCACAAAACAAAAAACATAATAAATTTATTGTTTCAGCATGGTAAATCAACATGTATTACATTCCTCTATTCTTTTCAGTATAAAAAACCCACTATTTTACAACAAAAGCAAGTGCCAAGAAAGCCTTATCGTCAAGCAATAACACCATCACCCCCTAAAACAAGACATGGTTCCAGAAATGTTTCAAGACCTCAAACTTCCTTGGGACTTTATAATGAAAAAGAGGCTACTGTTGATGAAGTGTTGGATTATTCAAGGCCCAAATCTGCATTTGGAAACAACTATGAAAGAGTGACAAAACTGTACAATATTAACAGGTAAATTCATGTACATTTATTCAAAAATGCCAACAGAGTTACAATGGACTTGCAATAGATCCTATATTCCCTCATAGTTCTGTTCCTACAGGTATCATGGGCTGTTATCTCAGATTAAACTATGATGTACTCATTAGGATGTTGTTTCTTTCAATACTGGTCGTATGCCTGCTTTTGTGCACCTTATATTTTTCCAGAAAAGATGAAGGATTAAATCTGCAGAGAATATCAAAGAATTTTCTTATGGAAAATACGAAATATTCGCTGTATTTTACATTGAATGTCTTTAGACAAAAATGATCAACCTGATATTTCTTGTCATGTTTGGACAAGCATCGATGTGCTTGAAAAATTTAGTGCAAGGTAATGTCTTTAAATTTCTAAATTGCCTAACAAGACCAGCAATCCGTGACTGACAAGTGTGTCTCTCACTCAGCAAAAGTGCATCTGTGGAAGCTTACATTTTTATCCTTCGCTTCAACATGTTACAAAATTTTGATATTTAATTTAAGGTCAAAAACTCTGACAAAGAGTAGAACTATCAACAAGTCTACAAAGACTACTCAAAGATCAAAGAAAGGCCCATCCAAAGCAAGAGTTGTCTGGGTGGACAATGCTGTGCCACAGGACAGCCAACATGAGTCAAACAGTGATGCAGTCATAAATTCAACTGAATTTGAATCATCAAATTATCACACACCAAGTAAGTGCCCCTTTTCACATTTTGTGCTATGATTCTTTGAATTTATAGCTTTATCTCTTTTTTGTGATCTAAATATATACTTGGTCTGATGTATAACAACATGTATAAACCAGGAGCAGAGAGTTATGCATTCACTGATCTGAGTTGGTTTCAGTTTTCAGCAAAAATCAAATACCATAAATGACCTAATAAACGCCCGGAGCATCTATTTAATTTTAGGGTTCCAAGTGGGGGCGCCTAATAGATAGAAGGCATTTAAAAGAGAGAGGCGTTTATTCTCATTACTGTAACAATCTCAACGAAACTACAGTGTAATAATAATAATGCTTTTGGTGAAAATATCAAGAGAGTTTTTATCTACTATACTCCAATATACATCTATTTTGATAGATGTAGAAGTCCTTAAAAGGACTTCTAGAGATCCATATCACTCTTTGAAATTCCAACATTGATGTCACAATCCTCACTCATTGTTACTGTGTTGCTATCGTTAGTCTATCCTCACTTTAAACTTGATAGAGCGATTTTCGTATGACCTTGAAAAATGGTTTCGGTACAGTGTTCGTTATTTGTTTCATCAGCCAATAAGTGAAAAAATCAAAACAAGGACTCTTCGTTTTCCCGCCAAAGAAAACCCTAATATGGTGAAGGCATTGTTCGATTGGCCAATCGTGTTGCAGTATGATGTCAAAGCGAAGTATCGATTGATTTCTAGAAAGTTGTTGGGCATGACGGTTTTTCACCCGAGCGTTCGCTTAACCAACCAAAAGCCACGCGCGTTTGTATCCGTTCGATAAACCAATCAAATCGCTCTATTTCCGTTCGTTTGTTTTTTTGTTTTGTTTACGCGTTTTCATTTCAAGGTCATACGAAAATCGCTCTATCGAAAAAGATGAAATATGCAAAGCCTTGTTGGTCAAGCAAGAAACTTAATGAATGGAATGATTTTGCACCTTTTTGCTAACTCCAGTGCGTACATTTATGGACGTATCTCATGCAGTATTTTGGATTAGCTGTAATTCTCATAGGGGGCTTCTATTTGACAGGGGGAGTTTATTAGAGTGGGGCGTCCAATAAAACTTTAACATTGTACTTGTAGAGGGAGCATTTATAAGGTAAGAGGCATTATATTTGGAAGTGGGCATTGATTTATTTATTAGGTCATTTATGGTAAGCAACTTGATCTTAAAGAAAAGGTTTGCTTTCTTCTTCTACTGGCCTGCAAAGTGAAAGGTTGAATTAATACATGTAATAGGGTTATGCATACATACATATATGCAGGTACTCTTCCCTCAAGAAGTCAGACCTCTTTTCAGCTTTTCATGCAATCATCTACTTAGGAGGCAATGTTTAAGTAAATATTACTGTGTTTATCATGTTACCTAATATAAAATAAATAATCTTGAAGGTAGAAATTGCGAGTCACAAATATACAACAGTTGCGGTTGTTTTTTATGGGTAAGAAAATAACATCAATTACCGCGGCGGGATAAGCTTAGTCATAGAGTGCTTGGCTGCAGAGTAACAGCTGTTCACGGGTTTGATTCTCAGGGCTGCAGGACCAGTACTCAGGGTCTTGAAATATCTGAGTAATACTGCCTTACCCTACAAATGGCTAGGCCTTTGACCACATAAAGTGGCACTCCTGTCTCCAGTAGGAAACAAAAAAAAGTGTCCCACTAATTATTAGTACTTTCATGCTAAAATTTACATAATTATATTGACCATAGGTAATAATTCCACTGCTCAGACATGGACTGTCAGTAATTCAAAAGACAAAGGGAGGTCAGCCCTCCCCAGAAGGCGTACAGGATTCAATGCTGGTGCCCTCATACCAGGTTCTGTATCCACTATGGTGTCTATACCAGAATCAGATGATGGTCGCAGTTCAAGGTCCATTGCTTCTCCTTCTTTTCAGAATTTGCTAGACCATGATGAAAGTTCAGATTATGAAACAGATTTAGAGGAGGACTTTCCAGGTACATTAATGTACAAAGTTATGATGAAAATAGCCTTTCAATGAGCAATATTGTGAAAACAAGTGATGCGTTATTTGCATTTTTTTCCTATTATTCAGTTCCAAAGAAAGTGTTTGATCCATCAGGAAGAAACGTGTACAACAAGTTGTGCAAAGAAGAAGGTGAGAAGCACCTTAATATTTCAACTTGCAAAAATCATAAACTGATAATATAAAGCCCCCTTTGAAATGAGCATTATGTAATTAGAAAATGTTCCAAAGAAAGTAACAGAAAATATTTGCAAATAATGGCAGAGAGTTTTCATTTCGCTGCTGAAACAGCAAAAATAATGCAAAAGTTAGCAGATGTTGCTTTCACTTATTTAAAATTGGATTGTCGCTGTGACCACAACTCTTTCCTCCTTTTTCTTTCGATTGTCAGTTCTTTCTAAGAGGATTGTCACCAGTTTTTGAAGCCATGTCGCTTGTCTTTTCTACCCATTGGAAGGTTTCACCAAAGGAACATTGAATTTTTTGGTACTACATGCATGTACCTTTGGCTAGCTATAGCTGATATTGTGAGGCTGTCAGCTGTTGGTGTAAATTCCACATACCCTGCTAGTAGAGGTATTTTTCCAACACGATTTTCAGTATTTGTGAAGTTGTTTGAGTCACTGGCATTCACATAGGTTGGCTAGCTTACGCACCCAGTTTTTCTCTCAAACACAAACAAGCCAAAACCTATAGGGAGATGCAAATGACTGTGTAAATGCTAAAAACCACGCTGCAAAGAAACCTCTGCTCGCAGCATAAGGAAAGATGGAATGCTGACAAGCAAAACAAAGTTGGGTTAACACTATGACAGTAAAGAAAACAAAAGGTACTTCAAATAAAAATTAAGTGAAATGCTAAGAGGGACCTATAAAATTATGTAAAGCTAAGACAAGGCACATGCACAACCCACCCTGAGTCCTAAAAGGGTCTCTAATTTTGGCTGGTTAAGTAACCTTTTCTTTGTAGTTCAGGATCATTCAGTAAGTCATTCTTCACATCAGAAAATTATGATTTATTGATTTACCAGTGATGTTGTTCTCCAGATCTTGTCCCAGTGTCATATTTGTCTGACCGGTTCAGATCCAAAGAGATTATTATGAAGCATCATGGACTGGGTTCTCAAGGAACACTGCCTATTGCCCAAGCACTCATTGTATGTACCTTGCTTGACCTACAATACTCGTCAGAAATCTTGAAACACTTGTGCAATTTTCCTCTCCCCAACGTTGATTTGGGATTTGCAGTCATCTCAGTGCTCCAAAATACGCGTGGCTCAACATTGGGGAAGGAGAGGGGTGCATTTGAATGAGAACAAAGGTGTGAAGAGTGAATGTATGAAATTCGGAGAAAATTCAAGACAAATGCCTTCTGTTTCAACGATTTTTGACGAGTATTGTCTTTGCATCAGTAGGGCATGGATGGGTAACAAAACATATGAAGGGTAACCATTGCCGCCTCCAGTGTTAACGATGCAATGAGTATTCTTGTGTTCTCTGTTCTAGTTGTTAAGCCGGACTAATAATTATATAGCAGGTATACATAATTTTGAGTATGGACGATTTAAACGTATATTTCTCCAAAACCACTTCAGTGAAAAGGCTGTGCCTATTAGTACATCGGGATTGGATCAAGGGGTGCATATTTCGAGACCGAAGGGAAAGAAAAATGACTCAAACATATGGCAATGGAGACGATGTTTGGTGATTTTTAAATAGCAGAAAGAAGTTCTTGAAGCCATTTTATCACACAAAACTAATTGGGTATTTATGGTGACATGTTATTTCTGCGAGCTTCAGGGGGAGAATGGTATAGACAATATCGCAAATTAGTCCTTATCTCAAATAACTACACAGAGGTGTCAGATGAAAACGGAACCCTTTTCTTCTTTTTCTATGATCTTAAAGGTTCTATCTACAAAAATGAGCTAACTATTTACAGAAATACATTATTAAACGAGATCATTCGTTGGAACGAGCAATCTATCTTTTAAGCGCAAAATCTCAACAATTCACTACTGTGTCCTACCGTAAAGTAATTATAGAACCATAGACTTTTTCAGAACTATCGGTTCACCGCGGTGAACTGCTTTAAATAGCATTATTGAATTTGTTCATGAAGAAAACTTTCCCTTATGTGTATGATCTATGATCTTTTCTATCATTTCAAACACTTGTAGATGCAGTAGCTTTTGTTTTTAAGGGCTAAAAAGGCAAAGAATTTCCCGAACACCATGGTGAATCGTGTTACACTCAAGCCGCAGCAAATAATGTCAACAACCTCGGCAATATTTACATAAGATCCTACTAATTTAATTAGTCCTCTTGCGGGAAAAGAAGACAACTAAGACATTTTCTACAAGGAGAAACGGAATTTAGCCATTACTCAGGTATTTGATGGGAGAGACTGAATACCCGTCACCCCACATTCATCATCGGATTCTCCCTTTCACCGACAACTCCTTCTCGCACCAAACCGAGTTCATCTTTCCGTGTAAAAATTATCGGCGTGTCTCTCTGCTTAGTATAAAATATCATGTCGGCTATGTTTTTTCAGTTTCCCAGCCAAGAAGCATAAAGAACTCATGCCGTGGAATGATCTGCTCCGACAACCGAAAATGGTTTTAAAACACTACTTCAGACTGTCTGAATTATGCACTCTATTTTTTACATATATAATTATGTATTTTAAATGCCTTACTTCCATCTGTCATTCTCTCATACGCGAAAAATAATTCATCATACAGTTTTTCTTTTTAATTTTTACTTTATGAACACATATATTCCATGGACGGTCCAAAAAAATCACCTTAATCTGAACTTTTCGTTATTTCCTCTCCTCCGACTAAATACAATACTCGTCAGAAATCTTGAAACACTTGTGCGATTTTCCCCTCCCCAATGTTGATTTGGGATTTGCAGTCATCTCAGTGCTCCAAAATACGCGTGGCTCAACATTGGGGAAGGAGAGGGGTGCATTTGATTGAGAACAAAGGTGTGAAGAGTGAATGTATGAAATTCGGAGAAAATTCAAGACAAATGCCTTCTGTTTCAACGATTTTTGACGAGTATTGTAGCTATTAACCAAATGCCTTTTATTTTAGTGTTTATTAAACAAAAATACCAAAGCAGGTGGTTTTTACAGGTAGTTGTTTTTTCCCTTGGTTTTTCTGTGAAGAAGTTACAAGTAAGGGAAAGACAGTGTGTTGCTTGGAAATTAAATCCATTCTTTTGCGCTAAAGTGTTGCAGTCTCTTGATGTACTAGGGTGGTTGTTACTGTTTGATCCTTGACCCTTGCTTCAAAGTACAGGGGCCATGTGTATTATCATATATAATAATATTATATGGGGCCATATATTGGTCATGTTTGCCATTCTCCAAACACTACGCTGACAAAGAACATGCTGTTAGTAAAGTCTAGGTGTCCATACAAATGGGACCCTTGGATAAATATCGCTTAATTGTTAAATGTCTCCATTGAGCAGGCAAAGAGGTCTACACAAGATAAGAGTTGCTGGTCGACCGTATAGTCATCAGCGCAACTCCATGGTAACAAGTTTACCATCTGGAGGATTTTAGCTGTATTGTACCGTGTGTGCAGCACACAATATTTATCAGAAGCTCCTATTATTGGCATTCAAGTCTTCAAAAAGCATATTTGATGTTGTCAAAGGGACAGAAAATGTGTGGTTCAGTGTAGTATATTGTAATGTGAAGCACCTGGGTAATAATCATTGCACAACTTACCCTCTTTTTAGTGAGGAACGTAGACTTTAGAAAAAGACATTATTTTTCAGACTGCTCTGCCACAGACAGCCAAAAATGATTATTAATAAGCACTGTAATATATTTTTCTACATATTAGCTTGTGCAGGTACCATTGACAATTCCCTTAATTTATTGATCTTTCCTCTTTATCAGAAAAATACTTTTACAGAAAAGTTAGACTTGACAGATAACTACATAGAGGCTTCTGGGGGAGTTGCATTGGCCAGAATGTTGATGGATAACTGCTTCATCACAGAAATAGTAAGTTAATTTAATTCTATGTTGTTAGCAATAATTAAGGCATAATTATGTGGTGTAAAAAAGGAACATAGACATTTTTAAATGTACTTCACAATCACGGTGGCCATCAATAATAACAAGTTTGATAACCAGGACTTGATTCAACCAATATCACTCATCTGTCTTTTTAAGCTCACAACATGAATCTCGTGAATAAATAATCATGCAAGTTAAACAGTGGCAATATGCAGTCTGGTAAAGCATCCCTTTCCACAGAACTTATAATTCAATGGGAATTCTGAGTCAGAGGGGTTCCCCACTGGCCCTAGGGACCAAACCACAGTGTATCTACAGTACAATTTATAATAAGGGTTAATGGGACTAAGCTGGAACTTTCAGAGGCTTGAGCAAGAGATCTTTCAGATGAATAACAAAATTTCAAGCAGGGATTTTAGTATGGATGTTTCCTGTAACTGCAGCACATTTTACCCAAGCATGTCATTTTTTGACAGAACTGCCATAAATTTTACTCAGACAATAAGCAAGTCCAACTTAAAATCTACAGCTGTCAGTCTTACATAGGATTTTGTACGAGAAGACAGGAAAGGAAGGCTTTGAAATAGAATGTGTGTAAGAAAGTGAGACAATGAAGTGGTTTTTTGACACCCTAAACAATGTTAAAAGCAATATTAAGTTATGCGGTGACTGAGGCATATGTCATGTGCCATTGTGTCATTCCAGAAAGTATCCATACCCCCACCCCACAGATGGTCTTTTATATTATACCCCCCTCCCCCTCAGAATTTCCATTAACCATCCATGGGAAAGGTATGGATATTTCCTGGAATGATACATTATTAATAGATCATAAATAACACTCTCATTGGTTGGTTGTGTACATTGTCTAGCTGGCATTAATGGATGTAAAATATTATTTAAAAGGAGTGGCAATTAAGTAACTAAATTAAGCTCTTCCACTGAAAAAAATTAAAACTAAGTGTAAACCTAATAAACTTATACAATCCTTCCAAACTGCTTCCCATAATTAAGTTAAGTTGATATTCTAAGCTCATACAGAGCTCTGTTTAGCATGACTTTTTAAGCTTAAGCACTAGCACACAGTAGACAAACACAACCATAATTCTTGAGGAAAATGTGCTATTTGTTGGCTAAGGATTACTGGCATGGAAGATTTAAACAGATCTGTTTAATGCTTTAAACAGCGTACTTTAAAAATTACAGTAAATTGAGTAACTGCATTGCAATGAAATCAAATGGTATTTATAATTTTTCTATTGGTTTTGCTTAATTTTAATACTTCAAGTGATTTTTGATTAAAATAATAATCAATGTTCTATCCTCTGATGACAGTTTATCTTGAAATCAAGAGCAGTGACAAAATACTGACAGGTTTGTTAACATTTTAAAACTTTTAAATGATGAGAATCTACGTAAATTTTCCAGTAACTCATTTTGTTAAGTAAACACGGTGTATTCTTTACAGTAAATACCATTTTACTCCATATACCATTTATACTATTTACCCATCTGCTCAATTATAAACATTTGAAAGAGCTAGGTTTTAAAATGCCTTATTATTATCCACCATACCAGTTAACTGGGAATAATAACATCAAGACTCTTTACAATACCAATGATGATTTCAACAGGTAATTTTAAGACAGCATTAAATACGCTATTCATTTCTATGTAGTATCTCTTTTCTTCTTTGTTAGAACTTGTCTGAGAATTTTCTTCGATCACAAGGGGGAGTTGCTTTTGCCAGCATGTTACTGAAGAACACGTCATTGATAAAGCTGGTGCTAAGATGTAAGTAAAGTATTTGGAGTGTTTTTTTATCATTATACTTTGAGAACAGCTTTTCAGCTTCAAACTACCAACGGATTGAACTTAATCACTATCTGCTATATTGTAATATTGTATTGAAACGCGCTCTACAGGTTACTCTTTACGATAGCCAGACTCTCTAACGGTACCTCGTTTCAGTTCTACCCTAAGGAAAAAACTCTGTCGATCATAGAGGTCCCGTACTATGGAATGCTTTAATTTTTAAGGACAAGAATTTTTCAAACAAGTTATAAAGACCTGAAGAGGAAAACCCGTTCAATGGACATTTTTAAAGAGTTGACTTTTAAAGAGACTTCTACAACAACTACAAATTTTAGACGTAAAGATTTTAATTATATTTAGAGGATTTAGAGTTTTTAATGATGTACATATATAGTTTAGTCAGAGTTTTTAACAATTAGCTTTTAGATAGTCCAATTTTGTGTTATTTTATTATGTTTATATTTCGTTCTTAGGTTTAGTTTTTATGCACAACCCCATAAGCTGCATAGCTTTTAATATCATTGTGCTAAAATAAAGGCTGTCTGTCTGTCTGTCTGACTGTCTGGAATCTTGGGCGGTGCGCTTGACCTGGCTTGACTGTAAACTGGTATTGTTGTTGGTCACTTCTTTGTAAAGCGATGAAATAATGTGCAAGGGAGCACATTTTCTTTCCAAAAATGGGCTCTGAGACTCAAAAGACTGACTGCATGCGAGTTTTAATGAATGTGTCTGAGAGTTTCATGTCTTCCCTTATCAGCAAACCACCTGTCGGACAAAGATGCCAAAGCATTTGCCGAGGCCCTAAAAGAAAATCGCACTCTGACTCACCTAGACCTGAGCCACAATGAAATTGGAGAAATGGGTGGAATTTACTTAGGAGCTGGTCTGGTAAGAGATCTTAAACAAAGATCAAAATCAAAGTTCTCAATATTCAATGTCACGCTTCACCTTTTATTTGCAATTTAAGAATTTGAAAACATTTTATTGTACATAAAAACACTTTTCTTCCTTGGCTGAACTTTGTTCTTGCAGTCCCCCACGGGTGGCCCCTGGCACCATACTTTAGCTCTTGGACAACTAGCAAATCTTATTTGTTTTTAAATATGAAACCATATACAGGGGAACCTCGATATATCTTTTTCATATATCTTACTATTACTGGAGCAAAGAAATCGTTCGTTATACCGCGGACTTCGTTGTATAGAGGTTCGTTCGTTATCGAGGTTGCAATGTACTAGGCGAGTCTAGAGCACTTGCCACTGGCTTGAGTTTTTGTCTTGTAGAAAAGGTTTAAAGGCAAATTTAAAAAAAAGATATTTTCGTAAACACTTACTGCAGAAGCTGATCTTAGGACAGCCTTTGTAGTCACTTTTCACAGCCTTTTTAGCTTTTTTCCCCTCCGTATCATTTTAGTACATTTTTGGTGTCATTGAACTTAAAACATTTATAAACTTCTATAAAGCACCAGTGTTAAACTGCTGCAACATGTTTTTAGTATTGTTGTTGTTATTTTAAAATCCATTTTGGATTTTAAAGCTTTGTCGGTCCGTTTGGCAAAGAAAAGGATGTAGTTGCTGGTCAATAAAATTATTTCTTCCTTGCCTTGGCAGGGTATGAACTATGGTTTAAAGCACCTAGATCTCAGTTGGAATTGTATAAGATTTAAAGGTGCCGTTGGAATGGCCCAGGGTTTGAAGGTAAGTTTGTCGTAATAGTTCATTTTCTGATTGCGCAGAAAGAAGTGGATCTCAGAAAGGGATATCTCAAGGGCACCTAACGCCGGAGAATATAGTTCAAAACCACTTAAACACAGCATTGCTAAACGTAGTTTAGTATTCAAACGGTAGATATAGGCATATTTTTATCCCCTAAAAATTTTTCATCTGTTCGGATTTCCTAGCTGAAAGTCTAGTGATCCGAAAATTATAGGGATCAAAACTTACCTTTTCGAAAATTTCAACCAGAAAAAAGGCTCCCGAAAATTCTAGGTGACCGTTTTAGGGTAAAAATCCGTTAAAAATGGGCAATTATACCATTTCTAAGATGTTCGAAAATCCTAGAAGATGCATGCAAGCAAGAAATTTTACTATAAATGTTCCGCAAATTCTAGATCTCAAACCGTCTTCCGAGCAGATATTTTCCGGAAATTGACGTTGGGTGCCCCTGATATGTGACATCCGTAAAGAAAACTGAGAATGATTAAGGTAAACCCACATTTTTGTCGATTTTGGGCAATGAAGCAGAGTAACACTGCTTAATAATAGTAAAAACTGTTGTTTGTTTATTTTAAAAATTCATCTAGTGAATGCGAAGAGTTAGTGGTCGCTTACGAGAGTCGGATTGCAGGAAGTCTTCTACTAGGAGAAGGCCGGACACATTTACTTTTTTGAGAGAATGTACTGCATGCAATTTTGAGGTTACGATATATGTAAATCCATGTTGTTTCTAAAGTTCTCCTCATACCCTGAGTAGCGTAGTACATACAGCCCGCTCGTTTTGTCTACGAGTCGTTTCGCTAACGTCCCGTTCGCCAACGTCTTACCTCGTTCCGCTAAGAAGCGAAACGAGCGCTGCGTATTATGCTTCGTTCTGTCAGCCATGATACAAAAAATTGCGACACGCATGTACATACCTCGTTCTTTCAGCCACAAATCAGGCGAAAGCGGTTAGGGAACTGACCCAACACGTACGCGAAACGACTTCAGAAGTTGGCGAACAGGACTTGGGCGAAACCACCGTAATAGCGAACACAAAGATCAGACCATTGTATAGCCCGTGAAGAGGCTCTCAAAAGGCCTGCTCACAGGCTAACCATTGTATCGGGTGGAAAATTGTTAGACCGTCATTTTGAAAAGTGATGGTTGTCGCTTACGAGAGGTGGTCGTTTTAGGTTCAAACTATAAGGCTTTGACTCGGAAACTGTTGGTGTCTCGGATAAGTGGTCGCTTGTGGGGGTATCCGGTCACCTCGCCACTAAACCATCTCGCCACTATCGAAATCGCCAACAAGAAGTATATATGTTAAATACTTTTGGAAAGGACAAGTCTCTGAAAAGAATTGTTTCACTTTAAATTTACAGTGAAATTTAAGGAGGTAAGGTTCAAGTGACAATATTAATCAACTTTCGTAAGTTAAAGGCTGTTGGATTTTAAACAAATCGCATCCCTTGAGCGATGCAAATAAGCCGTATAAAGGTATTACAAAGTCGCAATTATTCACAAAAAATAAAACTAAAGATGCGAAGTTAGACGCAAGGTGTCAATTAAAATCGACAAACTTATATTTGGGCTTAAGGAAGAAGTAACAATCCCAGGTAAGTAAACAGTGTCAATTATTGCAGAGTTATTATGTGGTGGCGAGCAGACTTCTTGATGGCGATTTCGTTGGTGGCGAGGTGACCGTAAACCCTTGTGGGAGGTGGTCAAACATGGAGGTTTGACTGTATTTGTCAGGTTAAGAAACCAGTCTTATATGCAACCCTGCTTACATGCATACTATCTCCTGATTTTCAGACAAACGATTGCCTTTCACATCTCAACATTTCCTGGAATGGTTTATCCCTGTTGGGATGTGTGGCTCTGGGACGATTTCTGAAGAAAAATGAAGCTTTAGAATCACTTGACGTTAGGTATTGTCTTTGTTTTACAGGACTCTGAACTCACGACCCTAGAGATGCCAGCACCAAAAAGCAGCCCTATAGAAAGAGCATAGAAAGACACTTTTGTTACAGGGCCGGAATGTAAAGCAACAATCTTGCACGAAACGCTCGATAAAATTGCCTTTGCTTACTTCGAAAACATTTTTCTAAGCATCGTACAAATGTACCCACTGCAAATCATCCCTCCCCCCACCGCTTGAACCAATGTTGTTTTGACTTTAAAAGACAGCCTCAACCCTGGGCGTTTGAGCGAAGCAACTTTGAGTCGGTGGAGGTGGTTTTCTTTAGTTGAAGCCATTTTAGTTGAAGCCAGGTAGATCTGTCGGGAATTCTAGTTATTCTTGGGTCATGGTAAAATATTTTCTTGGGTATTATTTTGTTATCTTCGGTGACTGAAATTTTGCTCCATATAAGGTGTGAGTATACTACACTTTTTTCCCAGAGCTTCCCTTTAGAATTGATTGAGAAATTAAGTTGTGTTAGACTCGCTTTAAAATGTGATCACTTTTATGTTTGTGTGGACTTTATTCAAACGTTCTCCGGTGCTTACAGCGTTTCTTTATTAGAACACCTCAACTTGTCACTCGCCAGCCAAATTTCGCATCCCAAAAATTGGTTCCAACGATTTCTTACGTCAAGATTTCTTGATCACTAAAGGAAACAAATGTCGGTGTCTCAAGGTGCTTTTCAATTTAATGAACACAAAAACATTCACAGTAGCGCTCGAAATCCTTTTGTATTCTCAAACTAAATGTCCAGTTGCGTGCGGCACAAGGCTTGCGTTCCAAACCTGATTTATCTTTCCTCTCCCAGGTAGCTGCATAAATGAATGGACTGGTAAACATTATGCCGGGGGGTATTAACTACACATATCGTTTTGGGAAGTAGCAATGCTCTTGTCTACCACATTTGACAGAAACGGGGCCAAGTTCCTGCCGGACTAGCCTCTCCCGCAGACGTTCTTTTGGCGTGACGAACCCCCAAGAACGTCTGCGTGGGAGGCTACTGCCGTAGGGTTGTCCCGTGGCTCGTCTGTGCCCCGGGTATTTCCCTTCCCTACCCGTTCCACCACCCGTTTTCCCCTTGAGAGCTTGCATAGAACTGTCGACTTCATGATTCTAAAACACATTAGCCATAAAGGAGTATAATGCAGTACTTTTGAAACCTTTTTTTTTTTTCAGTAACAATCGTATTGGCCTCCTAGCCACCCAGAAACTGGCTCTTGGCATTGCTGCACACCCAAATCTCAAAGTCTTAAAGGTGCGCAACGTTCGTCCTCATTTAGAGTGATCAGTTTTGGATGGCGATGTGGGCGTGCCGTCCCCATTAACTTGATTGATACCTTTTATAACCCTTAACATTTAAAAGAGGTGAAAAGGAAAGTTCTACTGGAAATTGATGTTCAGTAGCAATCCGTTGGAATTGTTTAGAACTCTTCTAGTTTGTGTTTAAAGTACAGCAGCCGGAGAGTTTAAATTTGCCTATATACAAAGAACGAAAAAGGAGGTTTGTGTCATAAACTTCGTCCTCTACCGACTCTCTTGAATGAAAACATCATACACAGTGGAAGAAAGCAATGCTTGAAGTTTCAAATAAATGCTAGGATAATTAAGAGTGACAATGTGTATCTTCATTGTAATTGACAGATTTAACAAGACAACGCGACAAAAGTGTCCATAGCGCGCAGAACTTAAAACCAACATGACCACGGATAACAAAAGACTACCAGTCTTTCTACGGTCTATGACATGACCATTGGTAGAACAGAAGCCTCGTTCCCAGTCGTCCTCGGCGACTTCGGATGTGACGTCACCTATTAGGCTTGTCGGATAGCACGGACTGGCCTGGGAACGAGGCTGGTGAACAGCAAATCAAGCTCCGGAAACCACGTTTAGTCCTGTCCGCGCGCTTTCGCGTTTTCATTTGACTTTCTGCTGTCTTTGTTAAATCTGCCTATTGTTGTAATCCTTGCAGATCGGAAAGAATCCAATTGGGGATGGAGGAGTAGAAACGCTGTTGAATGTCGTCAAGGCTCACCGCACCATAAAGTTCCTTTCTCTTGAAGTATGTTTGTTAAAGTTTGTAAAATTTTAAGTCTTAAGGTTTGCATTGGAGGAAAATACTTGCGCAGCACGCGCTAGCCCGTTACAATAAACATGCATGTTTTCTTATCAATCCTTAAAAATGCATTTTCTGGCTCTCGACAAGTGTTGGTAAATTCCAATTTAAACCGGACAGGCAAGGTTTATCTGTGCTTTGCGTTAGGCATCGGGGTATTTCCCGCCGCGTTTACAGGTATTCCTGTACCTTCTACATAACTGTACTTATAATTTATTAAACTAGAATCAAACTTCTACGAACGCCTCTATACAGTCTGGGAGCAAGTTTTCTGGGTGGGGAGGGCGGGGGAGAAAAAGGGGAGAATTTGTCTTGACCCCCCGACCCCCGACCCCCGACCCCACAGCTATCCCCTAGGGAACATGCTCGCCTGCTAGCCTCCATAATAAGGACATCTCTATACGCCGCGGAGAGTAATATTATATTCGTCCCAGAAATACCAAACTTATTGATTGTAATAATAGTGCTACTAGTAATAATAGCAACTATTGTAAAAAACAATCAAGCTAGTAGTGCGGACATGACTTGAACTCGCAGTCCCCCGATTTCAAGTTCAGCACTCTCGGCCACTTTATACATCCCCACCTCTACATTATACAGGAACCTCTGTAATGTGGGCACCTGGCTCTGTCCAATAGGTGTCTGTAGTTTAAAAGAGAGTTACCTTATTGTAGGAAATTAACGATGCACGTTGACGACGCGAAGAAAATTTACGTTACGCAACTTGAATTAACGCGAATTTTCCAAAAGTTAGGTTTACACATATCAAATTGACGCGAAATTTTCGAAAACAATGTGCGCCTAACTTTATTTTACCTGCAATACAAACTTCCAACACACATATCTAAAGGAAAAAACAGCAGCATTTCCATGAAGAAGAAAGACTGAAAAAATCAGCTATCCCCTCGGAGAAACGGATCAATACGAAGACCAGTCGAAAGACATTTTGAACTCAATTCTTTAAGAAGAACTGTCAGATAGTGACTCCGAGGCGTTGATAGAGGAACTAATGAGCAGACATTGATGTAAAATAGTGTTGTTTGAATTAACATTGACGTAAATTAAGATGTATTAAATTAATTCGCTGTAATAAAGTGCATCGTTATTTTCCTATAATAAGGTGGATTGTTCATCGGTATTTTGGAAAACATTCGATTAAACGTTTGGAGAAATGGATTTTCTTACTGGAATTTTGATTCTGTTTTTTGTAGGACATAACAGTATCTCCTAAAATATTTGACGAAATCAAAGAAATTGAGAAAGAAAAAGGCGTCACTATAATAACAGGAGGTATCGGCGGCTACAAGAGACCAAAGGTATAGTTTAAGAGGTTTTTTTGCCCACTCTTCGTAGTCGTCTGTTCGAAATTTCGTACAGGAGTAGTGCGACATACGTTGGGATGTCGATAAATCTAAAAGGGCATGATGTCTCTCGCACTTTTGTGAAAATATTCTTGAATTAGGCTTTGACCAGGCTCCTGATTGGGTAAAAAGGGCAAATAACAGGACAAGCGCGAAGAAAGAGGCGAACCGGGTGTGGGACCGACGAGAAGAAGCGACCCTTTCCCCTGCCCAGTTCCTCGTTCGGCTCGGGAATAAGAAAACATAGAAAAGGCAGAAATCACAGGGTTTGACAAATGGTGATTTAAGAGTGACCATGAAGGGGTTATAGCTGCTGGGAATGGGTGGCCTGTGTGCAGACGTCTTCAATGTTCCTTTGTATAGGGTGCATTGTGGCTCAAATCATTTATCCTTGGTTTTAACTTTATCTCTCACTGTTCTTGGGTACAGTAATGTATGGTTATTAGTTCAAATCAGTCAAGGGAATATAAAATTAAACTACGAATTGAATAACGGTGATACGGCCTAGGTGAATGATTGTGAGCTTTGCGGAACTGAAAAAGAAGCCCTGGGTCCCTGAATACACTTCACTATGTGATCGCTAGAATTGTTTTAAGAACCATTTCAACTCAGGGGCGCTCGGAGACGTTCAAAATAGTCTCTGCTTTTCCTCCTTCCCAATGGGATTTTCTCATAATTATACTGGAAACCTCCCCAGCCACCCCTCCCCTACCTAAACATTTTGTAAAGTGTGTTAACGTTGGTTTAGGAGAGGGGTCAGTGGGTGGTTTTTCATAATCTAAAAGGATTATCAACGGTGTTGACTGTTAAATCTCAAACCTTTTCTTCTTTTTCCGATCCTACCCGTCCCTCGTGGGTACGCGGCAAGAGGACTGCTGGCTCTACAGACCATTTTGTAATCGAAATGCGAGTCCCACTTGAGAAAGCGCACGTTTGTATTTCTGAGTCAGTCGGCTCAAGCAGAATAAAATGAAACGAATGCTTTACTTCGAGATGTAGTGATTCTATTGAGTTTTCAGACAGTGCATCAGCAATTCAACTTTCTGTAGACTGGTGGAATAACCATGAACTAAGAATATAGGCTTTTAAGATAGGATTACTTTGGCGCCCGCCGTGATGGCTCACTAACATAGTAGCATCAAAGTCCAGTTATGCATGGCTTATTAACATCCTATATCGGCAGTGTTTACTTGCTAGCTCTCAAGATCTTCCAGATATTACTTATAATATATTATCAGTTTTTTTCAAAATTCGCAAATATGATCTTGATAAATATATTGTATTGCAAAGTTTAAGAGGCGCAATAGAAAGTCAACAAGGCGGCACAAAGAAAATTATAGATTTTGAATATCGCGCTGACAAAATGCCTTAAAACAGTCAAAGTTCCAGTTTTAGCTGCTTTTTAAAATTAATAACATATGCTTGATCCAAATAAGATAGAACTCCTTTGCCACTTTTCGTGATTTGTCTTGGGACTTTGTAAATAACCCTTTCTAATCTATCTATTTTATTACTGATATGGCCAGGTTCAAAAGTCGTATTTCACATGTGACGACGAACCCAATGCTAAGGAGCAAAATATATTGTTCTCGCTCGTTCCATTTGAAGTTTGAATTTTAAGCCACATGTAGCGAACAAACACCAACAAAAACAGCCAAAAGAGCGTTGCGTAACACCTAATAGATTACCCAATAACTTTAAGTAGGCAATAGTTATTCGGTATTGATAGGTACAAAAGCCTGCTTGAGTGTAGTTTAAATTAGGAGAGGTCGTTTATATCTTGTCAGTTTCACCTGAAGATCACGAAATAATGTTTATATCTTGTCAGTTTCATCTGAAAATCACGAAATAATTTTTTCCCTTAACGTGGATGATTGACAAGAAAACCATCATCAGACTACAAAAGAACTGCATGGAAACTTTGCTAACAAGCTGATACTATAGCTTGTTTTTAAATTAACGAGTATTTGCTTGTGCAACTTGTGTTGAATTTAAATGTTTGACGCAATAAATAGTACTTGATTGGGATTGTCAACTCGAGGCAAGCATTTTATAGCTAGCCTTATATTTGACTTTAAAGTCATGAATGCACAAAGCGAACGCAGTTAAAATTAGTTTTAATATATTGCGTCGCATATCGTGATTGCGAGAAGTTTCAAATTCTCTTTGTTTTGTTTTTGTTCCTTACTCGAACTAATTTTTCAGGAATTCGTGAGACATATAATTTTCTCAAAGAGTGATCTTTAAAGAAAAGAGATTGCTGAAAGACTGTTTGCTACAATTAAAGAACCTTTGCATGTATGCTATTTGTATTCAATGTGACGTCACGAGATTAGTTTTTCTGAAAATCTGAAGGGCCGCTTATTCCATCCATCACATCCCACGTTATTGGGAAGCGTCATTAACCGTCATCAAATGTAGTACATAACATTTTAATGTTACTTAAAAATTACGAAAATGGTGCTTTGAAGTATTGAACACAATTTAAGAAAATAGCGGTCCATCCTGAGAAGAATCCAGGCTGTGGTTAAGCCTGTTTAGCTAGTAACCATCCCGTTGCGATGGTGAGATGCTGAAACGTTCGTAGCTACCAAGACCGATTGACTGAAGAAGTCAGTAGCTGTTATTTCAGTTGAAAATGTGGAACAAGAACCTTTAATTGGGTTACGCATTGACAGAGACACGAAAACGAGGTCAACTCAGTGCACAATGACCCACTCGTGATAAACTGTTAAACCACTGTTAACTTAGGGTGCTTTCCATTCGTCATTACTGACGGGACAGACCGTTTCCGTCGTAATGAGAATTTTACTATTAATCAAAACTATCCAGCCAGATAAGTCAAGTCCTAAATAGTATGCACGAAGGAGATGGTTTTTTGCCAAAACCTCTTGGAAAAAGCCTGTTTCATTTTCAAAATGACTAATGCGGCTGTAGTCCGGCCAGTTAGTTCTGACTTTTTGGAAAACACGCTAACAGAACTTCCAAATCAGCTGCGAAGAAATGTGTCATCCTTTGGTCGCTTCTCCTCTAATAGCGTACTATTTTAAGTTGGATATCTAGAGGTAGTTTGGCCGATTGTTTGGGGCTCCAGATTCGAAATTCAAATCCCGGAATTCAAGTCTTTTTCTAGTTGCGCGCAAACTCCTGACTAGAGGGTAGGGGTTGGCGCGGGAACTTTGAAGATTGCTCACGGCATTTTGACTCCGTGCGCTGGATTTTTTAGTTTGGTAGTTCATTAAGAGCTATCCGGACTGTCTACTGCCAGTTCAGGTTACGCTTAACTTGTGACTTTTGAGCTGGTATATTTGTTGCCGATTTTGTTTCAATTATTATTATTTTTTATTTTTTATCTCGGTATTTGATGTTATTATTATTTTCGTTTTGTTTAGGAAATGCCTCCTGGTATGCGCATATTGCTGAGTTTCATTCAAGATAACCGGCTTCGCTTGGTTGACTGGTTTAACCAGTTTGACAAGGACCACAGCGGCGGGATATCCCGCGAGGAGTTTAAAACGGGACTCAAGGAAACTGGGCTTGTGATGACCCAGGTATCAACAGTCACAAACAGAAGCTTTTGTCCCCGTTATTATTTTATTTGCAATATTTAGCAATTATTGGACGAGGTTGAGCAAAAATCGTGATTTGTCAGTGTCTTGCGAGACACTGACAAATCACGATATGTTGCGATAACCGAGTTCAATAATTGTTTTATCATTCGATCACTGAGTTTGTTTTTTGATAAATAATATCTTCGGAAAGCGGTTAGTCGGCGCTGCCTTCCAGGAGTAATGACAGAGATCACATAAACGAGCAAGGAGCAAGCGTGGTTTCATTTACGCATGAGCAGAATAGTATTTGCAGCCAAAAACTTAAGCCAAAAACAGTTAAAGGACATTGCGCATAAGCGCACCATTATTTGTAGGCAGTTATTTGCAGGTCACTTGGTGGGCTCTAGGCCAATGAAAAGGAAGGAACATTTGCATCGAATGATAATAAAAGTTGTTTCATCGTTTTAATCTTTTCCTCTCTTCTTATTTTTATCTACCTGCAGCGACAACTGGATAGACTTATAGATTTTATAGACATCAATGATGACGGAGAAATTGAATACAGGTAACTGTGGCTGGGATTTATTCATTGAGCGCTTAACTAACTGTTGTAAAACACTCGGCCGATCGAAACAAAGTCAAAGGACTGAGACAGTAGACATGAACCAATCAAAAGTGGAAGCAGAATTTGTAAGAAACTTTTACGTGCAGGATGGTAAATGATGGTTGGTTTTGAATATGGTTATGATCTTGTGTGAATCTCAGCCCAAAATTAAAAAGTACCACAGGATTCGAACGTGTCCGTAAGTGCTTTTCCTTTCCTATTTATCGATGAAAAGTGCCCAAAAGTATGATGGACTGATAATCAACATGGTTTGTTAATCTCAAATTTGAGAGTAATTAAATAATTCTTTTCCGTCCAATTTGTTTCACTTTTTCTTTTCTTTCTTTTTAATCTTCCGTAGCGAACTTTTACGCGGACGCGAGATCACCATACAAGAAATTCGGCAAGAGAAGAAAATTGAAGAAAGACAAAGGAAATACGACGAGGAAAGAATGCGCTTACCCAAACTGGAAGGCTACGATTATGACCTCATGTAAAAGGACTGGGAACGAGTTTCAAGTGCCCCGTCAGACCACCCCTGAAGGAAATGAAGTGTTGGTGATGTGACTGTTATTCAATGAAACATTCTATCAAAAACTAGGGAGGCCTAGGCCTTCGCGGCCAAGACATCCACGGAGGTCTGGGTCATAAATTCTTATTTTTATCTGAGTGCAGTTCTTCATTTTGAGCGTACTCTGTTATTTTCGTGGATATTTTTCTACGTATGTATAACGATATCATAGATGTAATATATTTTTGAAGTCTCAACAGAGTTTACTTCGTTGCGTTACACTATTAATTTATAGACTAGTATTTTTATATTCCGATTTTATTATTATGAGTGAACAGTTATGCCTTTTGGCGTTATTTTTCTAAGATAAGTCACCATTTTAAATATGATATTTTCGAGTAGATTTTTTCCGTGACCATTAATATTTACAGTCTAACATTCTTCTTTCGAATGCAGTTTTGTATACGTTGTAATTTTATATTATTTTTTTAGTCATTATTTTGTTATTGATGTAATAGGCCTTTCGTTAGTTTTGACGGTTGAGAAGAATATTAAAGTAGTGAAAAGTAAGCGAGGGTTGTAAATTATCTATTCGTCCAAAATACTTTGGCACGGCTGGAATGAGTTAGTCCTTTTTCGCATGGAATAAATTAGATTGTCTAAACTAGTCGTATGGTACTTCACTTCTGTTTAATTTTTTTCATTTTACTATCATTTACTAGAGACGATTTTCGGGATTTCCAATTGAACTCTTTATGCAAAGAAGACTTTTTTTTTTCAAAGAGATTGATCTTCATGGCAATTTTAGGTTTAATTTCTTGATCTATTGGAAAAAAATTCGGATTTCAAAACTGCAAATCTACATTTCTTATCGAAAGAATGTGTACAGGATGTTCTTTGTAGATTATAAAAAATAACAACCGTTTCAAATTTTAGGCTAAACAGGTTCTTGCATAGAGGTGGCCCAACAAGCAAATCTTAGCCTAACAGGTTCTTAAACGCCAGGTTCTTAGTCCCGGGCTTTTACTGTATCAGGGGAGAGAACTTTCTCGCTTTGCCCTTAAAAATCTCCTCTCCCCTCTCCCCTTAGGAAGCCTGATAGACCTGATTGCCACGTTAACTCTGGGTTAGTTCTAGGACCAATTTGACTGATTCCAAGTTACACGATCGAACTGAGCAAATCAACCTTGCTTTCTTCTACATGAGGTAGCATTTGAACCTTATCTAAAAGTTTTTCAATACAAAGTCCTTAATTCAATTTTATTTACCACTAAAAAGTTATGCAAAACGGATTCGGAATCCCTTTACCACATCTTTTTCGAAGGCAGAAACACTAAGCAGTTTTGGAAGGAATTTCATTATTACTTTCACACATTGGCAAGAGAATTCGTCTGTCTGACCTTGCAAGACGTTATTACAGCAATATTATTATTCATTCAAAATATTTCCCCAATTCTAATTGGCTAAAAGCAAACGCATAATTCACCATAACCAGCTACTGATGACCAAATTTGGAAGAATTTTGCGATTAATGAACCGATGACGTCAAAAGTGCAGCTTCGTTGCCTGTTAATGCACTGTTAACTGAGAATAACTGAGGACGAGGTTGAGTTGTTTTGGTTGTGAAGACAAAAATGGCGGACATTTCACTCGTTTCTGGAGTAAGAACTAGGCGATATTATCGCTAAAAACATGGCAAGAACAGCAAGAAGACAACTCGAAGGGCGACATCTGCTATTTGGAGAATGTTTGAGGAGTTGAACAACCCTAAACGTACACTATATCGAAGCTGAACTTACCGTCGATGGAGGTAAGCATGTTTTAGCCGTTTTTAAACTAGGAATTATTTTGAATTAATTCAGCTTTCTTATCATATGAAGAATTTTGGAGATCTCGGAGGGTGTTATAACACCCTCCTCGATCTCCACAATTCTTCACAAGATACTCAGCCCCATTTACTAATATATTGTTAATTATATATGTTGTGGATAATTTTTAATTTTTATCTCAGTTAATTTTTATTTTTCCATTGTTTTTGGGTATGGTAATGTCTGCTAATGAATTAGAAACAAAGGGAAAATAAAAGATTTACTAAGATGAAATATTAACTGCAACATACATCTATTTCAATTAAGGTTGCTCCAGAGAAGAATGATGCATGATCCATGTTTCATAGCCCGCGGTGCATTATTATTATAAATTATGTGCCCACAACAAGCCTAAAAACCTAGAAAGCAAACGCTGCTGATGCTTCTATTGCCTTTTCACAAATGGTCTCCTTTATTTCAATGAACGTGAACAAGACTAATTAAAACTTCCTGCTACAAAAGAGTTTACCATAGTGCACTGCAGGCTATGAAACATGGTTCACGGGAGCAACCTTAATTGAAATAGGTGTATACAAATTGCCCTTTGCTGAATTATTTGCTACTGACCACTGAACTGTACTTATGAGTTTGTAGAAGAAATCAGACTTTTCCAAGTATATCTGCCTTTTCATCCGAGGATAAAATTACGTATGAAACAGAAAAGTCTATACGAATTAAAACAAATAAAATGGACAAATTTAATAAGAAGTGGGCTCTGCCTTTGGACTCTGTACCCTAGTAACGCGTATCTTCCGAACTAATTTTTTTTGGTACAGTTACTTTAGAGTTAACGTTTATAGTACATGCATACGTACATGCATGACTTTATTTTATCTCCGCGGTCGGGTAGTGTATGGTGGTAGTGTAATAGTGTAATGCAATGTAATGTAATGTATTTGTACTGTATTGCAATGCAGTGTTGTGCAATGCCATGTAACGTTAGTATTATAACGCAGTTGATTATTTAATAAAAGTTTGAAATAAAAAAGTAAAATTAAGAAAAAAAACCGTGCCAATGAGTGTGCACGTTTGTGGTCCCAATATTGGTCCTAGCCTCTTTTGTGCCTCATGCTTCAATGCTATTGTTTAAAACACCCAATGGACTCGTAACAGTAATTGAGTCAGACGTTGATAGATCATGAAATGATTGATACGCAAGAACGGCCAGTAAAAAAAGGATTAGTTAGGCCCATCACTAGAAGCACGGAGCATCTTTAAAATGGACCTAGAGTCTTTTTATTGCCCTGTTTAAGTCATTGAATAAAATAATCAAAATAGAAGAAGACTAAATCAAGAGAATATTTTTTGTAGTTCTTTGTTTGACGGTTTGTTTGTTTGTATATTTGCTTTGTTGTTGTTGTTGTTGTTGTTTTGTTTTCTTGTTTTAAGCCTCGTTTCTAGGCTCTCTTTCAGTTTTTCTCACAATTAGCAAACCCGCTCTTAATTGAAGTTTTTCTGTCTTTTGTTGGCGTTTAATAAGAAAGGAGACTGCAAAACAGTCGGGTTTTTTCTCAAAAGCGATCCAACGGAAGTTCTAAAATAAAACAAACAAATCAAGGAGTGTCCGTGACTTCATTAACATTTGCTCTGACGATTTTGAATGTCTGCGGGAGACAAGGAACAGTTGATAGTTTCCTTTTCCTCTCTCCTTATGTTCACTCAAGAGACAATAGTGACGACTTTTTTGAAATTGTCGTTTTGGTATTGAATGTTGGTGGCAAGAAAACCGCGGACGTTTTGACCAACACCCCAGACCAAAATATGTCCTTTGATCAAGTATTGCTCAATAAATTGTGCTAATGACCTCCACAAATAATGGCGTTTCTGAGGCCTTCCAACCAGAAGAGTGATTAATAACAATTAAACCAAAATTCCGTGTTTCCCGGCCAACGTAAAATAACCCCGCTTGAACGATCATTAAGTTAATGCGTCGTCATTTTATAATTGACAGTAAGACCCTCCAGTTCAGTTTGCCGTACAGGCCTCGACCCACGTTTTCGAAGCCGGCCGGATTTGCAATGGAAGACGTCGAAAATGTAAGGTATTTTTTTGCTGTTAGAGGACATACTTTTATTTAATGATACGTCTATGACTTATATATTGCTCTATCCTCTGATATTACGGATATTCGTTGAAGAATAAGCAGCCATTCAGATATTAACCCTTGATCTTCGACGAAGAGAGTGAAAGCAAAATTCACGAAACAAAGCAAAGGTGATTGCAAACCAAAATTCCAGTAGCTTAAGCTGTTGAACTAAGGGCAATTTACTAGACTTTTTCCTCAGACTCAACAGTTAGAACTGTGTGATTTGAATCGAGATTGGCTGCTACAGTACAAAGGAAGATCGATTCCGCAACCCACATTCTTTTCTCTTCACCTCAGTTTTAGAGCTTTGAACAACAATTCTAGAAAGCATATCACCATGCTGAACGTCGCTCTTGCGCTTGCTAACTTCATAAAGTTTGAAAACATCGCGCGATTACTTCTGATTCAAAATTCCAAAATGTCTGGGCACGGGGCCTAAATTTGTGTTTTAACAATCTACTCCAACCTAGCGGAACTGGATCGGAAAGACGTACTTAGTAATTAATGAATTCATGCTTCACTTATCGCACGCAAAGAATCTTGAGCAAGATGGTCATTGGAGTGCACAAAAATTAAGATTACATGACTCAGCCCCGTATATGACGCAGCAATAATTCCGGAACGTTAAGGCTTAAATGGGTCAAGAGTTTTGTCCAGGAAATCCACTGCGTAAAATAGTCGTGTTGAGTCAAGTGACTATTTTTCAGATGGCAAATTTTCATGCTGGTTCTTCTCTAAGGGATATAATGGGCAGAGAGCTCACTTATTTTCTGCCGCAGAGAAGCTTCGAAAGCCTCGTACTCCCGCTATCAAAATAAAACAGAAACACTCTTCTCTATAGCAGATTAAATAGGTCTGCCCCATTCTCGTCCCCAGGGCTTCTCCTCGGAAAATGAAAGGCTTTTCTCTTCACGCTTGGAAGGAAAAATGAACAAACAGAAATTAGACATGGAAACAAAGGTCATTTTCTCGTTCAAAATTAGACTGTACTCACGTGTCAATTTGCATATTTAGCCAAAAGAAGACCAAAAACCTTCACAGAAAATGTCAAAATGCTGCAGGAAGTCAACAAGTAAAAGTCGTTGGCAATTCCAAGAAGCCCGTTACTTGGACTCCTATTATCTTGGCCTGTACCGCTCTTTCTTTCGATCGACCATAAGTTAGGATCACATGTCTTACTCATGAAAATCCAAATAAAACAACAATTAAAGACTGAATTCATGAGTGATGTTCTCGGCAGTCTAGAGGAGACTGAAACTGAAACCCACCAAGAGTTAATGCTTCAGAAGCAACTCCCAAGGGCTGATGTCGTTAGGACTGTTTGTAAGTTTGCAAAATTTGCCAGTTTTTGTGGGTTTTTTTTATGGGCTCGGCTAGGCTATAGGTAACGCGCGATACTGTTTATACGTGACTATACTCTTTACTCTTTGTTATTTGCTTTTAAGTAGATAGCTTTAAAGGCTAAGGTTTGATGCAACATTTTAATTTTGCTCAGGAGCCTGTTTGCTGAAGAAAACTAGGTCCTGCATGTTATGTGGCTAACGAGCTACAACAAGTTACAAAAAGGCTTGAGAGACTGTAACTTTTTAACCCAAAAATGGTTTTAATTGGACTTCCTACTTCCTCTCCCGTGATCAAAGTTGTAAGGATTCAACAACTGCACTGAGTGAAAACTGTCATCGGAAGGACAAGTGAGGGTGGGGGACTTCTTTTACTCTTAAGAATTCTTCAGTGTCCTTAGAGCCGCACCGAAGTAAGAGAGCCGGACTTTTTGCAAAAGAGTTGCAAGAGAGCAAAAAATATTTTACTTTTAGTTCTATTATAGGATGATTCTCCTTTCATTGATTGTACTCAGAGTCAAAACGTAGGCCCCGGCTGCCCTCTTTTCTATGATTATAACGTTAACATGCGCAGAAGTTTGATTATGAGCTGCTGCGACAAAGGTAGCTGTGGTTTTGCTTCCTTATGAGTAGCTTAATTTCTTATTCCTATATATTACCGGCATTTTTCAAAGAGATGACTGCGTGGGGTCTTTCCGGTAGTAAGCTTATTTTTTTCACTGATTGAAACATTTTTAAACCTGGATCCTGACCTGTTCCTATATTAGTAGAAGGCCAGTTGATGATGATCAAATGAATCTAGGATTATATTTAGGAGGTGAGATATGTGAAGGCGCGCCAAGTTTTGACATTGTGTGAGACGGGATGGGCGAGCCGAGCTGTTGCACAACTGTCTTTCCGTACAGTTTTTCCTATGGTGTTACAAGTCACAAGATCATTACCACCACACTCTAGTAGCTAGCGAGTATATTAATTAAGGAAGGTACTTACAGTTGAAATATACGGTCAGTATGCAAGAAACTCGATTTGCTTGAACAGGGGCCGCATGGAATCGTTTATTATTAAATGATGACGTTTCTATTGTTCACGCCCGCAAGTACGAGATGGTTAGGAAAATCCTCGAAGGGACCAATTAGGTTGATTTTGTGACATTTATTGTACAGTCATACTTCGATACTCTTTTGCGTTACGTGTAGCCTGAGAAAACAGACGACATTTCGCGACACGAAAATAAAGGGTTTTGTTTCCTCAGGAGCTCATGCATTGAATGGTTGCTTAAACGCCGTCACCCGTCTCTTGGCTCTACACCTTATACCAATAGAATTCGCAGAAATCGACGAGGATACGGCCGTAAAGAAAATGTTCCACTCAGTCTTCCCTGCAGGCATCAAAGCCTAGCGAAAGAAAAATATTGGGCAATGATCAAGATCTTATTTGGGTGGAAAGCGAGATGAAGGCTTGTGGAAGAAGAGAAACTGAGTAACCTAGAGGATACACCGAGTTGCTAAGCTGACTGAGAGGATGTCGTCCAAAAAAAGGCTTAGTGAACGCTTGTATAGAAAGGTGTCAGTTGGCTGTCAGAGATTTCGGTGCTAATGAGAAGCAAGAAAACTAGAATTTGACTGAAAGAAATGGCACCCAATAGGGTGGATTTTGATTTTATGGTAATTTTGGCTACGATAAACGTCAGCTCAATTAAGATTTTTAACAGAGACTAAAGAGAATCCTTAGAGCACAGTTTGTCACGTGACACTTTAATTGCACCTACCCTCTCAGTGAAAACCGGTCTGAGTTGTGAAAAACAGCCTTAAAGCAAATCTCAGATGTCTTTGAATAAGGGAAATACAGTGAGGATTTTGTTTGCAAGGTACGGTACCTTGCAAACAAAATCATAAAAGAACGAGCCAAAGCGCCTCTTATGAACCTCGCAGGTCTTGAGAAGGAATCCCCTGTCTTTTTCAGTTTAACAGTTGTTTTATTTGTTTTACGTGTTGTTTTTAAACTGTTGCACTTCCGTCCATTTCCAAATTGTTGTGCCGGAAAAATTGAATCTTGCATGAAAATGATAAAATACTCTTTTTGCACTTAAGCGTGTCAACTTCCACCCCCACCCCACCTCTTTGTCCCGGGCCATCTAGAATTTTCCAGACACATTTAAATAGGTCAAACCAAAGGAGTTAAAGTCCTTTTATACATGCAAAAAATATTCTGTGTTTACAATTTACTTTTCATGATATTAAAACAAACAGTAAACTGGCAAAATAAAATCAAAGTTGTTAATCGCTTGCGTGACGAAGTTGCATTATGATTGGTCAAATCCTTGAATGACATGCCATTTCCGCCGAGGACGGCAAATGGTGACAACGACAATGCGCAGCTTGTACGTTCAATGTACGTTTGCTTGTAAATATTGTTAATGGCGGAGTTGGAGATCGAAAATAATTGCATGTTTGGAGGACTTATTGAATCGTCACTGGAATATACTAAAAGATTCTCTTAGGAGACGAATGATATTTTGTGCAGAATGATTTCCCGAGAATATCGGCCCCGAGTGGTAAGCTTATGTTTTGTTTATCAAATTTCCAACTGCGTACCGACCACAAATTAAGTTTAAGCTTCATTCTGTCATTTTATTTTGATCCATCCTCTCTGCACGCGGAACAATCGCTTTTCCCTTTTTAAAACGTACTAAATATTTAGTTACACCCTCTCTACCTTAAAACAGAATGGTCGAAATCAAAATGACTTGGCTCAAGTTGTTCTCTTCTGAAACCAACAGATGTTAATTTCAGCTTTTGTCGTTTTAGGGATCGAGGATTGGCGGAGACGTGGCAATTGATCCGCATTCGCATGAAGTTTATCGCTCTGAAATAGAGGATTTAGAAATTCAAGGTAATTTAATAGTGCCTTACGACTTTTTAAAGAGCACTCCGACCCTTAGCCAATTTGTCTCAGTATTCACAGTATTGTTTGATCTTGCAGGCTTTGAAAAACTCAGTCGCTCGAAAGCCGGTATTTAACCAAATGGTCCTTAAAACTGTAAAGTAACTTACGATTAGCTCGAATACTCGTTATTGTTTCTGTGCCAGTTCAATAGCGTGATAGGCTTAGCCAATGAACAAAGGAAAACTACCGATATTAGCATCTTAAATTTGCCAGCATCAGAAGAACAGAAATGACGTCTTGTCTTCGAAGGCACGACATTGCGATACAGCGAACTCACAGTCGCAAGGTTTAATGGCAAGTGACTTAAAAGCCGTTATAATATTGAAACTTGAAGATGACAAATTTTCAGTAAAAAATACGCTTTCTTTCTTGCCCGTTTAGTTCAGCTATTTTCATGACTTTCTTTCTCGGTTCTTTCCGGTTAAATTTCTTAATTGTAAAGACTAAACGTGAAAAGACATTTCAGTGAATCAGTGATTACTCTTCCGAGGGGTCATTGCGTGTGACGAACAACGATATTGCCAGCCTTTTTGCACCAAAAGTACATTTGTTTGTCGCCAATTGAAAAGATAATATATTTGATCACGAAGATGTGTGACGTCGATGACTTGGGGTGACATCAAAGAGAATCTATATATAAAAACTGTCAAAATTCCTCAACTTAAGTTACTTCCAAATAACATTATACTTATTAAATTAAATGCTTTTGTGTAACAATTTGTGGACCAATTAAACATATCTGTAAAACTTTTAGTACCTAGTTTTCCTTTATGAGTTTCCTTAGTTTGAAAGTAATTTTATGACACGAGCTGACTGAAAGCAAGGAGTTCTTGAAAGGATGTTTTGATTTATATGGCTATATTATCATAGCTTATTTCTTTATTAGATGGAAAGAAATAGTGAATAACAATAATTAACTGTTTTTAATGAAAACAGCGAAATTAATATTAAAAACTTTTAATCCCAATGACAAGTTTAGCATTCAATGTTTTCTTTTAGTTCCTAGTATAACCATGGTTAAAGCTCGTCAATCTGGTAGAAAAGAAAGTACATACAAGAGGGTAGATATCTGGAGTCATTATAGAGTCATAATTAAACAACAATATATGTTGAACGAAGTTACTAAATTTTCATGCCAAGGGCATGGAATGACCTCTTTCAGCAACAAAAACTAACAACTCGAGTCCAGCGCGTGACTTTGCGCTTGAAAATAAAACTAATCTGGTGATTTTATCGGGAATTCTTTTTCTCCCTCAGTTGTTCGGCACAATAACGCCTTTTAGTTCACAGAGTGTGTACAGTATATGGCTTACAAGAATGTTTAAAAGGAAAATGAACTATGACACCTGTTATATGGAAATATAGAGCAAGCATTTGATACACACGTGCAACCTGCAATAAAAGCAGTGAAATTAGGCTCAAATTCCGTTAAAAGGTGGTAAATAAAAAACAAAAATGTCTATGAGCAAAAAGAGTAATGCTCTAGTATATTAATATTCGAATCTTCCGCCTTGAAACCCGCAAAATCTCAAATTATTTTGCAAGGGAAAATTTGGATATAGCTCTTGTTGATGTCGTGCAGTATCAAAGATGTTCGCTCCAGTCTTCCTGAGCTGCCATAAAAACGCGACATGCACGCAAGCGAGGTTTCAAACAGACTTGGCGTACAGACGATGGAGTTCCCGCAGCCGGTGAATAACGCAGAAATTTTCCTTTTGTCAAACTCTTTGAATGGACAACTACAACTTTTCTTCTTTTTTCTAGAGCGGTGAAGAAATACCAGGACACATTGATAACAGGGCTCTGAGCTCAAATGGATATATCGGGGAACTCGATTATCAACGTACGCGTGAATAGAAAATAGAACTTTCGTTCGTACTTTGCACACGCGATCGTATTAAAGATTTTTTTTTGTGTGACAGTGTTGGATTGTCAATCGAAGGTTGGTTTGGTTAGCTCATCATTTATTTCTTCTTCCTACTAGATCATCGTCAAGTTTACGTTGGAGTTCACATACCCCTAAGACCACGAAAACATCATCATCAGAGACATCACCATCACCGGCGTAGACGCAGACCAGCCTATGATGGCTCGTTTACTTCTATCGACGAGAAAGGTTAGAATTTACTACCCTTGGTTAATGTCACGTAGATGTATTTCTGTCCATATGAACAAAATTGTGTTTGTTTTTGGTGGGCATTTTCGTTTTGTTTGTAATTGAAGTACTAGAAAGCCTGCAACGCGACAAAAATTAAAATAACATTAGAGGGTGTTCTGTATTTGCTTGAGAGTTGTTGATTCTTAGTTGCTTGCCAAGTTTATCGTCTAACTTTCACGATTGACGCCAGAAAAAATTGTTGCTTCGATGATAACTCTTATTTTTTTCTCAAATTACTTTGTTGTGTTCACAACTCCTGTCACGCGTTCAATCCACAGTCTGTGTATGTCAACCTACCTTCATGAAATTACATAATCCGAAAGCGATAATCTTTATTGTGTACTTCACTGGAAGTAATCGTTTGAAGCTTGGAAGATAGCTAATTTTTAGCTTGTATGCCAAATTTTTCAGACTTGTATTGTAAACTTTTTTTAAACTCGGGAAATATAGATCACATGGTTTCCACTGACGACTGTTGATTCACTATATTCCTTTTCCACTTAAACTTTTCTCGGTCGAGATCTCAATACTGGAAATTACGTCTGCAATTCTTTCTCACTGTTTCATATCGGCTATATATGAGCCTCTGTCTTGAGAGATCTAACACCCAAGTATTTTAAAGTACACTTCAGGTGAACGGATACAAAAAATGTGTCTGTATTGAGCTCAAGCTGCCAAGTTGACAAATATTACCCCTGAAAAAAAAAGGAGATGCGTTCCTTTGCACCCGATTACCGTTTTCATATAGATCAAACGCTGCCTATCACACAAGCGACATCTATTCTTTATGTACATTAAAATTATGCTGAACTCTCAATTAAACTTACACCTCAAAAAGGTAGCAAATATATTTTTTATGAGAAAGCGTACGAATCATGAAATTGACAAAAACTTGTTTATTTACGGTTGAGTTATTTTTACTAGAAGGCTATTTACTAGAAGCCTTTTGTTTATTTCTTTACCTAGGAACGTAGGCTTTGTGTGAAGAACATAATCGTGACTGACTTGTTAATAAGCACCATTAATTTTATATCCACCAGCAAGTTGTTTCTGTTAATTAAGAGTAAAACTTTTCAATCAACTCGAGATGTAGAAGACTGATTATTTTGTTTCCTGATTGAAATAAAATAACACTGATTAATTTTCAATTATCAATTAACTTAATGAAGCACAAATTCCTTTAGCTTTCAACCTCAATAATATTTTACAGACTTGTCTTTATAGGGCTTGAAATTTTATTAAAAGATTTTGAAACAGACTAAGGCCCATTTCAAACGTTGTGCTACTGCCGTGCCAAACTTAATTGATCAAATTAACTTTAAATTGACTTTAAATTGACTTTAGCAGGGCAGTAACGCGACGTTTGAAACCAAGTCGTGCTGCTGCCGTGTAGCACGGCAAGCAGTTTGCCGAACTGTTTCTTTATCATTATGTTGTCTTTTGTTTTTGGCAACAGCCGTTCTAATTGACTGAATTAAATTTGACGTCTGAAACCAAGTCATGCTAGTGTCGTGCTGCAGTCAAGCTACAGTCAAGCCAGCTTTGCACGGCAGTAGCACAACATTTGAAACAGGCCTAAGAAAAATAAGATGCCAATGAATAAATTTAAGGTCTTATTTTACTGTTCCCTACTTCTTCAAATTGTTTGATTAAGTACGTATTTCTAGTTAAATTTAATTTTAAATTTTAATTTGTTGATTTGTCAGCCTCTGCAATATTTAAACCCCAAAAGGTCATTCAAGCCCTAGTTGCGCATGGTTAAGAGATTGGAAACACATATGTACTGTTAAAGGTTTCCTGAGTCATGCCATAAGCAATTGACAATAATAGAATCCCTGGACAAACCAACAATTTGACTAACAATAATGCCCATTATTTCTATGACAAAAGACAGTTTAAAATGCAGCTCTCTCGTTTGGAGTCCTTATAGCCAATGATATCTAGCTAAGCTGACACTGGACGACCAATACCAATAATTCAAGCTGATTGACTTATCAGGTCAATAACCAGAGTTTATGATAATTCTACGTAGTTATTTCGGTCAGCTTTCAATTCTGGCTATATAGCACTAAAACTACACTTGAAAAATAAATCAATGTTAGGTTTCAGGTTTCTAAATGTACTCTCAATTTGATGAAATAGCGATAAAATGGTCCCTTAGGGGGGAGGAAGTAGTCATAACTCAGTTTACCAATACGCTTGTGAAATAAACAGTGTTTCTTGTGAGTACTTATACAGTCATATAGTACAGTCTGTATATGCAATTTCTATGTGAACTTATATAAGTTCTTACATGTCTTGATGCAAAATGTCCATTTGCTTGTGTTAAGCAATTTTTGAAGTTCACGGTTTTGATCAAAATAATGTTACTGTGTAAGGCTAGTTTAGTAGTATTCTATAGTTCTTAAGTTTAGTTTAAGACCTGCTAAAAAGAGTCACTAAAAACTTATGTGGTTTGTACTTGCCTAACATTTTGGTTGAGATACATTTTTGTGACACAAGCCTGATATCATGTGGCGTTCATTGCATCTGAACTGTTCTTTTGGAAGAATTAAAAATTTCATATTTTGACCTCAGTTTATGCATTGCCAGGCCTGTTATGATGTTTGTGAATAAAAATTAATCCTTGCAGAATGCCAATGAGATAATTCTTTGTAAGAAAACATGTTAAAATATTACAATTGAGTGTACATGTTTATCTGTATACTTATTCAGGAGCGTAGCGTCCAAATACGCACATACGCATGTGCTTACAGCTGAAATCTGAAAAAAAAAATTTCATTTGCTGGAAGCATTTTTATTGTTAAATTGGGATGATTGATTAATCTGTCACTTTATATTGGTGTCTTTGCCGTCTGAAGGGTAGAAGTCTCATCGTCACTGTTTTACCCTTTTTGCCGTACTATACACAGTAACTTACGGATAACACTAGAGATGTAAAATAAACAACTAATTATTGTGTTTTCCTTCGTATTTATTTACTGAAAATGTCCTGCGGAGAATGCAGGAAATGGCATTTCTGAGCCCCTAAATTTGAAATATTTTCTGTGGGAGCATGCCCCAGACCCTGCTAGTTTGGCTTTCTTTCAGTGATCTTAACCTTTCTTTCCGTGCGTACACCTTCAAAATCTCATGCTACGCCCCTGTTATTGTACTTTCAAATGACTAGTCAGGAGTGTTTTTCAATTGTAAAATGCCTAGTGCAGCTCAGTGGATTTTGGTCATTTTAAAATTTAAGCTGTGGGTCTGATCATTTACTGCCCCGATCCTATTAAAACCTTCAAGTATGTTTGGAAAGGAGAGTCAGCTGCATTTTTGCAGATTTGAATATAGGTATATATAAGTAGACTCTAAGAGGTGAGTCAGTAACAAGTTTTCTTCCACTCTACTGGAAAAAATTATTTGTGTATGCTCAAACCTGTCAATAATAATTAAAATAATGTCCTATGAGGAGATTATTTTTGTACTTTTTAAGAAACAAGCAGGAACTTGTGTATTATCAGCTTTAAAAACTTGAGGCAAAGACGAGAGTTTTTACTCCTGATAATACATGACTGCGAGTTTTTTTGTACGGCTTCAAAATCTCTGCTATAGATTAACTCATTCTTGCACTAATATTTTAGATTCGGGGTTATTTTGGCATAACAAATTGGACGTAAAGTTTAGTCATGTCTTGATCAGATATAAAGACACTCATGAAACATTGATTTCTTTTTTTCTTCATAAATTATTATGAGTTTTTTAATACCGGTAGGTTTAATGACAAATCGTGCTGTCTTTCAGATAACAGTACATCATCGTCACTGCCAACGGACAAGGTACGGTTTATCCTTGGAGGAGAAGAAAATGATGAATCTCATAAAATGTTCACGGAGTTGGCAGCTTTTCAGTGTGACAAGGATGGAAACGAGGAGTGGAGAGAAATGGCACGCTGGTTAAAGTTTGAGGAAGCTGTTGAAGAAGGTGGTGATCGGTGGAGTAAACCTCATGTTGGAACCCTATCGCTCTACAGTTTGTTTGAGCTGAGAAGTTCCCTTTTGCGTGGAACTGTGCTGTTGGACATGAATGCTAGTAACTTGACTCAAATTGCTGGTGAGTTGCAAGAAAAATTTGTTATTTTTTTTTTTGACAATATGTCAACAAGAATAGAAAAATCTAATGGAGATCCACTTTCAGCGCACTTTAATCCTTGTTTGTATGCCACACGGTATTTTAAATAATGGACATGTCACGTAGCAATGCACAAAAAATAACAAAAGTTAACAAAAAATAAAAACAATCCTCTGTTAAGTGTGACTGTACTGTTCAATAGAAGTCTTGGAGATTAAGCTTTTTTCAGTCAGTGATACAAGAAATGCAGACAGAAGGTAACACAAGTTCTCCAACAGGAATTAAACCTATGACTTTCTGTGGTTATTACATTCAAGTCTCTCTTAATGGACACCTCTATAAAACAGACACCTCGCTAAAATGGCCACCTAGAGTTGGTCGCTGCCTTTCTTTTCACACAGACACCTCTCTAAGACGGACACTTAGTGCTGGTCCGAAAGGTGTTCATGTTAGAGAATGTTGACTGTATAGTCTAGATGTTCTACCAACTAAACTAGGTTTATCAGTGTTCTCCTTATCAGGTGATAACCGGTAAAATTAACTGGCTGAAGCAACACTTCTTACCGTCTGCAACCGCTTGAAGGTTTACCAAAATAAGATAAGTTCTTTTAAAAAAGATCCAATCTGATCAAGGTAATGAATGAATATTATGGAAGTGTACTAAAGTATACACAGCTTTTCTTTTAATGGGCCATGCATTTTGGAAAGAGAGCAACAATGCAGTTTGTTAATTAATGAATAGTAAAAGGCATGAAATTCCTGTCACGTCCCCTGAATCTGAGTCGCAGTGATCTTGGTACAATCCCTCTATTTTTCTCACCTCCTCCCAAACCGTCCCCTGCCCCCCAAGTAGATTTAACACTAATCTAAGATGGCTGCCCTTAACGCAAAGTCTATAAAATTGTAAATTGTGATGTCTTAGAGTGGTTTGGATGTAATGTTAAGGTATTTCAGGTGGCTTTGAAAGAAAGAAATGTTAGGGACAATTGAATGGCATAGGATAGGTTTTGATTCTCCTGTATTTGTCATAGATCTTGTGCTTGATGACCTGGTGAATAAAAATCATCTGGAACAAGACTCCCGACAGAGGGCGCGAGATATTCTTTTAAAGAAGAAACGTCATCAAGGTCAGGGTGCAAGAGAGAAGAAAAAAAGCAAGACTGGCATAAGTAGCTTCCCTTCATTCAGCAAGAAACCTTCATCAGCTGGTTTGGCAGACTTTTTCAAAAGATCAGACTCCTCAAATAAGACATCAGCATTATCCCCAACAACATTAGAAGTAGTTAATGAAACAGATAGAAGAGATGGTGAGTTCCCTCAACTACCATCAGCGGTGGATTTGGTTGGGAAACAAAAGGATAGTGATGCAAAAGAGAATAATGAGGAATGTACTGATGAAGCCTGTGTGGAGGTACAGTATCATTATAAACAAAAACATTTTACATGTAAAAGTAAAAAAAAATGCACTTTATTTGAGTGTCAATGTACGGTATTTAGCACGAAAGTGCTGATTGGGGACAGTATTTTTACGTCTCCTAATGGAGACGGGACTGCCATTTTACGTGGTACCGAGTCATGCGAAGGTCTAACTGCTTGCTGTGCAAAAGGAGTACTTTCACTTCTCAGTTATTTTAAGACCCTGAGTAATGGTCCGGACAAGGGAATCGAACCCGCGAACTCCCGCTCAGCAGTCAAGCGCTCTACTGACTGAGCTAAGCTTGCTGAGTACTGTTAAAGATGTTTTTTACTGGTCACACCACAGACTGTCATCCCCAGTCTTGAAAGTCTTTTTTCAAGTACAACTAAAGGGATTAAGGAAGACCTGCGTATTCTCTTTCCAGTATGATGCCAACTTTATGAAGAAAATACCACCAGGTGCTGAAGCTTCCAATGTTCTTGTTGGAGAATTGGATTTCTTGAAGAAGCCTGTGACTGCGTTTGTCCGTCTGGAGAATGCGCATATTCTTGGGGACCTTACTGAAGTCCCTGTGCCCACCCGCTTCATCTTTATTATGTTGGGTCCACCTGGTACACCTGGGCGTTATCACGAGGTTGGACGTGCCATAGCAACCCTTATGTCTGATGAGGTATGTTCTATGCCAGTGTTTTTTAAAAGAAATTTTGTTGCTTTTATAGCTTAGACACTACTGGTGGATGTTCAATGAACTCTCTTTTCAACTCTCAGTCTCAAAAAAAAGTTAACTTACGATACCTTTCATGTTCATAAAGTGAAAAAAAAAAGCTTAGTACAGTGTACATCATTATCTGTGTTCTGTTTTTACAACAGATCTTTCATTCAGTTGGCTACAAAGCACACTGTCGTGAGGATTTGTTAGCTGGAATTGATGAGTTTCTGATGCAGGTAACTTATGTTATTCACTTTTGTAAGTGATGGTTTCACTGCTGTCACCCTCAAGGTATCTGGACGAGTTTGAAAATTTTTCTATCTCTGTTTCATTGTCTTATAGACCCCATTTTTATAGGTCCAAACAAATTTTTGAACAGACAAACAGACCTGCCTTTTGTTTACATGGGACCTGCAGATCCATGCAAGTTTTTTAATGGCAACAGTACTGCATTGAATCTCTAAGACAATTTGCATGGTTCGGTGTAATGAGTTGCACAGGTAAAGAATTTGTCAGGACCCATGTAAATGGGGTCTTAGTGTTAAATAGGTTTTCAATTTGAATTTCACAGGTCACAGTATTACCCCCAGGTGAATGGGATCCATCCATTCGTATTGAGCCACCAGATGCTGTGCCATCTCAGGACAAGCGTCTTGAGTGCGCTAAGACAGGAGGTAATGGAGATGGTCCAGAACATGACCCAGCAGGAGACAGAGAAGAACAGCTGAAGAAAACAGGAAGGTTAGAGACATGGCCATGTGAATAGTGATTGAATGTTTTTAATTTGCTAGCTTCTTTTATAAAGCTTAGCCCACTCATCACCTACTATGGGTGAAAAAGAGAAGAGCATTGGGTCTTCAATAATCCTAAATCAGCAAAACTGGCTTAAAATAGTCCTTATTTATTACTGAGAGTCTGGATAATACAAATGAAAGGAATATTTATTATGTCTTCCTCTCCAATGCTTTATTATATCCAACAAATGATTGTCTACAACATTGGCTAAACTTTGTTCACTGCTTATAAATACACTTGAATCCTCAAAAATGAAATCAACTTTTCCACTCCAATTTATGGGTGTATTTATAAAGGAGATGTATTGATTCCTGTCAAATTTACCGTGGATCATAGTTCAGATCTTGTTTTTTCTCACTCATAACATGATGAACATCTTGCCTGAAATATTACACGTTGCATCAGGTGAAATTACCTGTGTCTTGGAATTTTTTCCCCAATTGTTACCATATATCCTGAATGCCATATTCTGCTTTCTTTTTGTATTGTTTTGTTCAAGCATTACGTTCAGATGTGAAAATGTTAAATGAGTTTACTGTTTTGTTTTCACAGGTTTTGTGGGGGCCTGATTAATGACATGAAGCGGCGTGCTCCATGGTACTGGAGTGATTTCAAGGATGCGCTTAACCCGCAGTGCATTGCTTCAGTCATCTTCATCTATTTTGCATGTCTTACGCCAATTATCACATTTGGAGGTTTAATGGGAACAAAAACAGGAAAGAACATGGTAAGTTTAATTGGCCAATCCAACAATCATCGGTCAACGCAAAAAAAGTGGTTTTTTGTACAGAAAAGTCTTAAACTGCCCCTTTGGCCTCCTGGATTGAAACTACAGTATTTCAATCTTATTGTCTCTACAAAGGGCTCTAAAATAATAGCGAAGGAATGAATTGTTGAATTTTTCCTTTCTTTCAATTTCTGTATTACTATAACTTTCCAGGAGGTGGGGGTACTCAACAAAGTTTTATACGGGGAGGCTCCGCCCTGATGTGACCAACACCTTTCCCTTTTATATACCACTTTTGATAGAAAAGGTACCTCTTTCACATACCTAGTTTTAGTGTTAATGCACTGTCTGCAAGGCTGTGCTCTAATGAAAATTGAAGGAAGCCCGGTGCTCTGAAACTGTAAAATCAAGGGTGCCCAGCATATGATTTGTATGAAAATTCTGAGATTATCTAGTCTCCTGAGGGCAAAAGTTAGGTGCCAGTGGCCACTGGGCTTTGCTAGAGCACAGCCTTGGTCTTTAAATGTGATTAAATCACAAATCCAGAATGTTTCTTCGACTTTTTCGCAGCCATAAAGTGCATTGTTAGCCCTTTTGGGCAATTTTACAGACCAAAATGACAGACTTGCCTACCCGTTTATATAATTATCTCAACTTGTAAAATCCTACCCTTTCATTTACCTGAAGCCTCAAAAAGGTACCTTTTTGGGTGGAGCCTTCCTGTATAGGCCATTATGGGAGTCTATTTTGAAATACCAGTAGATATTTTACATTAGTATAATTACATTGATGACTATCGAAAATAGAGTGCTGTGATTGGCTAGGAGCTTCGGTCTATCCCGCTATAATCACCACGCGGTGATTATAGCATTAAAGGCTAGCAGTTTTCAAAATGGCAGCCAGATTTTTTGATGTTTCAGGGTCGGAAATTGATCAATAATTTTATTTTCTCGAATAATCATCAATGTAATTATACTAAAACAATTAGTCACCTCAGGCGACATGAATATTGGCGACTAGTCACCTCGACTTTGTCTCAGTGACTATTCGCCGATATTCACGTCGCTTTCGGCGACTAATTGTTAAATAGTCATCTTACATCATTTGTCTTCCTCTAGGCTGCTATGGAGCAGATCTTGGCTGGTGGTATTGGTGGAGTGCTTTTCGCACTCTTTAGTGGTCAGCCTCTCATTATCCTTGGTGCCACTGGCCCCATGTTAGTGTTTGAAGAAATTTTGTACACATTCTGTGAAAGCAGTGGTATTGACTACCTGCCATTTCGTTTATGGATTGGAATTTGGACAATGTTATACTGCTTTATCCTTGTTATAACTGATGCCAGTGCATTTGTGAGATACTTCACCCGCTTCACAGAAGAGTCCTTTGCCACTCTAATTGCTCTGATTTTCATCGTTGAAGGATTCAAAAAGCTCTTCCATGTTTTGGATGATCACCCTGTTCAGAAGGGATATATTGACTGGCAAAGGTGTCATTGCCTACGGGAAGATGCACCAATAAGTAATTTTACATATGGAACCAATGACACTCAATACCGCGTGGATGCCCCAATGGGAGATTGTGAAAGATTTGGTGGTAAACTTGTGGGTACAGGCTGCAACGACAATGTATTCTTTCTGTCTGTCATTCTCTCGGTGGGGACATTTGCACTGGCAATTTCATTGAAGGGTTTCCGTAACAGTTCTTATTTTCCAACAAAGGTGAGGCTTTTATCTATTCTTTTATTTGAATGTTACAAAAGAGGAAAGGAAAGATGAATTATAAATGAAGTTTTTTTTGTCAAAGACAACAAAGACTTAGTATCTTTGACTTGAACGGTCACACTATATTCAGGGCTACAGACAGGTTATACCTGAGAGCTCTCTAACCCAAACTGGAAAAAAACAAAATTCAAAAAGTAAAATTGATTTTGTAATAATTCAGTTCTGTAAAATACTGATTAGCTAATACTGTAGTGCTGTAAGTGTATCAGAGTATTCTTCCACAGATAGAACAGCGGCAACTTCTTAAAAACTTATGTTTCACAACATATCAAGTTAACAGCACCCTCATGATCAGCTTGGAATTAAAACTTCTTACTTTTATGTTTTAACATAATTACTTGAGTTTCAAATAGAGAAGTCTTTTAATATTCTGTGTTAAATTGATATTACATGCCCACGCGTGGATATGAATTTTGTCTTCAAGTGTTCAACTCAATATCTCACGAGTGAGCTAGGGCAGTGAACAAGTGAGATATCAAGTTGAACACTTGAAGATAAAATTTGTATCCACAAGCAAGCAAGTAATATTCTGTTTATTATATAGGCAGAGGTGCTGTGATGCTCTTTTCCTATTTCCTATCCTTCACTGGATACCACATTTTCGTCACTGGGAAAATCCTAGTATTTCATCGGTGTCTATGTAATAAAGGAAATTTATAATAATTTTCAAATGCTCCATTTTTCTACAGGTTAGAGCAGTTATCTCGGACTTTGCTATCCTGATTGCCATAATAATAATGGTGAGCGTGGATCTCCTATTTGGCGTCAACACACCAAAGCTTGATATCCCATTGAAATTTCAACCAACAGCTGCTGATAAAAGGGGCTGGATTGTACCTCCGCTGGGTAAAAATCCTGTATGGACCATTCCTGCTGCAGCTATTCCCGCCCTTCTGGCAACAATCCTAGTATTTATGGACCAGCAGATCACTGCTCTGATTGTGAACAGACGAGAGCATAAGCTAAAGGTAAAGTAGCTCAGTGAATTTAGGTTCACTGTTTCATTCTGTGATTTATGACCTACAGATAACCCCTTTCTGCGATAATAGGACTAAGTGGAGTCCATTTAATTTAGTAATCATCCTAGAAATCTGGATGAATCATGGTTTTTTGATTATTTTAGCAATAATCATAGCTATAATCAACGTTATTATCATTTGGCCCCTGTGGTGGGGATGTTCCAAAGAGTGATTGCATGCCGCCCATTCTTATCGGACATCATGTTCACAACATCCTGTTGATTCTGGAATCCCTGGGGATCATAAATTATTAAATACCTGACATTTTGTGAAACGTTTGAACCCAGGAGTCATTTTATAAGTAGGTTGAGTATGCCTCGTCTGGGTGAACATAGTCCTGAATAGGACTGTTGTTGTTGACAGTGACTGACGTTTCGACAACCTGTGCCGTAGTCACCTTCTGGGTCAAAGTGAGTTGTATCACATCAGTTGATGGTATTTAACTCTGGTTGTTGACCTGATTGGTCCATTAAGTCACAATGTTTCCTTGAATGTCAATAAATCTGATTTTGGAAAATGAGACACTATTAATTAAAACCTGTTCTAATTAATAAAAGGACAAGATTTTTGTGATTTAAGATGCATTGATATAAAGAGCCCATTCAAATGTGTCTCATTATAGTATTATTAAAAGAAAAACATGTACATGTATGATAACACATACTGCACTGTTACTCTGTCCTATAAGTCAGCCATCAAAGAAGCTTGGAGTCAGTCAAGTTTGAGAATTGACTTGTCGTATGTTAAAGAGTTTTAATGATAACTTTTAATGAAGGTGTATTTTCTGGGCCGAAGATTAGGGCGAAAAGAAAAGTGTCCCCAATAGATTTTTGGGATCTGAGGTTTGCCTTGTTTGAGGGCCAGGTTTCAGGATTTTATAGCAAAATGGCAACACAAGATTCAGGATTAAGTTGCCGGATGCCAAAAATAAACATCAGCCCCCATGCAGTTGTTCAAAAGCTGGATAGCACTATCCACCGGATAAATCGCTATCAAGAGGATAAGCATTACGACAAGATTTGAAGAACCCTTTTGGGGACAGTAACCCTCGGTGAGGGCTCTCTTTTCTTGTCCCCTCCCCAAGCCCCTTTGACCCACCCAACTCCTCAATGTTTATGGAATTCAACATGACAGTTAGGCAAGCAGTAACACCCATGCACCCAAAGGAAAGGTTGTGTTAATGGTGCCATTAATTTTTTTCCTAAACTGTTTCTTTTTTTCCCAACAGAAAGGTGCTGGCTATCATTTAGATCTTTTGCTCGTTGCCATCATAATTGGAATTTGTTCACTGTTGGGTTTACCATGGGTTGTGGCAGCAACTGTTCTCTCTGTTGGTCATGTACAGAGCTTGTTTGTTGAATCACAATGCACAGCTCCTGGAGAGAAGGTGCAGTTTCTTGGTGTAAGGTATGTCAATTATTCAGTTTCTTAGTTTATTTTTCCTTTGCTAATTGGTTACACAACACTATTATTTGGTGTTTGTCTTGTACACATCTAACAATGCTATTAACAGTGTGTGATCTGTTCTCTAGGGAACAACGTGTTACTGGTTTCTTCATCTTTGTCCTTATTGGTTTGACTGTGTTTCTTGCCCCCTTTTTGAAGGTTTGTATTCTGTGCTATTAACTAGTTTAGCACTCAAAGACACTTGAACCAAATCCAAGAGAACCCTGATGTGAATGCATTTACATAATTTGACTCTACTTAAATTTCTGATAAGACACTTAGGTGTCAAAGGAATGAATTGAAAATAGTCAACTGAATTCAACAGCGCATTATGTTGCCTGCATCACTCACAATCGTTCTCACTGATTGAACTCTTCAGTGAGAAATTTCCATGTTTGACAACATATTCTTATCAATCCTGAGTTACCAAGCACTGGTTTACCTTTTGCAAAAAAAATTTTTTTTTGGGGGGGGGGGGGGGGGGGGGGCGGCGGGTGAACAGGGTCAGCATATTATAGGCAATGTGAAAATGATGAATCAATTTTGTTTGTGACGTTTTTCCTCTCCTCACTTCTAACCTCTACGGGATTAGTTCAGTTGTTAGAGTGCTTGACTGCAGATCGACAGGTCATGGGTTCAATTCTGGGACTGGACCAGTACTCAGGGTCTTAAAATAACTGAGAAATAAATTGACAAGGTACTTCGCCCTGCAAACAGCTAGAACTTCGCATGGCTCAGATGACTGCGTCAAATAGCAGACCTGTCTCCACATGGAGACATAAAAATAGTGTCCTCAATGAATCAGTACTTTTGTGCCAAATGCATTGACGCTCTAATAAAGTACATTTTTTGCTGACTAGCCTTTTGCTTTTAAAAACGTGCCCATCAAACTCTTTTAGAATTTGTCCATCTTACTAATAATATTGTAATAACTTTTTCTTTCAGTATGTTCCTATGCCTGTTCTCTTTGGTCTATTCTTCTACATGGGATTTTCTGCTCTCAAAGGGTTACAGGTTAGTTTAAAACTCTTGTTGAAAAAAAAAAGGAAATTCTCTTTCATTCTTTAACCCTTTAAGTCCCAATGGTGTCCAAGATCAATTTTCTCCTTACAATTATCCATACACTGTAAAGAGATAAGTTCTGAGAATCAACAAAATGATCACCCAAGAGAAAATACTTTGATCTTTGAACAAATTCTCTCAACTAATTCTTTAAGGAAATGTATGGAGATCAGTTTGGAGAATTTGAATGTGGATAGTGGGGCTTAAAGAGTTAAGAGCCCCTATGTTTTGCTTGTCATTCTCAGGAAAACATGAAATGGAGATGTTAAAGTCAGTAAAATCTCATAGCATACATACAGCTGTACATGTAATAAATAATAATAAATTTATTACTTATAACATGTGCATATGATCAAGTGAGCATCACATATAAAAGCATATTGACTAACAAAAAAAACAAAAAAAGTTAAAACTACATGATTAAAAATGTGCAAAATATCTGTTGGACCTAATAAAAAGCTAGTTCGAAAAAATGTGTCTTAAGCAATATTTAAAAATTATAAAAATTTTCCTTGTTATGAAGCTGTTCCACAGTTTTGATGCCTCAGCCAAGAAGGCACAGTCACCAAGTGTTGTATGAGTAATAACTCTTGGAGCTTGTAGGAGGAGTCCTACCAACAGTAATAAAAAATTTAAATGATGAGAAAATAATTTTGATTAAAAGGCCATTATTATTGAAATCAAAACATGCTATTGTATGTACATATTGCATTTGCAAAACAGCTAAAGAAACACTTATGAATTTCTTCGAATCCTATTTGGGAATTTCTATATGTAAAGGAGAAAAAAAGCCAATATTCTTTTGTTTTTTTAACTTATAGTAACAAAACGGAAACATACCCATCAAATTTAGAGATACAAAATGATTTTGGTTTAATGGAGTGATTACTTATAGATTTTGTTTTCTTTTATTGACGTTTTAAGCAACCTTTGACATCCTACAAACATTGTATTTATAGAGTGGACAATTCAGGTACTAACATCTCTTCTAAATGAGGTTTGACTTTGTTGTGTTTCTTTGTTTTGTAAACAGTTTTATGAGAGGTTAAAGATCATCTTTATGCCCATCAAGCACCAGCCTGATCTGATGTATCTACGTCAAGTTCCACTCAAAAGAATTCACATTTTCACCTTTATTCAGCTGTTTTGTTTGGCTGTCCTTTGGGCCATTAAGTCTACTCCCGCAGCACTTATCTTCCCTGTCATGGTTAGTTCATTGTTTTTGTACTATATTACAGTCAAACCTCCGTAACCATCAAACTCCTAATAGCTGAAAAATACGTTGAAAACACTTTTAAACCTATCCAGAGTACTTTTAGATCTCTAGAAATGCAATCTGAGGGGCGCTATAAAAGTTGTACCTGTTCGATCATCCTAGGGGAACTGGAGTCTTTTCGAAATTACAAGGGCTTCAGTATTATTTACCCGAATATTTTAGATGTAATTGAACGTTTTACGAAAGTGAGAATTTTTCTGATTCCTTTCTCCATCACATTTTTGAATCCGAAAATTTTAGGTTTCCTTTTTCCTACGAAAAATAGCCTAACCTGAGGAGTGAAATGTGAAAAATTAAACTTCAGAAAATCATAGGGAATTTATTAGATAAGCTTCGAAAGTTGTTTATGAATGGAACGGCCATCTAGAATTTTTTTGGCTGACCTCAAGTAATAGAAAATTCTAGCCAATATTAGCTTGTCCGAACAGATATCTCACAGAAAACAGTCGTTGGTTGCCCCTGTGTAGTTTTTAGATTGCATTTTGATGAGCCCTTTGATTAAACCCTAGGTGTTGATGTTGGTGGCTGTCCGTAAGGTTATGGAGAAGATTTTCAACCTTCACGAACTAGAAGTGCTGGATGATTTGATGCCAGAGAACATAAAAAAACAAAAAGCGGAGCTGGAAGCATTGAAGAAGAAAGACGATGACTATGACTATGATGAACATGGGTGTGACGGGGATGATCCAGATGGCAAAATGGTAAAAATTGAATTTACTTGCTTTTTTAATTTTCCCATTTTGCATGCTTTCTTATAAGAGTCTCATTATGACTGTGAAAGGTTATTTCACTTTCAAAATGATTCGATTGATTTTGAAAGCGAAGTGATGTAACTTAAAGTAAGTCAACTGAAAAAATGTAAACAGAGCTCTTGGTCCTAAAAATAATGCATGTGAGGTTTGTTTGATGGTGTTATCTCTCCCCAACCCTTGATTTTCCACTGATACATCAGTGTGACAGGTGCCTGGGTCCATTGGCGTAGGGGCTCTTGGCTGGAAGGCGCAGGTTTACCAGCCATGGGGGCGTAACTCTGTCTAGGGGCTGGCTTTATCAAAAAAGTGGAAGCCCCTGGACATTCCGGGCACCCCCCTCTGCTTATTAACACGGTTGTTAATCGGTTATTGTGATAGACATATTTTATTTATATATTTTTTGTGATATGCGTTTGTAGGATGGTACTGATGGCAAGGCATTAAATGGCAGCACTCCTCATGAAAAACCCATCAACATCACGGAAGAAATGTGCAAAACATCTCTGTGGAAGACATTTGACAAGGGTGGCTCAACCAAGAAGTCAGAAAAGAGCAGAAAGGGGAGCAAATCTGGTGACAAACATAAACACAAACACAGACATCATCACCGCCACAGAGACAAGCATAACCGGCATAAAAAAGAAGGTGAGGGTCAAGAAGAAGAAGACGAAGGCCTGTGGATGCTTGGTAATAAGGACCACGATGATGATGACGAGGGAAGTGACGCAGAATTACAAAGAAAACTTGCAGCCATTGACGAGGATAAGAATGATGTAGTGATCGACATGGACCAGATTCAGGAGTCCTTATTGGAGATGGAAGACATGACGAAGGAAGCTCCTAGTGACCTACAAAATGGCCAAGCCCCTGTTGGGGGTGATGCTGAAGCCCCCTGTTAAGTGCATTTTCTGTGGCTACCTTGGCCCAATCAACAACGTATCCATACACAATGCAAGAGACGCCAGCGATTTTGCACCAATTGGCCAAGTCAATCATATATAGAAAATAATTATAATTGACTGAGGTGGAACTTTTTTTACGTTTTAAAATGTAAGTGTAATTCTTCCCAGATATATGACAGTATCAGCGGGCCATTTAACATTAGTGACCATTTTAGTAAAGGGTGACCGGCATTGCTTGTCCCGAAAGTAAGAAAGATCTTTTCAACAATAATTTCATCATATCTTATCATAAAAACTGTAAGAATTAATGATGTTGTTGTATTCAATAGGATAAGGGGATCTTAAAAATAGTTATTTAAAGTTAAGGGTTTCTGTCCTTGATTAATAGTGTAACAAAAAGTAGCGTTTTAAATGCTATTTAGTAGATGAAAAAAGTTTTAGTTATTAGTTTGTTTGTTAATGGTGTATTTAGACATGTTTTTTTTATAGATGTAGATGTAGTTACTTAGAGAAGCCCTGCGACGTGTTTCGTAATAATAATATTGGTTGTTGCAAGTTAATTTGAAACAAGCCAGGTCTTATGGCCAAACCGCGGTACTCAAAAGAAAAAGTAAAAAAGAGGAGAAAAATAGAAATAATTTAAGCATTTCGCAAAATTAGTGCTTTCTGCTGCGTTAAATAAATCTCGGTATTTTTGTATTTTAAGTGGACTTAGTCGAGCCACAAAAGAGGCAGGCCCTCATATAACTGCTTTTAATCTTCACTTTCAACCTCTACATGAATATTATTACTTTAAATTCAGGGTTAGTTATGAAGACTTGAAATGTAGTTTTAACTTTGGACAATAAATTATGGCGCAGCGATTAAAATTAATCCCCTTGTCAGCGGTGCTTTATTAGCATTGTACTATTTATTTTTCAGAATTTTTCTCTCGAAATGTTGTATTCTTTGTGAATTTTCATTTTCTGATTTCTTGATAGTTGAAGGTTTAATTTACACTTTGAACATTTTTCCCAAAACAATGTGAACTGAAAAATGTTTAAGCAACCAGCTTTGGAACAGATAAGAAATTTCAACTTGTCAGTGGCAATTGCGTTTGGCAGAGGGGCTGGGTTAGGGTATGTTGTCCCCCACCCCTTCTCCACTAATGCATGTAAAGCTCAGAATCCTGATCCTGTAATTTGTTTCTGTCTAGTGGAGAGATTAGATTGTTGCGTTGGTCGTTTGTCTTATACTTTTGATAATACGCTTCTGACAACTCCATATTCATCTCCATTAACAACCTGTTTGAATCACCAGTGCATGTACCAGATTTCTGTGATTTCTGTTTAGAACCAAAACCTCTTTGGAAAACGTTTATAATACTCAAACCTAGGCGACAGTTTTTTTTTTTTTTCGGAAAAACTGATTCAATCTTCTTGTTTTGGTGGGTATAAGTCAAACATTTTTCAATGATTTTTACGGTTGCGCATTACAACCTGAAGAACTATGTATTCAGACTTGTGCAGCAGGCGAAAGACTCAATAAAATAAAATTTGTCATTTTACTTGTGTATAAGATTTGTATAATATGGAATTATTTAGATCAGGTAGTCAGGAGATTAACCGAACTGTTAAAATTTCTATGTGCCGGTTTATTCACGGTTGTGTAATGTTTTTTGGCTTTTTGAGTAATAATACATTCCTTTCTTTCATAAATTTGATCATTCTCGGAGATAATAAATGTAAAGTAGCGTAACATGTGAGGAAAATAATGTAAGATGATGCGTGATGTGTCATTTTGTTAGAATGATGAGAATGACGAAGAGTTAAAGTAACTGAGTTGTCCAATAATCAATATTTATGCCTAAAACAGTGTAAATTAAATTAACTCTCCCATAAGTAAGGTTGGTTTTGGAAGGCTGCGTTCACCAGCCGAGAATGAAATTAATGTTCTTGTAAAGCTTTCCCATTTCACATTGACATGAAGTAGAAACTCTTCATTACCCGTAAGTTGGACTTTTTGAACGTACGAACCCCAGGGGAAAAAATGATAAGTCGTCAGTAACCGTAACCTAATAAACTAAATTCGACTTTTCTTAATAACTGAGTAGAATAATAGTGCAAAAAAATATGCTTACAGTATGTAGATCCATTCTTAAAATCCAAACAGTTGTCATTTAATGTAGGTCTTATTAAAGTAAGAAATAAAGTTCACATGAAGGTTAAAAGAACTATTTATTTTATTAAAATGCAGTTTACTCAAGAACACCCAACGACGGCCTCCCCCTAAATACATTGAAAACCTTTTAATGTTAGGCTATTCAGAGTACTTTTAGTTCTCTAGAAATGCATTCTAAGCGGCGCTATAAAACTTGTATCTGTTCGGTCATTCTAGGAGAACTTGAGTCTTCAAATTTACTAGGTATTCAGTATTATTTTCCCGAAAATTTTGGTCAGTGCGGACCCAGGGGGGGGGGGGGGGGGGGACCCGGCTCCACCCCCCACTTCCGAAAAAATATATATTTTTTAAACCCGGCCCCCCTCTTATCTTAGAGTCTGGATGACCGCCCCCCCTCCCTCCCCCCCCTTATCTGAAGGTCTGGATCTGCCACTGTTAGTTGCACTGATTTAACGTATTATGAAAGTGAGAATTTTTCTGATCCCTCTCTCCATCACATTGTTGAATCCGAAAATTTTAGGTTTTCTTTTTTCTACGAGAGTAGCTTATGAGTGAAATGTGGAAAATTAAACTTCAGAAAATCGTAGGGAATTTATCAGAAAAGCTTCGAAAATTGTACCTGAATGAAACAGTCATCATCTAGAAATTTTTAGCCGTCCGCAAGGAGAGTAATAGAAAATTCTAGACAATATTAGACTGCAAAACAGTCGGTTTTTTTTCTTACTGAATCAGTAAAAAAAGGTATCTCGCTCACTGTTTTCAGCCTCGCTCCAGACCTTTTGTTTGACTGCTCGCGCGTGCTTGAATACGCAAAAACACGGACTGTTTTGCAATCTAAGGCAATATTTGCTTCTCCGAACAAATACTTTACAGAAGATAGTCGTTGGGTGTCCCTGTTAACTATCTTGAAAAATTGACACACCCATTACGGCCACCCAGGCCAGAAGAGATGGTCATTACCTTTCTGTATCGGTCAGTATAAAACACGGACTGCGGACTGCGGACTGAGTATAAAACACGGACTAGGTATAAAATGCGGACCACAGACTGAGTATAGAACACGGACTAGGTATAAAACGCGGACTACGAACTATGTATATAGGTAAAACTGAGAGAAACGGAAAGCGGGCTTGCATAAAACAGTAGTTCCAGCTCCATGCCTCACACAAAAACATTCCGTAAGCCGGTCACGTAGTCTATATTCTCCTCATGTGGAGAAGGAAAGCATACAGCACGGACAAGGAAGGTTATGCCGCCATCCAAGGCAACTGAAATTAAACTCTGAATTGTTTTAAAAGAAGGAGTTAGAAGAGAACCAATCAGAGAAGCACCGAATAAAAAGAATAGTATTGGTGTTAGCCGAGTCAGAGTAAAATTCCTAAAGATGCCTCTATTCCGTTTCAAATAAAGCCTTGGGAATATGAGAAAATGAAGAACTCAGACGAGAAGGTCAATATAGGGGCATTCCGCGAGGTAAAAAAGCAGTATTTAGGGGGGAGGGATTACTCACCTATACGTGAACAATAACCGAAAGGAATCGTCCAACCTAACGTGATGTTCTACGCGATGATTATGATGACATGATTTACACCCTCCTCCTGACCCCTGGAAGGGGTGCTCCTAGGAATTTTTTTGGTGGGGTTGTGCCCCCAGTTCTCCAAATCCTTACCCTATTTCAGAATAAAAAGTATCATTTTCCACACCCGTTTTCAGACCCGATCTCTAAAATCCATACCCATTTACAGGCCTGGCCTAATTTAGCCTGTTCCAGACTCTCAGATAAAGAGGAGACTACTCAGTTTCCTCCCGCTTTATTTTGGCGCTTTCTCAATTCAGCGGAGCCAACTATCTTGGAGCCTGGAACAGCCTAGGCCTGATTAGGCAGAAACTAGTATGTCATCGTTATATATTATAGATTAGAGCACAACAATTAATGGTTTTCACATGACGTCACTAAAATTCAAACTAAAAAACTATCGATCCTACCGAGATTTTACTTTCACGATGCATTACAGCAGCTGAAAACTAATTTTCATACAAATTGTCGCTTCAAAAGGGTTCTTGGTTTTGTGATAGAGTACGCTTGAATTTCTAAGCTTTTGCGTGACGCGACATTTACATGACGGCCAAGAGAGCTGTCATGTAGATTAAAAAAATGACTTTTTTCAGGAAATTTTGCTATCTAAACACTTCATGTATTGGAAAAAGTATTACTTTAATGTTTATGAGTTTCTCGAAGAATAAATTCACGCTTTTGTAGCAAAACTCGTTAACAGATGTTTCTGTTGGTTTCCGTCCGCCATGTTGGAGCTCACTTAGGTGAGCACCAGCATGGCGTCTCCATACAAATCTCTATAAGTTTGGGTAAAACATTTCTTCGGATATCTGGTAAGCAAAATATTCCTCTGACCTGAATCTTGGCGAGGGTCTTTATATATGTACGTCCTTTCATTTCCCAGATTCTTTCCTTGATCTATTGAACGGTTTTGATTTTTTATTTTGATCTATTTTGAATGGCGTGACACTGAAAACCAGCAATAGATCATTATCTTTTGAGCACAAACAAAAAATTCTTCAAATGCATTTCAAATACGCATACTTCTATTTCGTTCTTATTCATTTAGAACTGAAAACGATAAATACATTCGTACATGTACGCTCCCGTAGGTTCCTTGAAAACCATACCCGATTCCAAACCAAAATGGGCAAAGTGTTTTCAGACCACCAAAACGGCCCATAAACCATACCCTTTGGGGCGGCAAATACGAATACGGCTGATATAAGAGAGTACCCCCCCGGGTCCTGACCCCTTTCATGATTGTTAGAGACTATGGCCATGTCTAAAATGGGTGTAGAAAATAGCATTTTTGTCAGGCTCTTGATTCAGAGAACCTCCACCAAGAATTTCTATCTTATACCCAAGTCCGTGTTTTATACCCAGTCCGTATTTTCCAGTCCGCGTTTTATACCTAGTCCGTGTTTTATACCCAGTCCGCAGTCCGTAGTCCGCAGTCCGCAGTCCGCAGTCCGCAGTCCGCAGTCCTCAGTCTATATTTTATACTGACTGCTTTCTGTATCCCTTTTTGACTTTATATGAGACGGACACATTAGTTGACCCTTGCGGTACTTCTGGGCGTCATCTCCTTTGACTATCTTCGGAAATCTCCCTCAAAAGGAGACCTCAAGTTGGTCCTCACTGTATTTCTTTTACAGTATTCCAGATGCTTCTCGTATAGTTCTAGTAGCCTGCGTGGCAGACCCATTTTTAACTCGTGGGTACGCGCGAGCGTACCACGAGTTATTGCAGGGACAGGGATATGCAAATGAGTCACTCGCTCACTCGTAGTAGACGTTTTCGTAATTAATCGGGTCCGAACTCGAGAGCGCGAAGATCTATCGTTTCCAAAGAAGCACGCGCTCGCCGAAGTTCGGTGGCATCAAATTCCTCGCCAAGAGCGTCCATCGTGCGCAACAGCACGGTCAGGGGATAGAGGTCTTACCAAATTTAAGACACACAGGAATCTTTCACATTAGTACGATTCAAGAGCCTTTGACTCGTCCAGGCGTTAAACTTGACGAGAAGATGAGCATTTGCTCTTCTACTCCTTCAACTTCGACGCTGGCTTGATCTCATACCTTGTAGTAATGTAGTAGGTTATGTGTATGAATGAATATATGATACATAAAGTCACTTCTTCTTCTTCTTCTTTATAAGGACTCCTTAAGATCACGGGGGGAAATGGATGTGATTTTGAGCATTAGCTTTAAAATAACAGCAGAAATCGAGATAAGAAAACATAAGCTTATGTTTTGCGTCCTATTTCGCGGAGGAGTTGTCTACTTTGTTTCGCATATGTTCTTTCATTGCCATGAAATGTGTTTACATTGTTTTTTACTGTCAGTAACCTGATTTCAATTAGCCTTAAATTTCCTCCGATTGCTTCGGGTCGTTTTTTCAATAGGTTAAGTATGGCCACAGGGTCCAGAGGAGATGTGTTTGTCGTTAGAACATCAAAACCCATCGAAAACCTCTGGAAAAAATGGGTTATTTCGTTCGCGTTACAGTTTCGTTAGTCGTTTCGTTACACTTTCTGTAGACCGCAAACCAAGAGACTGAGGGGTCGCAAGATCGGTTTATGGTATAAAACACGGAAATTGTCCATTTTTTTACTCGGCACTTCGTGCAGCAAGAAAAGTATTGTGTTTCCAGAACATGGATAGTATATATATAATCTGAATTTCTATCATTTCCTAAAATTTACTGTGGGAAAAGCAGAGGTGATAATTAATTGATTATTTTCTAAACAACGTACCCACGAGTTGACGATAGTCTTCCTTTGATTTTTGGTTGTGTCGGTCGTTTGTGGTAAGAGATCCAGCCGTGCGAGAGCTGAACTGAGGTCAAAGATGGGGAAGGGGCGAGGGGAAGAAGGCAGAATTGACCTTGGTTCAACCACGCAGCAGCTTTAATTTCGCGTAGCCTGAGAAAATGGCCGACATTTCGCGACACCACCGCTGGTTTCATTTCTTTGCATGGCATTTCATTTTAATAATAAAAGAGGTAACAAAAAATATCGAAGCTAGATTGCAGAAGCTGAACCCCGGTGTGGCTATTTTTAGAAACCGAACTCGTGGATACGCGGGTATATCATTTCAATTTAAGATAATATTTCTTTTGCATGTGACCTCTCTAAACATTTTATCCACGAGTCCCTCATAGTTCTTTCTTTGATTATTCTCGGCGGTAAAGGGACCGTAAAGGACTAAGCACCACTAATGGAGCGGCTGCAAAGCTGCAAACCCGCGCGTTTCATGGCGGACGCGTGTCTAAGAAGGCTATCCGAAAACTTTCATGACTTTGTCTGTTACTTTTGATTTCATGTTTCCCCAGGAGCATGGCCCAATCTTGCTGAAGCTCCGAGCAAATTGTGAGTAATCTTCGATCTCTATCTAAGCACAAAATAACTAATATACAGCAGCAGGTTTTGCCTTTATTATTTTTGTTCAATAGCGGAAACTTTTGTTAAAGATAAGCAACTTTTTATGTCTTGCGGAAAACAAGGCAGCTTTCGGCTCTCTTTACCTGACAGTAGCCCATTTGACAATAACAGGTGAAAACAACGCTGGAGTTGACCTTGTTTGATACAAAACGTCCTGTTATATTACGTATGTGTACCATGTTCTCATGCTAACTCGTATTTTCAAGCATAATTTCCATAAGAATAGGAAGGAGGTCTGTAAAAAAAGTCAACCTCGGCCTCACGTTCATTCAAAGGCTAGGATACTAAGCCTACAACTGTAAAATGGTCTATTCATGTATTTAAGCTTAAGTCAATTTTGCCCCTTTTAAGAGAAAGAGGAGTTGGACTAGGGGGAGGACAAGAAGTGCACTGGAAGGGGGGGGGGGGGGGGGTGTAATCCCTATAATGGCCTGTACGGGGAGGCTCCGCCCAATAGGGGTACCATTATTCAGGCTTCAGGTATTTGAAAGGGTAGCGATTTTACTCACTAAAGTATATTAAAGGAAGGGTAGGGAAATCTGTTATTTGGGTCTGTGAAAGAGCTTAGGGGCCGCACGGATGAATTTTATAGCTTTTTGAAGTCGGGAAAACATTCTAGTTCAGTGGTTGATTCCTATTTAAATGACAATGCATTCACCAGCAGTTAAAAGGGATGAAAAGTTCTTAATGGGGTATGTGAAAGGGCCGGGCACCATTTGGTAATAGAAGGTATACGAAAGGAGTGCCTTTTCCATGAAAAATGGTTTATAAAAGGGTAAGGTGTTGGACCTCGGGGAGGTGCCTCCCCATGTAAAAATTTGTTGAGTACCCCCCCCTAAGGGGAAGCGCGCATTTAATCCTATTAAGTGAGAACGTTGTCAATTAACCTTTTTTCCATTAATTTGTGTGCAGTTGATTTCATCTACACTCTTCCCCTTGAATGTGGGGGTTTTTGGAGTGGTTTATGGTCAAATTCCCTGAAAGTCATCATACCCGAAGATGGTTTACAGTTATGTCACCCAAAATTTCATCATGCTCAACAACATCATAACATCCCTACCAGGGTTAAGCTTCAAACAATGACGAAATAAAAATAATATGCATTTGATTTCTTTATTGCAAGCACACTCATTTAAGGCTTAATTTACATGTCCTTTTTATTGCTTCTCAATCTGCGGATAGGCCCTTTGCAGCTTGACATTCATGTGGTACAAAACCGCCATGCTGGGATGCAAAAGTCGCACTGGGACTAGACCAAAAAAAGGCGTACATAATTTTAACTGGTAATTTCCTTTGTTTGTCTTGTCCGAGTGTGACTTTTGCATCCCAGCAGGGTGGTTTTGTACCACGAGAATGGCAAGCTGCAAAGGGCCTATTGGCAAACTCTCTGGAAAGGGAAGAGCACCTTACCATTATGGTAAGAGAACTATGTGTTTCAAACAAGCGATTTTTACTCCAAAACAAGAAGATAAAACAATTCATAAGTCTAGTCTTCCATTTTCCAGAGAACTTCCGCAGACTGAAACCTACACATTGGTAGAAAAATGTTAGGAAAATATTGTTTGAATATATTATTAAATTTTTCACTATGTAAGAAAGGTAATTGTTTTATATTCAATGGTTATTCTCAATGGTTATTTAACCTTAAATAAGTTATTTGTCAGACAAAATATATACGATACGATTTTTATCCTACTACACAGCACATGTATGAAAAACACCTTTTGTTAAGTTACAAGTAATTTTTGTGTTAACTATTGTCAATCAGCATGGTCGAAGATAACATCACGAACCAATGCAAACTCATCGAACATATCTTTTTCTCAGGAAAACAAAATCTTTGCTGTGTGTGAAAACTCACGAGAGGTCGAGTCACGTTGGTTTGGTCTTTGTTTCTTATTGGTTGATTTGTCAGAAACCTTGCTACAATTTGCCCTTTAAGGCCCAATATCCAGATACAAATTCTCCAAACTGATTTCCTTACATTTGCATGGAGAATTAGTTGAGAGAATTCAATAAAAGATCAAAGCAGTTTTCCTCAGTTAATCATTTGACTATTTCTCATAACCTTTTTTATTGATAATGTATTAACAAATGTTGGGAGAAAATTGATGTCAGTCACTCTCTGGATTTTAAAGGGGCTACGTGACGAGAATATCACTGTTTAGGGTTAGTTCTGGGCTGGAGTCATTACCATGCAAAATGCACTGCTGTAGAGTTATGAAGAAGATATCAAATAAATTTCATCAAGAAGTGCTAACCACAATAACGTTTTTTGGTGTTTTTGCAGGCATGGGATTAAAACTTTCTGAAGGTTGGCCCAACTTTTTCAAGTCTGAATCCATGTCCTTCCTTACTATCTGTTGCAAGATGAACAGGAAAAGTGTTCAATAACAAAACTGGGCCATTATTTTTGGAAGTCAATTGATGCGAAAAAGGTTTTACCTTTTTAAAAAGATAGCAAATCGCGTGACATAGCCCCTTTAAGTTAATCGTTGAATCCGCAAAGTAAGTGTAACACTTAAAGCAAATAGTTCTGAACTATAATTGAAACTGCTCAAAGTTACCCTTGGTTAATATATTGTCATTTTTGTACTCTTAACGTTCGCAAAGTTGCAGTTTTTTGGGGTTTCTCAGTCTTTGTGGCAAGTACTTAAGTCTTCCATCAGTATGTGGTCTTAGTACATTGTATATCCAGGCTTTTTCGCTCCACTAACTCGTTCTGACAGGATGTGCTTTCTGAGGGATTTCATCTCCTTCATCTTGTTCTTCAACATATTTCTTAAACGCTCCGATTCCTTTCGGCTGTCCTTGATGGCTTCAAGCAGCTCGGCTTCCTGCCTTGATCCTCCAAAACTCTCGCTGATTTCTCCCCGCTTATGCAACATATTTTCCATCTGTGCGCATTTTAATTCAGCATGCATACTTCCCAACTCAAGGTGGTAACTTTCTTTCAACATTCGTATCTGCTCCATGAGGTCGGCAATCTCTCTGGTTCTCTCATTTAACTGTCCCTTCATCATGTCTAACACGTCGCTTTTCTCACTCGTATGCATTCGACTTGCCTGTAGACGAAGTTTTAAATTATCAATCTCCATGTCTTTGGTCTCGAGTGCCAGTTTAGACGTAATTTCGTCTGCGTGTCTTTGTTGTTCGTTGGCCTCCTGTATAATCCGCACTTCTCGCTCAAGGGCTTCCACCCTTTCCTGCAAAAATCCGATTTCCTTTTCGTAGCGCGTGCGCATTCGTTCCATTTTCTCCTCTTTTGATTGGCTTGCGTTCTTCTGCTGTTCAATTTCACTCAAGACGTTTTTCACCTCGCGTTCCCAGCATTCTCTCTCGATCACATAGCTCTGCAGTTTGCTGTTTGTCGACGTGAGATCGAGTTTCAATTCTGACTCACGGTTATGCTTCTGAGCCAGGTCCTTCTTTAGGAATTCATTTTCCTTCTCCGTGATTTTCAGCGTTGTTAAGGTCTCGTCGTGATCCCTGACTTTCTCGTCTAACTCCTTTCTCAGCGAGTCAGCCTGGGCTTTCAACTTGCCTATCTCGAGCTCTTTTCGTGCTGAATCAGCGCATGCGCTGCTCTGTATCTTCATCATCTGTCGCTTGAGGTTTTCAACTTCATGGAAAGAGTTGGCGCCTTTTTCCTCGGCAATGTTAAGGTTCTCTTCCGATTTATTCAGCAGGTCTTCGATTTGTTCCTTCTGTTCGCGAATTTCCTTGAGCTCTTGATCAATGTTCTCCTTTTCCTTTTTCACATCACTGAGTTCATTACTGAAGGCTTTACACAGTTCTTTCTCCTTTTCAAGAAGAGCCTCCTGTTGTGCGCTTTCTTTTTTTGTGGCTTCTAACTGTTGTTTTAAAATCTCATTTGTCGCTTGTAGACTTCCGCGTTGTATCTCTAGTTCCTCGCATTTCTGGAGCGAATTATCTAAATTCTCCTCGGTTTTGTCTAACCTTGAGCACTTGTCAGCCAAATCGTCTTTTAAAGCTGCCAACTGATTGCCAAGAGAGTTTTTTTCTGTTGTCTCATCTTGACAGTCGTTCTCTAAGTTAGCTATGCGCTCTTCGGCTCTGCCAAGTTTCGCGAATAACTCCGCCTTCTTTTCATTTGCGTTATTGTACAACTTCTCCAGCTCTTCAATCTTGGAGTGATTAGCGCTAAGCTCATTTTCTTTTTCTTGAATCTGCTGCTGCATTGCTCGATCTTTGGCTTCCAACTCAAACGTGCGTTTCTTCAACTGGAGAATATTTTCCTGTAGAGCATCAAGCTGCTGCTGGCTTCCCTTAATATCGCTTTTTGCGTCGACAATCTGCCTACGCGAGGCTTCTAGATCTTTAGCATATCGCTCCTTTTCTTCTTCTGAAGTCTTCATTTGGGCCTTTAGCTCTTCTAAAGTTTCTTTGGTGTTCCACAAATCTTTCTCGAGCAGAATCTTCTCTCCTTTCGTCTCTGTGATTTCATTATCTTTTTCCTTTTCCATTTCCACGCTCTTAAGCTTCAACGCTTCTAAGCGCCTTCTTAACCGCTTAACGTCGTCCTCCAACTTTGCTTTCTTCTTTTCCAGGTCATGTAGATACCTCTTCATCTCCGCTGAATTGTTTTTCTCCTTTTGAAGATTTTCCTCCACGCGCGCCATTTCTTCCGATTTGGCCGCCAGCTCCTGCTGAAGTGTCCTGTTGTCGTTAAAGGACGCCAAACACGCTTTGTGAAAAGAATCCACGACGTCTTTCATCGACGTGTTCATGGGTGTAGTAGGTCTTGCATCCACTCCGTCTATGTCCTGGACGTCTTCATGGAGAACGAAATCCGACGATGACAACTCTGCAAAATGTTCTCCACTGTTGGTAGCCTTCATTTTATGGACAACATTCAACTTAGCTTGTCCTTCAGCCAAGAGGTCTTCAATGTCGCTGTTTTTCTCTTGTAACTCCTTCTCTAGCGATTCTGCTTTCTCTGTTGTAAAGTCTAGTCTTTCTTTCAGATCTTCGTTTTCGGAACTTGTTTTTCTAAGTGCGTCTTTTGTTTCTGCGAGCTCACTATCCATACTTGTGTTTTGAGCTGACATGTCCTGTAAGGCCTGATCGCGCTTGGTCGCCTCTTCACCAAACGACTTCTCCTTCTTGCTCAAGAGTTCACTCGTTTGCTTCAGATCCTCATTAGACTTTGCTAACGACGCTTGAGTCTGCTCCAAATCTCTTTTCAAGTTTTCGCGCTCTTCCACGCTCTTCTGATGCTGATTCTTGAGCTTGTTCATCTGATCGCTCCACGCCGCTACTTCTTTCTCGTTGGTATCTCTCTCAGATTGTAGGGTGTCTTGCAGTTGTTGAATCCTTTGTGCAAATAAGGCATTTTGTTGTTTTAGTTCTTTGTTCTCAGATCGCAGATTGTCTATGGTCCCTTCTGCCTCTGTTAGGTCGTTTTGACTTGCCCAGTACTTCTCAAACACTTCCTGTTTCTTATCTTCGAGGGACTTAATCTTGAGCTCGTCGTTTCTCAGCTCGTCTTGCAGATCTTCAACTTGCTTTTGTCTTCTCTCGAGTGCGCTCTTGGTCACGGAAAGTTCTTTCTTTGCCGTTAGAAGATCAGTTTTCAAGTTAGCTGCGGTTTCTTCGTTGCTAGCGATGATCACCTCCAGCGCTTCATTGAGAGATAAAACTTTCCCGGAGCTCGTTTCTTTTTCTTTTAACAGCTCCTCACAGGTTCCTTGGAGTTTTGTGATCTTTTCCTCCGCTGCGATCATTTCATTGGTTAGCCTTTTCCTCTCTTTTTCGCTGCCTTCGTGATTCTTGCACAAGTTGCTGTACTGCTCCTTTGAATCTGCAAGTTCCTCTTCCAGTCGCTTCATTTCTATGGCTTGTAGTTCGGTCTCTTTCCTTAGCGTATTCCCTGTTGTCTCTAGAATGCTGACTTTCTCTTCAAGGTCTGAATTCTCCTCTCGAATTTTTGCAAGTGTTCGCTCTACGTCTTGCAGATGGTTCTTGTATGTTTTGCAGACCGCTGCGTTTTCGTTTAAGTCTAGTTCCACCTTCTTTCTCGTGTCTTTTTCAGAGTTCATCTGTTTCTTTAGGTTTTCAACTTCTTTGCGCGCATTCTTCGACTCAGTCTGTAGCTGGCGCAGCTCTTCTCTGATTCCATACAGCTCTGTCTTAGCCTCCTCCTTTTCCTTCAGCGCCTCATCGAACTTTGATCTGACTTCCCTAAGAGTTGCTTCAGTGTTGTCGAGTTCTCGCGACAGAGCTTGCTTCTCGTTCGACTCCGTCTCCAGCGTTGCGATCTTCTGTTTATCGCTGCGAGTTTCATCCTTCATCGCTCTTAAACTTGCCTCTAAGTGGGAGATTTTCTCGTGCGCAACCAACAGCTCCTTTTCGTGTGCGATCTTTTTCTGTTCAGCTCGCAGCAGATTTGAATCTAGAGTAGAAATTTGCTGATTTGCACGGACTAGTTCTGTATGCTGTTTCTCTGCCTTAGTTTCGTACTCTTCAAATAGTGACTCCAACTCGGTGCATTTGCTCTGCAGCTGAATAACAGAATCACGACTTTCCAAGTTTTCTTCCTTTAGAGCGTCGTGCTGTCCCCTTGTTTCTTCAAGTAAGACTTGTTTTTGACCCAAATCTTCTTTTAACTTCTTAATTTCCTCACAGAGCTTCTGAGAAGTGGTAGAAAATGTCGACAGTCGATTACGAAGGACCATGAACTCCTTGTTTATAAATTCGACATCACGCTGGCAGCTTTTCGTCTCGTGTTCGGGGATCTTCGCCTCTGCTCGGAAGAAGTCGAGATTTCTTTCGGTAGTGCGAATGCCTTGTCGTAAATTTTGCATGACCACTTCGTTGTCCGAGGCGGCTTTCTCTCCCTCTCTTGGCGATGGGATTTCGTCTGTGTTTCGTACATCCTTGCTTAGGGCGTTTCTAATAGCTCCTTTCATCTCGCGGTTCAAGAAGTTTACTTCACTCAACAAGCTTTCCGCATTCTGCTGCTGTGCTAAAACCTTTCTCGTAGCGACGTATAAGTCGTTGGTAAGGCTCTGTCGTTCTTCTTCGAGCTGGTTTTTCTTTGCTTCAAGCGAGTGGATAGCTTCTTCTTTTTGGTTGACGTCTTTTAGCGCGTTAGCTTTCTCTAAGCGAGTCTTCTCCAGTAGTATTTCAAGCTCTTCGTTCTTTCCTTTTGACTCTACAAGATTTTTTTCCAAGGCGTCATTTCTCCTCACGTTGCTCTCTTGCGTTGTTGCCAGCTTAGCTATTTCCAGGTTAGCAAGATTTAATTTCTGCTGCAGATTTTCCTCCTCTTGAACCGAGTTCTTGTATCGTTCATCCATTTCCGACAAATCCTTCTTTGCTTGTTGTAACTCGTCAGCAAGCCTTCTGTTCTCGGAAGTGGCTTCGGAATTGTTCTTCTGTAATTCGGCTATCGTTTCGTCAGCTTTTTTCTGCTTTTTCTCAATCATAGCCATGTGACTGTTCGCTATGTCCAGCTCATCCTGCAGTGTTTCACATTGAATCAGAGCTTCATTCTTTTCGGCTTCAACGATCTCTCGGCTCACTCTCTCTTTATCCTTGATTTCTTTCAACTTCTTGTTCTCCCTCTCCGCTTCGGAAATCGTCCGCTCGACATGACATTTCGCTTTGGATAATGCCATGATATCAGTTCGTAGTTTCTCGTTTTCAGTTTGGAAAGCGTCGTTTGTGGCTTCAATCTCAGACATCTTGGCTTGAAATGATTTGAGCTCGTTGGACATTTTTGTATTTTCTTCATCGGCTCTTTGTAAATCACTCTTCAGCTTTTCTTCTTCCTCTCTGTAATTTGCGTTGGATTTTTCCAACATTTCGATTGTTTGTTTCATAGCGCTGGTCTTAACCTCAGAGTTTTCTTCCTTCTTTTTCAACTCCGCTATCCTTTCTGCCAAGATTTTGTTTTCAGTTTGTAATGCGGCCTTTTGTTCTTCGAGCTTAATGGCTTTAGCACTTGTTAGCTCGTCACGAATTCGTGTTGCCTTGAGCTCGCCTTCCAATTCCTGCCTCATTTTCTCTGATTCCAAATAGTGCGTTAAATCTTTTTGAAGTTCGTCGTTTGCCAGTTGCAAATCTACGCATTCCGCTTGAAGACTGGAAACCAGCGCTTCTAAATCTTTCTTCTTCTTTAGCAAGGCGTCCACTTTGTCTTCCACAGTTGCCATGGCAACATCCTCTCGTTCGGAAAAGTAAGGAGCTTCAACATTACTAGAAGGCGAGAGTTTCTTCTCAATACCTTGCAGTATATTCCTCTGGGTGGTAGTTTCTTTAAGAAGTTGCCTTGACAGATCTTCGTACTTCTTCTTTTCGCTGGCTTCATGCTCGAATTTCTCCGCCACTGATTTGGAATACAATTCGAGCGTTTTCTCCTTCTCTTCTTGGAGCTCGACTTTCTCTTGCAATTCTGTAAAATCTTTCTCTCGATTTTTAAGAGTGGATTTCAACAGATCAGCTTGCGTGGACACCACAGCGTAATTGCGCTCTAACTCAACGAATTTATCCTTGGCATCCCGTGACTGTTTCTCTAACGACTTGATTTTGTCTTCTAAACTGGACACGTTTTTCTCTTTAACAGCGACGTCGTTTTTGAGGATCGCATTTAGCTCTGTGAGATGCTTCGATTCACTTTCAATCTTCTCCTTGTTGACGGCCAGTTCGTAAAGTTTCCCGCGCATTGCTTCATTTTCGCGCACGATGGCACGAAAGTTTTCGATCATAGTCGGCATCTTACACAGCAGTCCTGTTTCTTGGCCGCCATAATTTTCCCCAGAGAATGCATTATCCGAAGCAACGGAATTCGGACTGTTTGGACCAGAGCTGAAGTCAAAAGCAGATGTAAGAGAAATTCCAAGAGCTGAGTCCGGCGACACACTCTCGTCTCTACGGAAACTGGCGTTCTTTCGCAGATCATCGATTGTTCTGGAAGCGTTCAAGATCTGTTCCTCCATTTTCTCTTTTTCTTTCTCTGACGCTTCTAACTCGTTGTCTCTCTCGCTGAGCCTCTTCTTCACGTTCTCCACTTCTTTCCTCATGTCATAGTTTTGTTTCTTGACAATTTCGTACGCCTCGTTAGCCTCGGAACACGCTGATTTCAAGCTGAACAACCTTTCCCTTTGCTTCTTATCGTCTGTGGTCATCTTCTCCAGCTTGATCTTTAAAGCGTCTAAGCTTTTCATATTTTCCATTCGCAGCTTTTCTTCTCGTTGTAAGCTTTCGTCTTTTTCTTTCACCTTTGCCCGTAGATCGAGATTTTCCGTCGTCAGATGTTTAATCTTGTCAGCCAGGTCGTTGTAGTCTTCCTCCATCGTCTTTCTTTGCTTCCAGTCAAACGCTTGCTGTTGGATGTCCATTTTAAGGTTGTCTGCCTCGACTTGTAATCGTTGGTTGTCCTCCTGTAGCCGATCGATTGCCTCCTCCTTTGCTGTATAGAAAAGTGTTAAGGTTATCGCTAATCAGAAACTATAAGTGTTAAAGTAAACAAACAAACACTTGACAAACCTTAAGAGCAAACTATTCTGTATCACGTCTATAGACACTTAACACCGAGACTAACGCGTCGACGCTGTTACAGCATCGCTGATGAATTGTTTTTTCCTAATCCAACTGGGAATTGGCTCTTTAAATAATTGGCGTTCTTGGCATTTTGATTACAGTTGTAAGTTGCTAAATTGAACCCTGACTCATTTTCCGGCAGTGGAATTAACAGTCTATTTTATTTACTAGTTGAGTTGTGCTTAGTTTGTTTGAGCAATTCTCAAGTGAACTTTCAGACATAACATGTACATGATTTCTTTTACAGGAACGTTTGCGCGTCCTTTAACCGAACAAAAGTTTCTTTGAGCCAAACAAATACCGCACGTCCCACAAAAGGAGCTCAAAAATTATTTCATGCAAATCAAATCAGCCATTTGTTAGCTAATACAGAAGCCAAGTTGAACAAACTAGCGTAGTCAAAACAGAGCGTTTATTAAGTTTCAGCCTCCGATGTGCTCAGATTAGAAAAAATAAAATAAAATAGCAAATGATAAAGTATAATAACCTGGAAATATCGGCACTGACGATTGAGTGGAAAGTGCAATATTGTTATCATAATTTAGAAATAGATGAAATCTTATCTTATTTGTTTAATTTTTTTTCCATTGCAACCGTTGGCTTTAGTAAACGCCTGAAAAGACCTCAGATATGAGTTGATCTGAGTTCTGTATGTTTTAGCTACTTTTTGTGGATTTTAAGTTGGTCAAAAAGTACCTTTTAAGCCCTCCATTTACAAAATTGATGTTTACATGACAAGAAAGTTGTAAATGGTAATTGTTTATGATTGTGCACAAAAAATATTTCCATCGCCTGTGTCCAACAGCACGAACGGCTTGTACAGTTTGCTTTACAACTTGTTGCATTTTCAATATTGAATATATAATTATAATTGCACTGAGCGCGCTTTCAAGGTACGCCGAGTTTTCAGTCGATGTTTTTGTAGTTCTGGGCACAGCCAAATTTTAACGGCTTTTCATTGTTTTCGTGTCTTTGAAAGACTTGAAGGAGACAAACTATTGTTATCTTGAATCAAAGCACCGCCAAATGTTATGTAAGGCCAGCTGATTTGCTTTGTGACCTGAAATACCAGCAAAACGTGTCTTTGGAAATGCATTTCGCAATGGAATAAGGCTTTGTGTGGAAAACTGGATCGTTAGGGTTATCATTAATACAATATTAAGGAGTTTAAGCAAAGGCGTTTTTGAACGACGCACGTCAAACAGGAGTGAGGCCTTTTCCCTTTTTATTATACCTTGACGCTACCAAATTTGCATTACTAAGTGTTTTTACTCTTACAGAGACGATTTCCCCGAAGATTTGGTCAAAATCACTCCCCAAGATTGCAAACAGGCCAACTTTGGTTGACGTGCTTCGCTCAAAATTGTCGTTGCTTATTTTCCCTATTAATAACAGACAATACAAGAGACTTTTTTGAAATATTTGAAACTGTACGGTTGTAAAATCAACTTTCGAAAAGACTTTTTAATAGCTCTAACCACAATTTACCTTAAGAAGCGAAAGATAAGCATTGGTAACATTTTATACTTTAGTCGCCGCCTGCTATCAAAAAGCAAATAATTTCCTGTGAAATATTGTCTAGACTACAGTAGTGCTGGATAGTTTAGATGCAGAGTAAATCTTCTTACTGAAACAATTAATAAAAAGAAACCATTAGGTGCCGAGTATTGCTGATCTGCTATATGTTGTGGTTCAATTTCATTCTTTGTTTTTGGGTATGGTAATGTATGATAATGTGTCTGAAACAATGGGAAAAAAATTTAAGCCAAGAATAAAATTGAACCACAAGATATATATTGTAGCCTGCAACTGAAAAAAGACTCGTCTCAAATCGTTTGGCCACGTTTTTAATCTCCATTATAGACATGCATATTCTCTTTACGTTTCTTGTGGTACTTATGAGGAGTTTGTTGCCTAGGATTCAAGATAGACATTCAATTCCTTCCTCGTGACTTGTATGTTTTATTAAGCGGTGACATTATTAGGAGAGTTAAAGTTAGTTAGCAGTAAAGGCTCTTTCAATCGAACTTCAGAAGCGTTATTTTAACCTATATAGTTGTAATACCAACATGCATATTCTGCAACCTCCTCCCCATACATTTCGTATGGTACTAAAGAGGAGAATTTGTTAAAACGTGACGACATTTATTTTGATCGATCTTCTGTGATCACCGATGCCCTTTATTCCCCTCAATATTTTTCTTCAAGTTTGCCTGCGTAAATTACGACATAATTGATGAAATGACTGCTAGTTCATGATAATGCTTTAAAAATGTGTCAAATTAGCCGAGTTTGGAGCCAAACTGAGACACAAATGTCCAGTTTTGAAATTAGAAATATGAGTTGCTTTAACTTACCAGCTAATGTGGATTCTCTTTCTTGAAGTTCGTTCCTTAACCTTGCTTCCAAACTCTTCATGTCGCTCGCCTTTGTAGATTCCTCGTTCATGAGTTCTTTCAGTTCTTTTTCCTTCTCCTTCATCATCTCCAGATCCTTCTTTAGAGCTCCCTCAGTGTCCTGTATACTGCTTTCAACCACTTGATTCTGTTGTCGAAGCAGTTCTAGTTCTTTTTCTTGGCTGTCATTTACATTTCTCAATTTTTGCACCGTGTCCTCCAAATCAACTTTTTCCCGTTGAATTTCCTTTAATTCAAAGTGAAGATTTTTTAATTGTTCCTTAAATTCATTCAGTTCTTTTTGCAAGTCGTCTATGTCTTCATCGCCAGGGTTTTCAGGTGAACTCTCGCACAAGCTTTCATCCTCGGATTTTACCACAACTGTCTCACCGTCAATCGTGTCGTTGCTCAGCTCATGTTGATCTGAAAGCGGCACTTCTGCCATCTTTTTCTCTAGTTCTTCTTTTTCTCGTTTAATCTCCTCGATACGTTCATCTCCCCTTAAAATCTCTTCCACCTTTTGTTCCAAGTTCTTATCCGTAACGTTTGCTTTTGTTTCAAGCACCTTGATTTGCTCTTGAAGACGCCCAATCCCCAGTTGTTCCTCTTCAACCTGACTCTCTAACTCCTCCACTTTTTTATCGGCGTCCATGAGTTGCTTTTTTAGGTTGTCGATGGTGATTTGTAACTTGGAGTTGCTAGTTTCTAACCTTTCCTTTTCAAGTCTAGTCTCTGCTTCTTTTATTTTCATCTTGTGAACCTCTTCTTCTGCTTTTTCTGTCTCCTTCTTGAGATCACTGTTTTCTGTTTCACGCCTTTTTAAGTCTTTCTCCTTCACCCCAAGAGCCGCTTGTAAGTCTGAAATCTGTGCTTCATGGCGTTCGACATCATTAACGGTATTATTATTTTTGTCTTTTGACTCAGTGAAAGCACCTTTGAGATCCGAAATTTCCGATTCGTAGTTCTCCACTTTCCTTATTGTAGCCTCCTTCTCTTCTCTTTCTTTCTCGAGCAAAGTTTTCAACTCTGAAATTTGGCGCATTAATTCTTCGATATCATTTGTTTTACCTCGGCTTTCTTCCTCCAATTTTTTGACAACTCTTCAGTTCGGAAATCTGCGTTTCATACTTTTCGATGCTCTTCGCTGCTTCTCGGTTTTGTTTTCTTTCCTCTTCAAGTGTTGCTTGCAAATCAGATATTTCGAATTGGTACAACTCGTACTCGTTAGTTACATTAGCGTTTTCGTTCTTTGATCTTCGGAGTAGAACCTTCAATTCTGCAATCTCGTCTTTATACCTTTGAATTTCTTTTAACTTCCAGTTATTTTCGCTTTTGACGTCTTCTAGTAGCGATTTTAAGTCTGCTATTTCGGATTTGCATCTTTCGACATTTTCATTTGCACTATCGTTCTCTTTTTTTAGCTCAGATATTTGGATCTTCATTTCTTCACTTTCTTTAGTATCTTTCTCTTTCTCTGCTAACGTTTCATCAAGTTCAGTTTTCATCTCAGAAACTTGAGATTTGTAAAGTTCGATTTTCTCTTCTGCTTTGCGTAAATCGTCTTCCTTTTTGCCCAACATCGTTCCCAGTTGCTTCTTTTGATCGTTGTTATTTTCCAGCTCTTTTTTCATGTCATTAATCACCGACTCTAGCACTGAAATATTCTTTTCGTCTGTGCTTTTGTCGTCCAAACATCGGTCATTTCGAATGCATCGACCATCTTCGGTGTCAAAGACAAATTCGTGAAGAGACGAAGTGACTTCTTTTGCACTGACAAGTTCTTCAAGTGGTCGGCCTTTTTCTAGACCCATAGTTACCTTTTCATTTGCATTTTCGCTGTTTTGGGGTACTACTTCTGTATCGCTACTTAGTAAGAGTTCAGCCGGTGACGAGAACCCGTTCTTCTGTATCTGCAAAGTTTTGATGAATGCTTGAATCTCTTGCTCTCGCTTTTTTAACTCGTCTTGGAGATGTTTACTTCGTTTTTCTTCCTCTTCTTTTTCACGTTTGGCTTCTTCAAGAGACTTCCAAAGCTCTGATATTCTCATAGGATGATTAAAATGCGGATTATCTTCGCTATTTGTTGAAGATTCTGTCTTTTCGTCGCGCGGTTTTGTGAGCTCGTTTTCATGGTCTTTGATCTCTTCATTTTGTTGCATCACGACCTGATTTTTGTGGCTCAGTTTCTCTCCAGGAAATTCATCTATGAAACTATCCGGTGCTGTTCTGTTACAATTATCATTTAAATCTACCTGAACCTCTTTGTTTACTCGCTTAACTAGTTTCAACTCGGCTTTACTAATTTTACGCTGTAACTTGGGATGACCGCTGACCGTTATATCTAACGATAACCGTCTCCTTGTGCAACGAGGGTTTTCTCGTCGAAATTTCTCAAGATCGTAGATTTCACCGCCTACTTGAACTTCCTTATCCGCTCTGTTGTATGCAGGTATTTTTTCGTTGGTTTTTGACATGTCTTTTCCCCCAGCCGGGTCGGATTTTACAGCTTCGTTTTTCCGGGCAACTTGATTGCTTGGGGTAAAGTTCAGTTCAACTCTATGCCCTCGATCTCCGCCTTTCTCGTTGGATTGCGGTAATTCACCCGTCTCTCTTTTCACTTCGCCCAAAGCTGTCTCCAGTTCTTCTTTAAGGTGCGCAGTTTCTTTCTGTGCTTCTATCAAACTTTCCTCCGTGACTGAAATCTTTTTTTCCTTTTCCGTGAGTTCGTTTTCCAATTTCTGATTTTCCTCGCCTCTGCTCTCCAAAAGACTTTCGAGATTGGAGAGACTGCCGTGAGAAGCAATTAATGCATCCGAGAGGTTCAACTTGTCGTCAAGCATGGCCGCCATTTTGCGCTTTATTGAAAGAATTTCAAGATCCCTTGGTGACATAGGACCGCTGTCACTCTTTCGTTCCATGTTGTGTATCACGCTTTCGAGATCCAGCTTCTCAACTTGCGATGCTCTTCGTGCCCGACTTATACTGTTGACAGTTTCATCTGTAGTGGAGAATCTTGTGATGGATCGTAGTTTTTCTTCGTCTTCTTTCTTTGAAATCTGCGCCATTCTAAGTTCGTCGGAAAGATCTTTGAGTTCTCCTTCAAGGGCTTCAAGCTGCGTACCTATTTTGTCTTGCAACCGCTTAGAAGTTTCAACATGCGTGGACTCTATGCTGTCCAAACGTTTTAGCTGGTGTTTAGCTTCTTGCATCAGCTTTGCCGTTTGAGAACTTTCCTCGTTTTCTTGTCCCAGGCGTGTTTTCAGTCCTTCAGTAACAATTCTCTCAGTTTCTGTTGTGAGCTGTTCAATTGGCAGACTTTTGTCCGGAAGTTTGTTATTCCTGTTGGCCAGAGCATTTTCAACGCCTCTCCGCACGTTTTCCTTTTCCTCCTTTGACAGCGCATAGGACGATCTCCTGATTTTCCGTGGCGAAATTAATCCGTACTTCTTAAATTGCAAGTGCTCTTCTTCTCTATCCTCTTGCATAAGATTCTCAAGAGTCTCCTTTTGCATTTGAAACTTCTTCGAGGTGACACTGTGCTCTAGAATCTCATTTTGCACTTGTTGAAGGAAACGACGTAGCCTTGTGCCTTTGTCCACACTTGTTTGGAGAAGATGCGCATAGCTCCGAACTGCTTCCGATCTTTGTACCCGAAGCTCTCCGACTTTTGTCTCCTGAACCCGAAGCTTGCTTCGTAATTCATGCATCTCGTTATGAAGTCTTTTCGTTGACTCGTTCATCATCTTAACCTGGCGTTCAAGAATTTTGTTTTCTGTTTCTAGAGAAGTTGTTTTGGATCGCAGTTTTCTCATTTCATCGTTGTTTTTGTCATTTTCTTTTCTTTTATCTACCAGTTCTTGATCCAAGAGATGAATCTTATGGCGTAGATTTTCGATAGTGGTGTCTTTTGCAGCAGATAATCTCTCCTCGTTTTGAAGACTATCTTGAAGCTTGCTGATAGCATCTTGTGCCTCTTTCAGCTCACTCTCTATTTCAGCTGGACCTAAGTCAGCGTGTACTACAGACATTTTAACTCTGACGCGATATTCTGTGTCAAGTGTCTTGTTGAAACTTTCCTGTTTGCTTCCAATATCTTGTCGATCTCTCGCCCGTCCTTTTAAGATTCTTTTGTCACGTTCAAATTTTGTAGTTTTCTCTTCAACCAGCCTTGATCCACGTCGTTCTGAAGTTTCAAAACGTACGTTTAGTTCTCTCCCGAGTTTTGGAAAGCTGGGAATGAGCTTCACAGTCGATGTCGAACTTCTTCGTGATAAAAGATTCGTTTCCGCCTTGTGGATGCCGTAGGGTAGTTGTTCTTCAGCGCGAGACTTGCGTATTGCTTGTCCAAGTGAGACGGGTTTGTGTGATGTATGAGGGTGGGTCATGGCTATTTGAAAAATCAAATATTAAAAAACGCATCAGTAAAAGAGCATGCCATTGTAGCCTTTTTGTGAAAAAGAGGTACCCACCCCTTTTAGCTTTAGTTATAACAGTAGCATAAATGTTTCTTCCTTTGGATGTTTATGCGCCGTTGAATTATGAATTCAACGGTGGGAAACGGATCGGTAAGAGCGTCTTAGTAACTTTCGTATCTGAAAACCTTGTTAATGTGACCAGATTTCGGTGGCCGTTGGCTGATTGCATCAGCAGAATTCACTTATTAAACTGGAGATAAACGAGGATCCAGTCATACAACAGCACTATGCTGTACTTACTGCTCAGTAGCTCTCATTTATACGGACCTATTATAAACTTTAAAGAGAGGGACATTATATCTTTCTTATATGGCAGCGACAAGGAAAACTAACTCTACTAAACAAGTCATGTTAGTGGATCAAAGTAGTTTCTTTTGATAATGTTTAAGTAAGAAGGCACCTCAATAGTGTTCTTTTAAGAGATAAATGTGACTAAAAAGAGGCACTTTCTGGTACGTTTTCCTCCCCTTAGTCTGGTCGAAACCTTGCATGCAACTACTCGCACGAGATCGAAGTAAAATAACGGTTATTTACTTTAAAGTGAAACACCTTACAAGATGGTTCTGATTTCGAGAATCTGCAGTTTATCCTTGGCCATTCAAACCCTAACTAATAAGCATGCGTCACACTTATGTAGTTCCGTCTCTAAGTCTGAGGATAAATTCCATCTGTTTTCTCCAAGCAATTCAAATAATTTTAGCTACCCTCACAGGTGTTTATCCTTTTTTCGAAGAGAAAAGCGTTTAAAGATATTGGAAGTCTTAACCACTTGATTCTTTTACTATGTAAATCAGCGGTGCTCACTAATAACTTCCTTGTACTCTTGTAGCGGCGCAAAACTACCCTGTTCTTCACATTGTTTGTTATAAACATCACTGACTAATTCTATGGGCGATGTTAATCGAGTTTTTAAAACCGCACTGTTCATATCTAGGGAAAAGATTTTTTTAAGTCGCTCTCTTTTGCTGTATGAAAATATAAGATATATTATTACATTTTAGGTATATTATTGTTTCCCTATCACACTTCAATGCAAAAGCCGCATAATTCAAGTTTCTTGAACAGTCAATTGGATTTATGCTTTTCACCCACGCAAGTAAATTTTGGTGTAGCTTTAGCTTGTGTTACTGATCTAGTTTTGCTATTACTTTTGTAGTTTATAACGCGGGATGTCCTTTTCCGATTTAGAGATGAATAACTAGAGACTGGAATCATGGTGGATTGTTCTAGTTCTCTTGACAACAAACCCATGGCGTCCCTTTAATTTATCACGTGGTTGAAGTGAACATAGTGGTTCTCTAGGAGTTAATCTGATTAATGGATCTGTTTATTTCGCAACACGTTTCCGCTAATTTCAAGAGACGTGTTATTTTATTCACGAAATTCTCTTCAATTTGAAAGCCATAGAAGATTTTGTTTGCTTATTAGAGTACTGACTTAAATCCGCTCTCAATTCTCTCTGTTATTCTTCGCGGTTTTTGAACTACGTGAATAGGAACTAACTCTATTTTAACTTGTTCTCACCAATATCAATCAAGCTATTCCATCTGTATCGATTGCTATGAACTCTTGTTCATATACGTGTAGTGGAACTTTTACGTCTCTTTAGTATAAGTGCCCCTCGTAACGTTAAGTAAAGAACAAAGCCTGCCAAATGTTTTGTTTACCTTATTTCCATCGGCGACTCGTGCGTTCACTGTTAAGTACTTAGCACCAGTTAAGTCCTCAAGTTAAAAAAGTCGCTGAAGTCCAACGAAGAAAATCTAACGACGCTGTTTGTATTGGCCATAAAAATATATTTTATTCTCTACAACATGCTGGGAACATGCTGCGTTTGTTGTTTTAAAAGAAGCCTTAAGAGTTTAGTGTGACAGAGAATAAACCCGCTTGCTTGTCCTTACAAACAATCTACTTAATAATCTAACAGAATAAAATTGGTACTTACATCTGACCCTCTGAATGTGGCATCTTGGAGTGGGAGCACCTCGTGTGAAAATGTGATCAGAAAGTCTGATTTCCAGCGGATAACAAACGTTAAATTCTCTTGACGCGAACAAGCCTGATCACTTACGTGGTAGTCAAATTCCTTAAACTCACTGTGCATAAACGATGAGGTCGTAATTATGACAATTAGTTGCATAGCTAATCGTTGCTTTTAATAACAACCATGCAGCCAGTTCGACAGGTTATTTGTGAGTGAGTAATAGTCGAACAAAAGATCGGTTACACGCTGAAGAGAATCAGACTTGAAAATTGCCGAATCTGATAACATAAAAGGCTTTGATATAAGCGATCGAAGCTTTGTTTTTTTTTTTAAGCACCTGGTAGATGAACTTCACACTTTTTCAAGGTGACGAGCTGGATATAAGTTAAGTTGGCGGGATAAAGCACTACAATAAGCAAATTCCGAATTGGCTTACGTTGATTATCCACCATACTCAAGTGCTAAATGAGATAATCGCTCTAACAGAGTCCAAAGAGTAGCTATTTTAAATCCAAATGCGTTTAGGCGTGTTTTTTCATATGATTTGTAAAAAGGTTCGAATTTTGCCTTAACAACGTGAAAGTCACAGAACTTTAAAACTTTCAAGCGCGTCCATGTTTTTAAGTACTTACAGCGTTGCGAATCCCCTCTTTATTGGATCTTTTCTTTTTACTATTATCAAGTTTATTCGGTTTTATAAAATTATTTTTCTCTTTACTTCAAAATGCTTTATATTAATCGGCGGTACAGTGAAAGTCTGGTCGAAAATAGCAGATGGCTCCTGGCAGTGGCTGTAAAAGCCTTTATTAACTTTTAGCCAACCAATCACAGCGTGGATTGATAAATCTGCATTGTTATACAACAATGAATTCAACGGGTGGCATTTCAGTATAAGACTGAATGTAATGTAAGAGCAATCACACATGTTTAAGCTTTTGTGGTCAGAAAACCAAGTGAAGCATGCGAAGCACTTAAATCACGATGGCCTTCATAAAGCGTCGTCATGGTAATCCCTTTAGTGACGTCGCCTAAAGAAGCTTAAGCAACCTCGACGACAGCATCAACTTCAAAAACCAATTGGTTTTATGAGCAAAACAACAGCTCTGCGCGTGCATCACGCTTTTAGTACATTTCTTTGACGTCCACTGCACGACTACGGCGTAAAATCTCCTAATGCGACAATTTATGGAGGACGTGAACATACGGGGACGAAGTTTCCTTTCTCTTTTCGAAGTTGGATAAAATTCCTTAAGAATTCAACTCCAGGAGAAATCGCCCAACATTTGGCAAATCGAGTGGGTCCAAATAGACGCGATAAAGTTTGAAAGGACGCAAATTCGTTTTTTTAGCGTCCTTTTCACTACCGTCTTTGTCATCGTTGCTTCAGCTCCCAAATTTATCCAACTGAAAACCCCAAACAAGGCGTCAATTAATGATAATAGGCCCTGCTTAGTCCTGAGCATTAAGGTTTGTCAAATTTGATTTTTAAAGGATTCTCCAAGACATTCTTATCGATCTGCCAGAGACTTTTCTACCGCGGTTTCCGGTTTCTGTCAAGTCCTGGCTTCGGCCTTCGGCCAACACCGAAAATTCCCGCCTCACGGGAGAAAAACCTTTGGTACCCAGGGTACTTAAGCATCTCTCAATTAACAAAATTTAAGCAAAATCAACGTACAGAAATGATAGAGTGGAGATTCTTCTATTAGAACATCATACTTCAAAAAAGCTCTAAAAATTTTCCACAAATTGTTGGTGTTGAAGAATATTTTTTGTAACATACAGAAATATATTTTTGTGGAAGTATTTTGCTAAAGTATTTTGCTAAAATATCCTTAATTAAGTACTTGGTCATGACATGTTTATTCATTTATTTTTATTTTCGAATTTTGCTTGTGTAAGCCCACCAAACTCGTAACGCAAACACCCTCCGTCAAATCCCCCCTCCAAATGTAAGCCCACCAAACTCGTAACGCAAACACCCTCCGTCAAATCCCCCCTCCAAATGTAAGCCCACCAAACTCGTAACGCAAACACCCTCCGTCAAATCCCCCCTCCAAATGTAAGCCCACCAAACTCGTAACGCAAACACCCTCCGTCAAATCCCCCCTCCAAATGTAAGCCCACCAAACTCGTAACGCAAACTCCCTCCGTCAAATCCCCCCTCCAAATGTAAGCCCACCAAACTCGTAACGCAAACACCCTCCGTCAAATCCCCCCTCCAAATGTAAGCCCACCAAACTCGTAACGCAAACACCCTCCGTCAAATCCCCCCTCCAAATGTAAGCCCACCAAACTCGTAACGCAAACACCCTCCGTCAAATCCCCCCTCCAAATATAAGCCTCCGGGGGGCTTATACTCGGAAATTGCCCTCAAATACAAAGTAAAAACGGTAAATTTCCTTCCATTTATAAGGCTAGCCCAATCGAGTTTGAAACGCAAATTTCCCTCCGTAGATATAAGCCCCACCAAAACTAAGCCCCTCAAAAAGGGCCTTTGAAAAATATAAACCCCGGGGCGTATTTTCGGAATTTTACGGTAAAGCATTTTTGAAAAAGTTTTGTTTATAGCTATTTTAGCCTTTTTATTTCCCACTTTAAACAGGTAGGAAAATCATAATAGAAAAGAAATGGGACCACATCTTTGGGAGCCAGATGTTTTGAATGCGAGTCTTTTTGTCTACTTTCAGCTATTGTATTGCAAAGACACAAGATAACGCCCACACCCAACCAATCCTTTTTCCGCACACGCAGTTCTTCAACATTCAATATTTACTTTATATCCGTAAAAAATATCCTAGTCGTTGCCAGAATTATCAGTAAAAGTAACATAAGAAATTCGTCCTGGCGTAAAGCATTTTTCTTTTCTGCGATATGGATATTTGTGGCATCTAATGTTTAAATATTACTCCTCTATTTTCCCCTTCACGTTATTGGTAATTCTCCTTGTAGCACATCAATGCGTCATAATGATAATTAGCCTTTGGCATTTTATTCGAAGTCGATTCGTCGATTTTTGACAATACTAGCAGTCTTTTAGCGCTTATTTATATAATATGAAGCCCCGTCTGGATTCCATTCAAAAAGATCCTTCTCGTATTTATTTGATATTCGCGGTATCAACCATTAATATTGATTCATATGTTTTTCTTGAACTCAACAGGAAATATACCCAACTATGTAAGCACAGTGCAACATCGCCTGTAACGATATTCTGACCTGTATTCCAGTCAAAATATCCTTTTCGTATTCACTTATTTTCGTGGTATCAGCCATTGATATCAAGCCATATCTTCCCTTGTACTCAATTAAAACGAAACCCGCGATGAAATTACAGTGCAACTATTTTCTATGTTTTAACCGCAAATTTTGCATTTTAAGTTGTTACCTTTGTTTGCTGCAGGGATCCCAATTAATAGCAAACACAAACATTCCTTTATGAAGGTATTTAAATGAAGTAAAGTATTTCTAAAATATTGGCAATTTTGAGACTGTAAGCTGAATAACGATTTTCGTGAATTCATATCCAGAATGACTGAATCCGCTAAGTTCAGATAGAAGAATCCCTTTCCCATAGCATGGTAATCTTTAAAGCCAGCTGTATTACTCGTGATATTTGTACATAACATATCGACAATGCTAATTTTCGATATACTGGCGAAATTTTTACGTTAAGCAAAAACCCATCGACAGCAAACAGATAATGCTTTTTTTCTTTCAGGGACCTTATTCTTGATAATAATAACCAGCAGACAGTTGAGGCTTAGAATAATGGTGGAGTAGTTAAACCATAAACAATTCCTTCTAAGAAGTGAACTCAAATATTTGGCGAGTACTTAAAGTACAGTTTTATGTTAGCAGTCGATTTACTGCCATTAGCTTAAATTCAAAGTGTATTTGCGACACATATTTACCTGGTCTCAGCTGACGAGCGACTTGGTAAACTAAGGCTGTCTTGATCCAGTGTTTAAAATTCAAGGGAAAAGAAAGATTGGGAAAGTTTGTTGTGCTCTTGCGCTAAGCCATTAAATGAGAACTATCAATCATGTTGATGTATATTTGGAGAGTAGTCTAGCATTCTTGCTATTAAAAGCCTTTATTAGCATATTTAGGCAATCTCATTTTTCATCAGAGAACGGCCACTCAGCGGGGCTTCCACTTTTTCACTGAATGCGATTCGAGGAAAAACTTTAAATAGCGCATTTATTAAAATGATAATAATAATAATAAGCGATTGAAATAAGAGGAAGTAGAGAGTGTTAAGGGATGATAATATCGTGTAAAAGTCTTGATTTTTTTACACCAACAAAGTTCTATGCACTCAGAATGGTGAATTTACATTGCAGTCGATCACTTAAGTGTAAAAACAGTCGCCGTTATTATGCTATAAAAATGGACTAAGAAATGAAAACAAACTATTATGGAACTGTTAGAAAACAAATGCTAATCCAACACAATTTAAGCAAGATATAGCGCAGAAATCATTTAGGCTCTTAAGGTAGTGTTTTTCTTATGAATTCTTAAAACACTTTTACAAGCTTATCTTTTTAAGCGTTATAAGCCTATTACAATCATAAAAACCTCTAGTCAGCAAGGCGCATTATTTTTACTTTGCAAGACAATTCTAAAACTGTTTTCTCGCCAAACAATATTGCTAACAACGGCGGGCGTTTAGAATTGACGTGGTGAACTCTTGCCAAACGGACTCCAAAGTAATGGCAGTTTGAGAATTTCCTATCACGTTACATGCAAAATACCATAAATGTTCATCAACAAGTCAAGTGCCACCTGTGTCTTTCGAAAACTGAATTTTTTTTTGTACAAACTACATGATCGGAATACCGTATAAGGCATTGGTCGGCAATGGAAATACAATTAATGTTTCTGAGAGAAGTTTAATTTTCCCTTATTTTACTGATCTTTTTTTGATTAAATAAGATAACAAGGCTTCTGGAAGAGATAACTTCCCGTTGGAAAACGTGTAAAATTGATAAAAATGACTGTTATTTTCCATTTTCTCTTGGAGATTCAAAATGTGTTACAGAATCAACTGAAAAAGAAATTTAGTTAGATGGGTTTAAATACGTTTAACTTTTCTTTCCTTTCATTCTTTCTTTTTTTTCTCTAGAAATTGTTAGTTGTCCCACATTCCCTGTTTGGAGTGGTAGAAGTGATAAAATCCGGGCATGCGCAGTCTCTCAACTTCCAAGCCTGCAGCTAACACTCTGTCAATCATTTCCCAGTCTTCCCCTCCCCACTTGTGCTGAAAGGCCTGGACATTCATTCCTCCAAATCTGTCCCAGTCTGATTTAAAGATACCTGAAAGTAAGTAAAGAAACAATTACAGTCGAGTCTTCATGTGCTACCACCTCCCATAAGCGACTACCTATCCAAAAAACCGAACGTTTTCCAGTAAAAAGCCTTGGGGTTGGAACCTCTCGTAAACGACCTCCTCCCATAAGTGACTACCTATCCAAAAAAACCGAACGTTTTCCAGTAAAAAGCCTTGGGGTTGGAACCTCTCGTAAACGACCTCCTCCCATAAGCGACTACCTATCCAAAAACCCGAACGTTTTCCAGTAAAAAGCCTTGGGGTTGGAACCTCTCGTAAACGACCACCTCCCATAAGTGACTACCTATCCAAAAAAACCGAACGTTTTCCAGTAAAAAGCCTTGGGGTTGGAACCTCTCGTAAACGACCACCTCCCATAAGCGACCGCTACCACGTTTCGGGGTTAACGGTTTAATAATTTTCCATTGTTTTTACCTCTTTTAAGCGACCACTGAACGTATGGGCTCATTTCTTTGTTTGTTTAGTTCTATGGAGGAGATATAGGAGGACCTTGACTACCAGAAAAATAACGACACTTGAGTTTAGACCTTAAATATACAGTATTTAGTCACAATTGTACATTGGCAACTCCCTATATGCAAGACAATTCAGTCTGTACTTTATATAACCTGTTTTCGTTGTAAGAATTACAGTAATACTCTTATTTCTAAAATACAGTTTGTTTTAAGTTAGTAAATCAGCTTTCTAAAGTGAGTCATTGATAGTAGTCTGTAGAATACGTAACACATGTCGCAGAGTCCCAGTCGCTTTAATGTTTCGCCTGTAAATGGTGTTCAGCAATATGATTGTTGACGTCACCTTTTCTTGTCTTTTCTTCGCGTGTCAAGGTTTCTGCCGGCTTCACCAATGTAAGAAGCCTGGCAGTCGCAGCATTTGATCTTGTATACTGCTCTCTGTCTGTCCTCCAGTTTGTCTTTGTTCTTGACATTAGTAATTAGTCGTTGTAAAGTGGTTATCGGTTTGTGTGCAACACGTATATTGTAAGGTTGTAATATAGGTGCAATAGTTTCAGAGGTGCCTCTGATGTACGGTATAGACTCTGTCGTAACAGAGCCAAAGTTGATGCTGGTCTGAGTATTGGAATCAGCGTTACTGTGAATGTTTCGTCTAGAAAACTAAAAACGTTGTTTAGGTAGCCAGTCTCGTCTTGTAGGCTGTTAGGCGAGTCGCAAACTAGTTACGCTCGTCTCGTCAAAGCCCGTATAGTTGTAGCCTTGTGAGGGTTAAGTTGTACGATGACTGGTCTAGTAATCTGTAGGTAGAGCGATTTTCGTATGACCTTGAAATGAAACGCACGAACAAAACAGAAACAACAAACTAACGGAAATAGAGCGATTTGATTGGTTTATCGAACGGATACAAACGCGCGTGGCTTTTGATTGGTTAAGCGAACGGTCAGGTGAAAAAACGTCCTGCCCGAGAACTTTCTAGAAATCAATCAATACTTCGCTTTGACGTCATACTGCAGTCACTGCAACACTATTGGCCAATTTAACAATGTCTTCGCCATATTAGGGATTTCTTGGCGGGAAAACGAAGAGCCCATGTTTTGATCTTTTCATCCATTGCCTGACAAAACAAGTAACAAACACTTACCGAAACCATTTTTCAAGGTCATACGAAAGTCGCTCTATTAGTCGGTTTTCTGTAAACTGTAGTTCGTATGCTGTTGTTGTGGCGAGTGACCAAGCAGTCTAGAAAAGGTATTTTATCATTTCTCTCGATCTCCTAGGTAAACTGTATGTTCGTTTTCTGTCTGTTAATAATAATAATAATTTACATTTATATAGCGCAAACCTCTATATGAATATATTCGGTTGCGCTTTACAATATTGTTATATTAAAGTTATTTTAAAGGTGACTAAAGCATGAGAAACTATTAAAAACTACAATAAAAAGTATTTAAAACTAAAAATCTATTTAAAAGCTAAGTTAAAAAAATGAGTTTTAACAGCAGTCTTAAAAGTGTCCAATGTCTTCATGTTGCGAATTGCCGAAGGTAATGCATTCCAGAGATAAGGTGCGGCTGACTGGAATGCACGATCGCCAAGAGTTGGATGGGTCTTAATGCCTGGTAACTCGAGGAATATAGACTCATTTGACCTTAGAGAGTACCTGGATTGCTTAGTAATATTAATAATAATAATTAGGATGGTTCATTAGTAAAACTACTATTAAAACCTATTTACAATTAATTTCACTGAAGGAGAAGAAAAAAAATTCAGACAAATCATTTCATTTCATTTGATTTCGATTTAAAAAAAATTGATAAAGACATTTATTCGAATTAAAAACATTCCATTTCAATTAAAAAAAACTGTCAGCCTCTAAAATTCAAAGTAATAATAATCATTATCATTACCATTACTTTTATTACTCGAATTAAAAACATTTCATCTCAATAAAAAAAACTGTCTACCTCTAAAAATTCAAAAATTTGCCTTCAACTGTGTAAGAAAAATAAAATAAAACATCTATAAAACATCTATAGCGGTTGAGTCTAGGGAAGTCCTGCTTGACCCTTCTCTATTTCTAAATCCCTGTCCTTAATATCCAAGTTCCTCCTTCTCGGGGTTCTCGATCCCCTTAAGCATAGGAGCGCGCTCCGCAAAATTGCAAATGACACTTTCGCCCTGACCCATGAAATTGTTGTGGCGTAGCTCTCTTGCTTTTTTGTAGATAATAGCTCGGCTAATCTTGAGTGGTATCTCAGGCATTCGTCAGCCATCCCTCCCGTCGTTGTAAATACTAGTGGGGTGAATGTGCCTTGCTCTATTTCTGTGACGCGAGAGTTGTATTTTCGCTTCTTTTCATTCTCATGAATCCTGTAGATTTGCTTGGGGCTAAGGTCTCTATACGAGTCAGCATTGGGATGACACACCCTTATATCAAAAAATGCAGCCCTCTGTCGCTCCCAGAAGCCCCTGCAGTGGACGTCAAGGCGTGCATCAGGGGCTTGGTTAGTCCCTCTGGCAAGCTCTTCGCCTGTAATAGGTTGCAATG
>JBBMOI010000009.1:14120000-14132500 GCA_038088405.1 Porites divaricata
CTGGCTTGTTTTAACAAACTGATTGAGTATACTAACTGGTGCTGTCCGTCTGTTGATATCATACAATAAATAGCTACAATCTCTGAAAAATAGGCTAGGAAGGGGAAGGCAATTCGATTTGAGAAAGAAGGGTACGGTGTGTTCCTTAGACTAACTCAAGTAAATGAGACGTAAGGCCCGTTTTTGTAGAAACAATTGCGGGAGGTATTACGGGTCCAGTTACCCTCTCGTCTCTAAAGTGGCAAATGACTTACTAAATATTCCAAAGCCGAACGTTTCCCAGAATCCCTTGGGCTGTGTAGAACTGGTCAGCGGCCTACCACAGAAGGTTAGTCTGAACAGAACTGGCGTAAACGTCATTCTTCCTTCCACCGTGTGCTGAGCATGCGTAAATGAAAGTATATCAATCATAATATTAAGGTTTAATTATTTTGGGCCTCTATGGGAAAGTACTTTAACCGAATTTTTTTATTTTTAACCTTTTTAGTTCATCTTTTCAAAAAAGGTATATTTTAAATGCCAGTTACTGTACGATAAAAGTGATTACTTTTTGAGAAAAACGAGAGTATTTAGGTTGTCCTGTTGAGTTTTTATGTCTTATTAAAAACCACAGATCCTAACGTTGGCATTATTTTCATACCGGTGATGAATCCGGAACTTTTGTGTAGTATTCAGTATCAGCTTCTTAGGATTTTGCAAAAACTGAAAGTTGAATATTTTGTGTTTTTCTTTGGCGACTATACGTTTCTTGGAAACTGCCCACCTACCCCTCCCCTAAGCCAACATGACTTTTCCCCAAGTGAGAAGTAAGTGTTAATGTCGACTTAGGGGAGTGGTAGGTGGGCAGTTTCCCAGAAGCCTGTAATGATCAAATATGTTGGCCGTAAGCAAATCACAAAGCCATATCTTTTAGTACAGAGTTCCCTTTAAAAGTTTCCGTTTTCAAGTTAAAATGATAGAGCGATTTTCGTATGACCTTGAAAAATGGTTTCGGTAAGTCTTCGTCATCTGTTTCATAAGCCAATGGATGAAAAGATCAAAACATGGACTCTTCGTTTTCCCGCCAAAGAAAACCCTAGTATGGAGAAGGTGATTTTCGATTGGCCAATCGTGTTGCAGTATGACGTCAAAGCGAAGGATCCATTGATTTCTAGAAAGTTCTCGGGCATGAAGTTTTTTTACGCGAGCGTTCGCTTAACCAACCAAAAGCCACGCGCGTTTGTATCCGTTCGATAAACCAATCAAATCGCTCTATTTCCGTTCGTTTGTTGTTTCTGTTTTGTTCGCACGTTTTCATTTTAAGGTCATACGAAAATCGCTCTAACCGTTAATTTGATTACCTTTCTTACAGCGCTAAATATATTTTTAGGTGTGATAAGATGAAGGTCATACAAAAGAACAATGCTCTGTGGATCGCTGATGGTATTGACCGCTGACTGGATTGCTTCGGTCTTGTAAAATGCTCCAGATCGCTTCAAAACTCTGTAGCTGTCCAGAAAACTTCTATGAAAAGGTAAGACAACGAAGATTACCACAAATTGTCGGTTAATTATTACATATTACTGTATTAAGGAAGGGGTATTATTTGATTGATTGAGGCCTGTCAGAACGGATCTATATCGTGCAAGATTGTGTGGGTAAAGTGGTAAGCTTTTCAGGCGTCTGAATCGAAGGTCTCTGTATCCAAACTAAGACTGCTGTTAACTTGTGTCTTTCCTATCATTCCATTTTTCCAAATGTACCAAAATGGTACCTGCGAATCGTTAACCGAACATTTAAAACACTTAAGAGGGATGGGGTAGGGGGTAGGGGATAAATGATGCAATGGACCACAACCTGCATTTGGGACCCTTCATTCATCCTCTCCTCACAGCCCATTATCCTGAGACCAGGCCCCTTAGAGGGGAAAAGGCGAATATAAACTGGGCGCCAACACTCGAAGAGTAATTCCCCGCTCGGTTCGCCTCTTTTTTCGCGCTGTCACCACGTTATTCGCCCTTTTTTCCCCAATAAGAAGCCTGGTCCTAAGCTGCCCCGCCCTCCCCCCCCATTTACCTACAGTGTTGATATCGTGTAGCACAAATTCTTTAGAGTTTCAACATTGTATTGGGCTGGGAGGGGAGGGGGACAGTAACATTTTTGATGGGATCGAATCGCTTCCCGAAACTTTAATTGCAAGGCACATAATTCATGGCATTTCGTTTCAAGAACTTCTGTCCAGCATTGCAACACATTTTGCCTTTTTTACTGAGGCAAAAAAGGGGAAATTTAATACGAGATCTGAATTTGTTTGACTCTTTTATTACCGCGAAATGCGAGTGTTGAGAAGTCCCTGTTGTACTCTTTACTGTAGAAGCATCCTTTCCTCGCGAACTCCTACTGAAATATTCCGTCCAAAGATTTCGGTATAAATAAGAGTTTAGGTTTGACTGTGATTCACCAATCAGGCTATCTTCACATACCTTTTCAAAGCCTTTTCAATATCCACGCCAGGACTGCCGTAGTCGACCACGATAATGTTCACGTGATCATCACCTGTCTCATGGCAGATCCGGGATATTTCATTGACAAAGTGCTGCGCCCAACTACCTTGGTTCTTCACTGTTAAAATGACATTCACTGTCACGTTTCTTCGCCACGTGATCCTGTTTGGCCTACAGAGGCTTGAGGTATTGTGGAATTTGTAGACGAAATCTGCCAGCCTCACGTTAGTCTTGTTCTTAGTATGATCTAAAAACACAAGCTCCAGAAGATATCGGTTCCCTCGGATGATATCATGGTTCTTCTCGATGTTGACGATACTTTTTAAGGCGTAGTTTCTGAAAACGGAGGTTGATTACTTAAATTCAAGTTTTAAATAAAGTGTAGCAAAACGAATACAATGGCCAAGTATTGAGATGGTTCTCTGTTAGCCTCTGTTAACGGTCGATGCCACCTTTGGTAACCGAGCCTTTAGTCGTGATAGATGTAATATATTCTCTGGATTAAGTTACAATGAGGCAAACAATACGTTTTGAATGGTCTTAAAAAAAAGCGACGTTGAAGCCCAAGTTGAATTTACGTTAAAAGTTATGGAAAGGCCCAGGGTCCCGTTGTCTCAGTTAAGAAAGACAGTTGGCTAGTTTATGTACTTAAACTTTTCGGAAATTTGGCGGGTCGGTGTGATAGTATAGTGGTATGGGAGAGAGATCAGGATACGAAAAGTCCTGGTTCGAGGTTGCGATCTTCTTCCTTTTTAATAGAAAAACTCTCAATAACAGGTCAAAAATTTTCTAAGTGCCTAAAAAATGACAGCGACTGTTTACGATACGAAAAGTTGTTGCGCCGTTCCCATTATCTGAGCGCTTGGATCAGGCTAGTTCTTAGCTTACACTATCCAGTTTAAGTACAGGGCTCCCTTAACAGCTTGCTCATTCTATGAAAGACCGGAGGTACTTATCATATTTGCACCATTACGATACGTTCACACGGCAATAAACGAATTTTCGACCGACCGAACAATTTGACTGGACGCTTGGTTCACACAAGACCAATCAGTATTTTCGCTCTGTTCACTCGTAACTTTAAACAGCTAGGCTTCTAGACCTTCGTACGGTTTAGGTGGATCCGTATGAACGGAACACCTACGTTTCTGGGAAACTGCCCACCTACCCCTCCCTTAAGCCAACATAAACACCTACTTCTCACTTAGGGCGAAATGTTGGCATAGGGGAGGGGTAGGTGAGCAGTTTCCGGTGCCGTGTGAAGGTAGCCTTAGGCCTCTTCTTAGACCATTCTGTTGACAACAGACGGTTGTGTTGATGATTAAGTCCATGAATAACGAATAAAACTAGGAATGCCGGAGTGAGTTTGGATGACTAGCAGAAAGAACAACCATACCCTGGGTACATCTCGTCAATTTTCCTTGTAAGCATCTGCAGTAGTGTGAGTACTTCATCCTGGTTTAAAACATCATTTCCCTGGCAATCTTTCTTCTGTTTGTATCCAATACAAATGAATTCTTTTGTACCGTCATCTGGAAACACAGAACTAAAATGTGTTTGCCAAATCCCTTCAAATTGCTTGAACTTTCGTTTCTTTGCGTACGCTGGATCATAAAGACAACTCGGCAAAACTGACAACAGATCGTCGGATTCATCTGGAAGTTGTTCGAAAACTGCCTTGTCATATTTATTCTGGACGTCAAAATCATCGCCAAATAGGAATGAAAATTCTTCGGAAAGTCGGGTTTTTCTACTTGGAATTTCCATTCCTATGTAATCTTCATTATCTTCGCCAGCATCTGCATCGTTATCGTGGGTGTTGATGATACTGTTAGGTTGTCGAGGTAAAGTATTTTCTTGTTTTGGTAATTCATGGATTGAATATGGAAACTTCTCATTTAGTAGTGGCGAGAGAAACATTTGAGGGATTTCACTAAAGCGCTCCCTTCCCGGAATTTTCCACGTGAGGTTCACGTGGTCACGACGCATCATTCCACCGTTCATCACGTGAAGAACATCAAAGAAATATTTACCGCCCTTTATGAAGTGAACTTGTCTTGAGATTCGACCCACAGATTTCCCTAAAAAGTTGTGATTTTTCTTTGCAACTTTCGCTATTAGTGCAACCTCTGTGCTATTTTGTTCCTCACTGAGCCAGAACTCGCCATAAACATGCGCATCAAAGTGAAATGTATAACTTCCTGTGATTGGAGGATGAATATATCCCATGATTCTCTGTCCATACCAGTTCCCCATCGGACCGGAGTTGATAGTGTCACGTAACGAACGCTCTTTTGGTAGTAATGGAAACAGTGGGTATTGTCTTAAACTGTTCACTTTCGGACAGCATAACCCTCTCCAGATGTGGACGTTGACGCCTTTGCCGCTAACAAAGTCTTTATCTTTATCAATAACATTGTTCATTGCGTTACTTTCGGCCAAGAGAGTAACACCGTTGCCTTGGAGTCTTGATAGCTGATGTCTATCACTGCTAGCTCCTTTCCAGTCCTTGCCTGCACCGACTTTGGCTGCTAACAGATTAGGCATGACTTTCCCTGTCGCTTCCAGTTTTCTTAGATCTACTATCTCCGTGAATATCTCAATGTGAAAGTTACTTTGTTTAACTCCCTCAAGTATCAAAACAGTCATTAAAAGAGATCCAACGATCAAAAGCCATCGGCGAGGAAAGAGCCTGCCGAAGCGTCGTCGAATTCTTCTAAGCATGAAGCCTTGATGTCATTTTACCACAGACACCATACTATTTCATCTGGACCGTCTCAACAAGAAACGTTGGGTGGTTTGAACCTATAATGTTTCGTTTGTTCAAGCAAACGAGTCGACAATAAGTCCGTGACTGTAGCTGATTTTAACCAGTACTTCAGTGTAAGCTATTGGTTTTCTTAGCCAGTCCCGGTACCAGTCAAAAGGAAAACCTGATTTGTCAATTCTGTCTTAGTTGCTTTTACCTGTTAAAGGAAATCCGTGAATAGACTCAGCCTCGTCCTCAGGGAATTCGCGACTATTGTGAATTCTTAGTTCGCAAGCACGTGACAAGGCTTCCATTTTGGTGGTCAGTACGATAATTGTTTTTTTTTTAGAAAATTTTTTTCAAAATAAAGTTTAGTTCACAGAGAGAGAAATGCTTTTGTTTTTGATCATCGACATGGCCGCCATGACGTCACGTGCAAACCAGCAAAAAGATAAACTGATTAGGATTAATAATCGGCGGTTGTCAATTGTGACCATTTTTATCCATAGAGATCATGGGGATAAAACCAAAAACAAAAAGTAAAAAAAAGTCTTTAACTTTTAATGAAAAAAAGATACTTGTTGAGTCGGTCATTGAAGCATTTTTTTTAGCTAATTGAAGAAAATAGAGGGACCGCAACCAGGATTGATCATGTCCGGCCAAAAATGTTTTAAAAAGTATGAGCTTTCGACCGCCTGAACCCGCGGCCTTCAACGGGTGAAATGATTTGAAAATGGAAAAAATTCCAAACCTAATCTTCAGATTATTTTGACTACCCTAAGAAGTCCCTGTTTTTAATCAAAGCACCCAAGAAAATACTTGCCAAATTTTCCTAACCCAAAAAAATCCCGGAATGGCAAACTACCCCCTCTCAAAATAAAATTGTTTTCAGTTTCAATTTAGCCTTCTCTTAAATCTTCACATCGTTTAATGTGTCGAAGGGCTTGCAGCTAAACTACGAGTAGTCCCCATTTTTCCTCAGGGATAGTAAAGCGAGCGAAACGCGAGCGCGCGTGAAAATCACCCGACGTGAGGAAGGCGAGACACGTTTTTCTCTCTCACGGTCGCGTGGGCTGATTTCCACGCGCGCTCTCGTTTCGCTTGCTCTGCTATCCTTCAGGGAAAATGGGGACTACTCGTAGTCTAGCTTGCAGCGTCAGGTATAGAAAAATTTTATTTGTCTACTCAAATAATAACATACAAATAAACAGAACTGAAGGACAAACAATTAATTCACAAATAACTGATCCAAATTTAGTTTTTTTGAAATCCTAAGGTTTCATTAGTGTCATTTAAACGTTTGATCCAAGAGGTTTCATTTGAATAGCAGCACCATAGGATTTTGCCCTCTCATTTAGATTAAAAAGTCAGAGTGAATAATCGTGATCTCGTCATCGCTAGGTAAAACAGGGTCCGTGTAAATCGATGGGTTATTTTTCGATCTTGAATTTTCACTCCAGAGTTAACTGATTGTCTGTTCCATCATTTGTCTCACAGTTTTACGTGGCACCTCATTCTATTTGTATGCGTTTAAATATCCAGTCTTAAAACAATCAAAATAATGTTCGCTTGTGCGAACTGGCTGCGAACACATGTTTGGTAACTTTCAATGAGTTCTTAGGTAACAAAAATCAAAATATGGGGGTCAGAATGAAATATGTCTAGCTGGCTCATTCCGTGGGAAAGGATCAAGGGATATACATCTACCCACATGACCTTGCGGTCTTGTCGCACAGGCTTGAGGCCTTAAAATTCGACAGCGTTAATTGTTGTAATAGCTTTATACACCCCCCCGGGGGGGGGGGGGGTACTCCGTATAATGGCCTATATGGGGAGGCTCCGCCCGAAAGGGGTATCTTTTTCAGGCTTCAGGTTTATGAAAGGGTACCAGGTGATCTGTGACGTCATTGCCGGGGCCTGGGAAAGAAATTTTAATGCCGTATCCCATAAACCAACGCGCGCACCAGTTCAATTCAATTCAATCTGTTCCCGTTAGCTTTGGTTTATGGGATACGGCATTAAAATTTCTTTCCCCAGGCCCCCGCAGTGGCGTCACAGATCACCTGGTATGGATCACTAGTTAAAGTATTTGAAAGGGTAGGGAAATCTGTCATTTTGGTCTGTAAAATGGCCCAAGAGGACTAACGGATGCGTGTTAGCTAGGGCTGTGAAATGTCGACAAAACGTTCTAGTTTGAGGTTTAACCATATCTTAAAGAGAGTGCATTTACAGTAGTAAATGTGGTGCAAAGTTTCAAACTAGGGATGTGAAAGGGGTACCATTTTCAATTAGAAAGTATACGAATGGGTTACCTTTTCTGCCAAAAATGGTCTATAAAAGGGAAGGGGTTAGACCTAGGGGAAGAGCCTCCCCGTATAAAACTTTGTTGAGTACCCCCCGGTGTATATACGTTCGGAAAACATTACAGTCTTCGAATAACTTGCGGTTCTTCATCTACTTTCTTAAGGTGTTCACTTACCAAGTCTACTTAGTCAACAATGTATTCGAGTGTTTTGGAATCAAAGTAGGTGAAGTTCAATTAACCAGTCATGAGCAGCCATTTGAATAAATTTCTCAAAGGTCACTATTTATGCTAGTATGATTACGATAAAAAATCTCCTTGGAAACAAAGTGAAAAGGATATAATTACGGAGAATTCTGTTTCACAAAGCCTGCACGAAACGAAGAAAACATGACAGATAAATTTTTGTTTTTTTCCTGGATAAAAAGAGGGACCGCTAACAAAACAAACTCTAATTTACTACTTTTTATTTATTTATTTTTTTCTGTCTCATTTTTCACTTTGTTCACCATGGATCTTAATTGGACCACTGGTTCTGCAATTTAGAGTGCATGGCAAAAAAGTCAGTTGAGACTGAGTTTTGTTGACAAAGTACGTTTCCATAAATTTATCACCTTTTTTAACACTGCCGATAGAAAAACGTATATATTAATTTTCTGGGAATGTTACATGTACATCTTTTATTTTAAAAGAGAGTTAAAATATCTGCCCAACCGAAAAATCACTAATTTCACTTTTACAAAACCTGCGTCTCAATATTGGAATCAGTGTATGGGACTTTTAGAAATTTACTTTAGGACAGAGAAATTGCATTGTTAACACCAGTTTCTAATAACTGTATTCAAATTAGACCAACTGTCGTCGTTAACGCTCCGGATTTTGAATATACACTCTGCTGAGGTGTTGTTCTGTCTGGTTGAAGTTTTAAATAACTGTTTACATGGAAGTGTGCCTTTGTACCCTTGAAAAGCGATCAACGAAATCATGTCTCTGTTGAACATAATTTTCATTATTTCGTTTGCGTTCTCTTTTGCTACGGGTGAGTTAGCAACAAAACGGAAATCAGGTAAGGTTGTTAGACTGGGAGTATTGCTTTGTCTAAGAATCACTTTGTAGACCGAAAAAGATGGCATTTTTCACTAACCATATTGAACTTTGCTGATTTTTGGTATTTCTATTGTTGGACAATGTATTCTACTTATATAGCTACGCCCTGCGCTGCGCTGAAGTGTGTTTTGGTAAACGATTTCAGTTCTATTAGAATGTTTTCTTGATATGAGCTCATTTGTCCGTAGTCGACCCTCAGTGGCCATGACGTTAATCAATTCTTATTACCTCTGTCATGGAAGATGAAAACTTTTGCTATTCCAATTAAGAGAGCCTTACATTGCCGAACTCACTTGCCGAATGTGTGTCAAATAAATTACCTACTCTATTCTTTCCAATAAAAAAGTGTAGCGAAAATTAACGGATGGTCGCTACAAGCAAGTCACAAGTCGTTTCAATTCCACAGTCAATTATAAACCTTTCTGAACATATTGCTGCCTTTTGTTTGTATGGATGAAACATTATGGTATGACCATTCAAATCAAACCTTTTCAGGAGCACTTTGACCTGGGGCCCGTTTCTCGAAAGTCCCGGTAACTTTTCGGGCCCGAAATCAAATATTCAAATCTAAATATAAAGAATAAAAGCGCGGGTCCTGGCTAACAAACTACTGCATTTTGTTTCATAAGCTGATAGTTTTATTATGTTAGATGCCAAGCTATTGAAGCCTCTATCTTGCACGTAAACAACAACAGCTGTGCGAGCCCGTTAATTATCGGGACTCTCGCGAAACGGGCCCCTGGTACCGATTTGGTTTCATTTTTTCGCTGACATTAACCATTTTGTCCGAAAAGTGAAGAACTATGATTGCAGGACGAAAACAACTTGGAAGAAAACGTTGTTCCTAAGTATTTAAGTAACCCAACGAATTGAAAGAGAATACGCGTTGATATTTCGGTTCAATTCATGCAAAACCATTCTCAAAAGTATGTGAAAAAAAAGTTTCACAAACTTGTTGAGCTTAATATACAGTCCTACAACAATAGGCTTTATTCGATCAGCCAAGCAAAACAAGTTTCATCCCAACTCTGTTAATTAGGACTAATGGACCTAATGAATAATGTCTCAATTATCGAAATATCACGTAACATTAATTCGTCTTTAGATTTATTACGTTAGCCTAAATATCGAACAGCAAGATGTTCTACGAACAGTTTTCGTCCGATTAATTGAAAGTTAGATGTTTTTTAGAAATTGATTTTGGATACTATCGGATGCAAGAAGGTTGTCAGGGATACAGGCCGAAAGAATAATGGTCTTCCTAACTTTCTAGCTTTTGTATCCTTTAATCCAAGTTCCTATCTTTGAAATGGTAGATCACGAAGACACAGTCACACTTACCAAGATTGTTTTGCAAGTCTCTGTAAACAGTTCTTTCTCCCCCCCCCCTTTTGATAGGCGTTCGACTCTCAGTTTTCCTTCTTTTCCATTACTCGTGATCGTATTAGCTCCCTCAAATAATAATGATAATAATAATAATAGTTATAATAATAATAATAATAATAATGATGACAATGACGATGATGACGATGATGATGATGATGATGATGATAAGCACAGCACTTTGGATGCGGGGACTTCCAAGTATAATATTGTCCTGATCAAACGTTTGAGAATTTTTGGCTTTACATATGTTGCAAGGGTGTCAATAAGCACAATGCAGATGTGATTAATATAAAGGACAGACATCAGCCCATCAAGCAGCAGAAAGAGGACTGAATTAGCTACACAAAGAATAGCTGGTGTAATCTCATGCGTAGTTAACTTTATACATATACGGTATATATATATATATATATATATATATATATATATATATATATATTCATTAAATGTAGTTCAGGACTTCAGGAGTGATTTATCGTTTTATTGCTACAGGCTTGTTTCGTATGGTCAACAAGTGACCACACTCATCAGGCAACATCAACGAATGACCGGTAAATTTAAATGCTGGCGGTTAAATACAGATTCAAATAGTTGCTATGGTGTTGATTATTGTGTTACGTTATCTTAAGGTTTTTGAGTACGTATCTGTTTCTGTGAGGGCACGAAGTCGCTAATTCATTACGTTTGTTGAGGCTTCATAGGTCTTTCCTGCAGATTATTACAAATTTTTCGTAAAGGCATAAACTGCATTTTTTAGTTATGTTGTTGTAAGGTGTGCATTTTCTGAGGACTTTCCATGCTATATTGAAGGGTTTCTTGGCGTCTTTCAGTTTCCATACATGCTTTGACAGTTCGGTGCTGTTTCTTTTGTTGACGTGTCGGAAGGATGTTGTATGATTTCTGAAACGTTCTTTGAAGTTTGTTGCGAGTCCTACGCATGATTCTGTTTCTGTGTCGGTTGTTACGGTTGCTTGGACGTACTCAAAAACCTTAAGATAACGTAACACGATCATCAACACCATAGCAACTATTTGAATCTGTATTTAACCGGCAGCATTTAAATTTACCGGTCATTCGTTGATGTTGCCTGATGAGTGTGGTCACTTGTTGACCATACGAAACAAGCCTGTAGCAATAAAACGATGAATCACTCCTGAAGTCCTGAAGTCCTCTAAGAGTTGAGCGCTTTTTGAAATCCATTCACCGCAAGGATATAGAATTTATATATATATATACATTAAAACATGAGAAAACTAAAGCTAAGAAAATACACCTTTTTAAAAAAGGAAAACGTAAGGTCAGGAAACATTACATGGTATAAGACGGGATGTGCTGTTAAATCAGCGAGTAAATCTTGCCACCGAGTACTGTTGATCACCTTTTTCTGCTCTAATCATTTAAGTATCTGCATCAATTGCTTTTTGTTGGAGATTTAAACTTGTACGAAATAATTAGAAAGCTACTTCTTGCAGCAAAAATCAATCAATCAATCAATCAATAAACTTTATTTGACTTCGAATTTGCGATAGCAAATACATGCTATCGTATAATTCGCTGGACGTTTTGTAATTCCCTTTCTGTCTGTGAGGCTTCTAGTTTAGTTTCGGCCAACCGAACTTCGAGTCCCCTTGCGTCGTGCATGGCAGGGTGCGTTCCTCGAGCTTTTTGTGATCACGTGGTAATCACATCCTTGGAGACTAGAATTGCTAATTTGCTTCTGAAAGGGCAAAAAATATTTTCTGCCAGTCAAACAGAATCTTCTGCTTGGGTAAGTGTTCGTAACCAGGACATCTCTCGTTCTTCTCGGGAACTTTACGACGATTTCTCCGGCAAAAATTAATTCCCCTTGCTGCCTCGTTCCCAAACGTTTCTCTTGCGATATAAATTTTCGCGCGAAGGAGGGTGGAAGAGAAAACGGGCGAGACGTGCTTTGCAGCTTGGAAGCGATCACCAGACACGTGATCCTTTAGGGGTAACTCAGAGCATTGAAAACTTGTGGACCCTAAAGGCCTCGGCATTCTCCTCGAGATATTTGTTTCTAAAAATTTCCAAGAATCCAGACAACACCATTAATTTTTACAAAAGGGCAAGTCAAAAGCCCTGATATTAGGTTCCAATAACAGTAACAGTGATTTCTGTAGTAATTTTTATGTTGAAATTTGGGGGTTTGGCTCCACTAACGGTTACCCCTCCACAACTAGACTGCGATTAGTTTCTTGTTTCTTCAGATTTAGTGAGGGGAGTGCACGCGTGCGCGATCGTCGAAAACGCCTTCAGTCACAGGCGTGATCATTTTCCTGTCTCGCATGTTTCGCTCGACACACTAAGAAAAAAATGAGAGACTGCTCGTAGCCTACTCCACAACTGCCACCTCTCCATAACAGCCACCTCTCTCTGCAGTCGCCACTTTTTTTGTTCCGACAGACAAATAATCCATACGATGACTCTTGTGTAACCTCTCTACAACGGCCAC
>JBBMOI010000009.1:14137500-14210000 GCA_038088405.1 Porites divaricata
TTTATGTTCATTCTCCAAAGACCTGCGAGCAAGGGCTACGTTTTCGTGATATATATCGGCGTATGAAAAGTAATTAGGCGACTTTTCGCTCGTCAGTAAAAAAGTAGCTTTTGCTCTCAACGTCGCAGTACCGAATCTTGGCTTTAAAAAAAAGCCCCTCAACAAGGGATCATAAATATTTAGTAGATGGTTATATCTTCTTTTGATTACAGCGTACAGGGAAGGCATTATGAAGACGTACGGTGCTGACAAGATGGAAAACTTGGGTTTTCAATATGACCTTCACGCCATTATGCAGTACGGCAGGCATGCCTTCGCGAAGTCGCCTAAACTGGTTACTATGGAAGCGTGGTCAAATCCAAATATGAAACTTGGAAACCGAAATGCCATGTCTGCTGCTGACATCATGAAAATTAATAAACTTTACTACTGCGACGAGAGAAAGGATGTATGTAAGTAAAACGAACCATTTCACTCTCTGTCTCTCTCTTTTTTCCTTTTACCGAAACTGCAGCCTCTGTCAAGCTATTGCGCGGCTTTTAGATTTACTGGAAAAGCAAGAGCTAATAGAACGCAGAAGAAAATGTGGTTGGCCAGGCTGTTCTTAACGCGGTAGGATATTTTCAAGTTTCTAAACTCTCGTTACTGAAGAACTGTTTGATATTTTTGTTAAAGATTTTCAAGTATGACTAAGGACGACTCCGTGAGAATACTTAAGTATAGTTTCAGATATTTAAAGATTGATTTTGGGTTTTCAAAAAAGTGAATCCTTTTTGCATGTTATATTTAAGAACTATCAAATCATGTACATTGCACGTGGCTTGCTAAAAGCATAAATTAGTGGGTGGAGGCAAGGGGAGAGTTGAGTCCATTATCGAGACTAATTTGTGAAATTCTTAACTCAGTTGGTCAGGGAAATTTTACATTTGTCAGAGTATAGTCAGGAAATTTCGGAAACCTCTGGATGTGGAAAGCATGAGTTCAGCTCACTCTGACACAGCCCCTTAAACTTTTTCTCTTGTCATGTCGTTGAACTCTGATATCGTTTATTAGTGAAATCCAACTAGTGGTCTTTATAATTATAAATGCTGCGTTCTGATTGGTTGAGCTACTACTACAGTAACGAAAAGCGCCTGCTTTGAAAAACAAAACAGTGGCGGCTATGTCTCGTTTTGCTAACTAAAGTTGTTTTGTCTCGATATTTTTGACCAACTACAATCCTGGTCAAAACATTTGGACACTTTGAGGATAATGTAATTCAAGTTGACCCCCCTCCCCCCTGAACAGTGGTGGGTGTTACAAGTCAAACACCTTTTACATATCTTGTACACTTTAAGGACCTCAACTTTGTTTGGGGGGGGGGGGGGGGTGGGGTAAAAATCTTGTTAAGGCCGTGTTTATGAGTGTGTACGCAGGTTAGCTGCAAATTCCATACAAAACCAAATGAAAAAGGGGAGGTGTCCCAAAACCTTTTGTCCAGGATTGTAGTTGGATTTTACTAAAAAAATTATTTCTCTCGCCCTCATGGCCTCTGAGTCATTAGTAAAATCCAATTAGTGATCTATTGTCAATGCTGCGTTCTGATTGGTTAAGCTACTACTAGCCCACTGGTAGCGAAAAGCGCCGGCTTTGAAAACCAAAACAATGGCGGCTGAATTACGTTTTGCTTCAGGCTCGAGGAATAATTGTTAAATAGTGCATTGGGCGCGAGGAATAATTGTCAATTAGTCCCCTTTGCGGCCGCTCTAGTCACGCATTGTTCACGCTTGACTCCGGCCGGAGCGGCCTCTAAGGAAATAGTCTGGAATGTCAGGGGGTGGAGACGCGTACGGCTGACATTTGCCCCACGGGAAATTCCCTCTCTTCGAATGTCAGACTACGGAGGGAACTACATCATATGGTTTGATTGGCTAGACAAGACAAGATCTTTATTTATACCACACACAGAAAAAGAGACATTAAAAAAACAATTCCACTTATGTTAGGAACAAACCATTTAGAAAATAGCTTAAAAGTTAATCTAGCGAGGAGACATTGTAGATTGATTCAGAATATTAAAGAGGTTGTTTCATGTAGACACAAGTATAAAACAAACAAAGAGAAGAAAAGAGAAAATAAACACATGTACAGACTTGAATCACTGAAAAATTGAGGAACTAAAGAAAATATGAAAAAAAAAAAAGTTAGTATGAACTGAAAAAAGCCTTTTTTAACGACTTTTTAAAGTTGCGAAGTGTAAGACACTTAAGAGACTCTTCAATATTATTCCAAGAACAGCTCCAGTCGAGCGCGATCAATGGAAGAGGAGCAAATGACACACTGGATTTGAAGATTAGTTCCAAAAGTTCATTATTATCCAAATCATAAAAATGAAAGACTTCGCGTGAGCCGGATTGACAAAGCCACAGGTCATTCGAGAATTTCAGGTTTGTCAGTCTAATGTATAATGTTACGAATCGCCGACGTAAAATAAGGATCTTAACCTTTACTTTTATTCCTTAGATTATAGTACTATAGAGGCAAAACTCGAGCTACTTCAGTGCTTTTGTCATGCAAAGTTTGATTTCGTTTCCGTTATTCTTAGGACAGATCGTTATTTGGTGGCATTCAAGGATGTCGGTACCATTCGTCAACTGAAAATCAGATTACAAGAAAACCCGAATGGGGGATTTTTTGGAGGGTGGACCTTCAGTAAGGTAAAAAATGCGATTCGCCTTTGTAGCTGGGCATGTGCGGCATTTGCGTTAGAAAAGTGTACAGGAACTCCGATGCGCTTTTGTTTTAGGTTGGAAAAAGGTATCTACCAACGAAGCCATTCTTCTTCCCCGGTGACGCCCCATACCGTGAAAGGCAACGTTAGGTTACTCTGTCACGGATACCAGCATTGAACTGAAAACCTCCGGCCGGGCCATGAACGTGAAAGGGCAAAATGTTGTAAAGTTCTGAGATTTTCCACGTCGTTCCCAGAGTATTATTGTTTGCTCTTCAAGGAAAATCATATCCGATAGAGTTCAGAACCAAAAGTCCTCGGCGGCTACTAGATGTTCCGATGCCCGAGACACATGACTAATAGGAAGAAAAAACAGCCTGGCTCAAGACTTAAGGCTCAAGAATAATAAGGCCTAGCATGAATTTCAACCGTCTCCTCGGGAGTTTGCGCCTCAAGTAGACAGCTACAATTAAGGCTAAATACTAAAGGCCCTTTACTCAGAGCTATTTTGTACGTAAAACATGCGCAGGACATTGCTAAGCGTCCGTAAGGAGGCTGTTTACTTTGGAGGGAGGAAACTCTTAGCACCAGGGCGGATGATCTGATTTTAGTGCCATATGTTTTCTGTATTCCTAGGATCGTCCAAGCTGAAGATCGTAGCACCATGTAAACTATGTTCGCTAGGAAGATCCTAATACTAAGAACAAACCAGACAAAAATGGCGGAAGGTCGTTCCGTGGCTGATCACGGCAACAAAGACCAATCATTTCGTTTGGCGTTATCACTAGCTGATTATTGTGATAATTCTACTGAAAGGCAGTCATTAACGTCAGTGAAAAGAGTAGAATGGCCCAAATTGCATTTTTGTTTTCGTCGCCCACCTTCTTTAATTCCCTCTCTACTTGAGCACCACACGGAGCGAAATTTCTGCTTGTTCCGCCTTCTAAGATCTTCCTGGTTCTAGGAACCGCTCGTCCTTTCTCTATGTAAACAACCCGTAAGGCGAATAGAGCGATTTTCGTATGACCTTGAAATGAAAACGCGCGAACAAAACAGAAACAACAAACGAACGGAAATAGAGCGATTTGATTGGTTTATCGAACGGACAGACAAACGCACCTGGGTTTTGGTTGGTTAAGCGAACACCCGCGTAAAAAAACTTCATGCCCGAGAACTTTCTAGAAATCAATGGATCCTTTGCTTTGACGTCATACTTCAACACGATTGGCCAATCGAACAATGCCTTCTCCATATGAGGGTTTTCTTTGGCGGGAAAACGAAGAGTTCATGTTTTGATCCTTTCATCCATTGGCTTATGAAACAGATGACGAACACTTATCGAAACCATTTTTCAAGGTCATACGAAAATCGCTCTAACCCTGTAAAGTGGACATCCTTGTGAGTGAACGGTGGACAACTGTGTGTAGCGGACACCCTTTCAAGGGGGGTACCTCTGTGATTTAGCTCCCAAACGTAAACACCGCTCCAAGGCATCGGTAAGCTAGCGGAAGTGCCGAAGGTGTCTGGCTGAGGAATAGTTTGCTTTTTAGGTATTGTTATCGGCTCAGCAGTATCTTATTTTTTTTTTTCAGATCATCATTAAGGACGGCAGCAATACGTACACCTTCAATGAACGAGGCTTGGATTCTGGACAAAGTGTCACTGTAAATGCATCGTGAATATTATTGCTTTTACTGTGCGAACGACAGTTATTTTTCGCTCAATGATTATGACGCGGTATCGTAGCTAATCCCGCTAGCTCTTGAAAATTTGTTTAAGCTGTAAGTCGTGAAATTTCTCATAAAATCTTTAAACACCACTTTGTTATGTCTGTTTTTCAAGGCTCCTCCCTATCTATTGTCATCGGAAGTGACGCATCAAGAGACAGTGTCGTGCCCAGTCGGCATGACCCCAGAGTCCCTGGGCTGGCCACTCGAAAAATAGGCCAATTTCCAGGGTTCGCACACTCTTGTAAGTTCCAAGAGAAATTCAAAACACTGCTTATGCAAAATTGTAGGGGACAACAAAGAGGGTTATGGTATTTTTGAAAAAGGCCTAGAAGATAAGGCATTACAATACATGTATGTTATGTTCTGAAGGAGGACTTCAAAATTCATGTGGTTAGTGCGCTTCGGCTCTTCTCCTAGCCATTATTACATAAATACTAATTAGCCAAGACTAAGCAGCGAAGCTCTCGTCAGTTTACATAGAGCCGTTTAGTCAATCAAAAAATATTGAAATTCGTTTATTGTTCATTCAAAAAATTTCTCCGTTTCTGACTGGCTAAAATCCCACGGATAATTTCTCATAACCAGCTACTGTTGACTAAATTTGGAATAAGTTTGCGATATGTGAAAAATGAAGTCATTTCTGCAGCATAATTGCCAGAAAACTGGACGGTTGACCGAGAAGACCTGGGGCGAGGTTGAGTTGTTTTGGTGGTGGGTACAAAATTTCGTAACATTTCACTCGTTTCGCGAGGATGAAATTGGCGAACTATTGGCTCAAAAGTATAGCAAGAACACCAAGAATACAACTCGACGGACGACATCTTCTATTTGGAGAATATTTGCAGAACTGAACAACCCTCGTATCTCCTAAACTTCTCGATAAACAGGCAATTGAAGATGAACTTAACATCGATGGAGGTAAGCATGTTTTAGCTTGTTTTCAAACTATGAATTATTGTTTTGAAACTAGATCAGTTCTGTACAACTCTTTAAGGTAATTTACCTAAACATGTTTTGCTCTTGGCATAATAATTTCAAAAAGATTTTTCGAATCGGTCTGGTTTTGTATTGGAGAGCTGAAGTGACCTTTTGGTCCTCAAACGTTTGTCAATGAGTGAATGAATGAGACAAAAGGCCTTAATTCAAATGAATATAAATGGGCTAGTGTGTGTCGATTATGTAATCGCTATTGATAGCGGAGCTCGCGATCGGAGCCCCATTGCGAAATTTTGGTAGTCACGTGACCGTACATCCACACGCTTGAGCGCCCGCCTGTCCGTCCACACCACAGGAAACCAATGTAAAATAACTCAATCAACAGGTATGGCAATCCAAATGCAACTTGAGAAAATTGGCGGGAAATTACCCTTAATTTCAGACGATTAGGCTGCATTCATTATCAGCCCACATCGATGAAGTCAGAATCTTGCTGGATGATAAATTCTTAGATGTGTTAGCTATTCAGGAAACAAAACTAAATAACTCTATCAGAGATTCCGAATTTTACATTCTCGGTTTTGATTTAGTTACACGTGATAAAATCAATGATGTCGGTGGTGGTGTTTGTTTCTATATCAAAGCTTGTATTAATTTTTCTGTTCGAAACGGTCTACACACATAGCCGAACTCGAAAACTTATGTATCGAAGTTCGAGAACCCCAATCCAAGACCCTTCTTTAAAGGACCCGAATGAGCTTTGGTCCGAGTGGGAATCAAATCTCCTGGCAATTGCTGATAAAAGCGCCTCAATACGTACTAAGCGTGTGCGTTCTCACATTTTACCTTGGATTACAGGTCAATTTTAAAAAACTCATGTATAGTAGGGATATTATGAAAATAAAAGCTATTAACTCCAATGATCCGCACGATTGGGCATGCTTTAAAAGAATGCGTAACAAAGTCAATGTTGCGATCCGATAGGCCAAAGAATTATTTTACAAAAATAAATTCAGCGAACCTGGTGGCAACCCGAGTAAAACGTGGCGAGCAAGTCCTCGGTAAGGGAGTTGAGTCTGAATGGAGTTTCAATAACTAATTCGACCACTTTGTCAAACGCTTTAAAAGACCCTGAGCCGAGAATGTATGCTGATGATACCCACCTGACTTATTCGAATGGTGATATCAACTCCATTCAGTACTTCCCTGAACAAGGACGTTCTCAAGAGAAATCGCTGGCTTACCGCAAATATATTAACGCTAAATATGACTAAAACTGAGGGTGCGTTCGATTGGGAAATCTGGATTTAGATTTTAAAATCCGGATTTCGGATTTGCAATCGAACGCGAAATCCGAAAACAGATTTCAACGCTGCAATATTTGTTTTTGGATTTTCCTTTTAACCGTTGGATTGGGAAATCCGCAGACGCACAATTAGTAACTTGAAGAAGACCGCTGTTCATGAGAACAGTTTTGCAAATCCTTTTTCGGATTTCCCAATCGAACGACAAAGAGGGAAATCCAAAAAATCCGGATTTGGATTTCTTAATTGAAATCCACCCTGAGGACGGATTTCTCGGAGGTGAAATCCGTTTTCGGATTTCGCGTTCGATTGAGAAATCCGGATTTAGATTTTTATCTGATTTCCCAATCGAACGCACTCTGAGTTCAAGTTAATCGGCTCAAGTTAAAAGCTTAATAATCTACCTACCCTGCCTTCTTTGAATATAAATAACGTTCCTATCGAACATTCTCAATGTTCCAAGTCTCTTGACTTGCTTATTGACGAAAATCTAACATGAGAAAACCTTGTTGACGCTTTATCTAAGAAAATTGCATCTGGTGTTGGAGCTACAAAACGCATCAATCATTGTTTACCCCCTACCGCCTTGCATGATGTACATTATGGCCTTGTCCAATCACATTTTGACTATTGCAGCGTGGTATGGGGTAACTGTGGTAAAGCTTTGCGTGATAAATTGCTGCGACTCCAGAACCGTGCGGCACGCGTTCTCACAAACTCACGGTTGTCACCTGGGAACTACACTGGCCAAAAAGGTGAACAATAAGGAGCTAGGTCACGATTTATTGGTATTACTTTAAAACCAACAAAATTCATTGAAATTACAGAAAACCCTGAAGTATTGGCACAGTTTTATTTTAAAAATTCTCTAGTGTATTTCATCTTATAAATGGTCGGTCAGGTCTGTCGTTTGAGACAGAAGCTTTCCAAGACCACGATGTAAACGAATCGCAACTTGAAAAAATTGGACCGCCTTTTTCAAGTTTAACTCCTGCGTCGTCGCGATCGAAAAATAATCAACAACTGACCGTTTTTTTCCTTTAATGGAACTGTTTCATATCTTTGTTTTAGAGTTTCTGGTAAGAGAAAAAAAAAGGCTCTGTGAGAATACTTAAGTATAGTTTCAGATCTTCAAAGACTGATGTTGGGCTTTCAAAAAATCAATCCGTTATATTTTGGAACTATCAAGTCATGTACATTGCACGTGACTTGCTAAAGATATAAATAAATCTGTGGGGGGAGGGTTGAGTCTATCATCAAGACAAATTTGTAAAGTTGTTCACTCAGTTAGTCAGAGAAATTTTACATTTGTCAGGGGAAAAGTCAGGGAATTTTCGGAAGCCTCTGGATGAGTGTCAAATCATGTACATTGCACGTGACTTGCTAAAGATATAAATAAATCTGTGGGGGGAGGGGAGGGGAGGGAGGGTTGAATCCATTATCAAGACTAATTTGTAAAATTAGGGTCAGGGAATTTTCGGAAACCTCTGGGTGAGTGGAGCTCACGCTGACATAGCCCCTTTAACTTTTACTCTTGTTATGTCGTTGAGCTCTAATCAACAAATCCTTGAGCCCGAATGGGCTCTGAGTCAATAGCCCATGGGGCCGAAGGCCGGACGGGCTATCGAATCAGAGGCCATGAGGGCGAGAGGAATAATCGTTTTAGTAAAATCCAACTAGTTGGTCAAAAATATCGAGAATAAAAAAACTTTAGCTAGTTAAAGCTAGAATTTAAATCCTTTTTCCCCGCCAAAAAGCCCGCGCTTTTGGCTACTAGAGGGGTATAATATATAGCCTAGTTTTAGCTCAACCAATTAGAACGCAGCATTAAAAATAGACCACTAGCTGGATTTTACTAATATCGTTTATTAGTCCCCTTTGCAGCCGCTCACGCCCTACTCCGGCCCGAGCGGCTGTGAAGGAAATACCGTCTAAAATGTCAGCGCCCTCACGGGTTAGGGGGTGGAGACGGCTGACATTAACCCCACGGGAAATCTCCCCCCTTCGAATGTCAGACTGTGGGGGGGGGGGGGGGGGAACTACATCATATGGTTTGCTTGGCTAGAAAAGACAAGACAAGACAAGAAAGACCAGAACTTTATTCATACCACACACAGAAAGAAAGGCATTAAAAAAAAAAACAATACTACTGATGTAAGGTACAAACCAAGTAGAGAATAGCTAAAAAGTTAATCTAGCTAGGAGGCATTGTAGATTGATTCAGAATATTAAAGAGGTTGTTTCATGAAGGCACAAGTATGAAACAATGTAAAAACAAACAAACAAAGAAAATAAAAGAGAAATAAACACATGCACAGACTTGAATCACTGAAAAATTGAGGAACTGGAGAAAATATGGAAATGAAAGAACTTAATATAAAAAATGAGAATAGCCTTTTTTAAGGACTATTTAAACTTGCGAAGAGTAAGACACTTGAGAGCTTCTTCAATATTATTCCAAAGAACAGCGCCAGTCAAGCGTGATCAATGGAAGAGGAGCAATGACACACTGTGGTGGAATTGAAAATTAGTTCCAAAAGTTCATCATTATCCAAACCAATAAAAAAGAAAGACTTCGCGTGAGCAGGATTGACAAACCCACAAGTTATTCGAGAATTTATAAGTATTAAACAGTTTCGCTTTGTGTGTCCGCTTCTCAGTATGGTGTCAGTTACTTTTCAGATAAAAACATGGAGGTGCCATACAGACGGGTGATGGATGGTTTGACGGGTCTGACTCTTTCTTGTACCTGGAGCTCACTCGTGATGGAGGAAGGAAGTCTGGGGAGAGTTGTGTCGGTAAAGGCGGTTACTGTGACGACTTTGAATCTGGAGAGTAAGTACTAAGGAATGCTAACAACGGGGAATTTTAAGTTCATGCAAGGTTTGATTTCGTTTCCGTTATTCTTAGGACAAATCGTTATTTGGTGTCATTCAAGGATGTCGGTATAATGCATTTGTCAACTGAAAGTCAGCTTTTTTTGACGGATAGACCTTCAGTAAGGTAAAGAATGCGAATCGCCTTTATAGCTGGGCATGTACAGCATGTGCGTAAAGTGTATAGGAACTCCGATGCGCTTTTGTTTTAGGTTGAAAAAAGTTTGAAGAAATCGACTAACAAAGCAAATCTGACTACAAGCCTCGCATATATCTTGCTTTTACCCTGGTGACGCTTCGATACCGTAAAAGGCAACGTTAGGTTACCCTTTCACGGACACCAGGGGCGCTTTCCATTCAACAAAAATTCCGGTTTGAAATTTCGGAAATTCCACTTGCCCGTTGGAATGGTACATTCCGGTCGCACAGACCCGACACAAGCCACTGCGCGTCTGGTTATTGTTCTTGTAAGCAGAATGCAAAAGGGCGGTACTGGGAACAACAATTTTGTCAAATGGAAAGGGACACTTCGGTCCGACCGACCGACCGAAATGACCAGACTGGTCACTGTGGACCACCTTCACAGCTGGTCCCGAATATTCCGGTCGGACCAAACCGAAATTGTCCGTTGCAGTTGATGTACTAAAGGAAATTTCCGGAATTTTGGGTTGAATGGAAAGCGCCCCAGTATTGAACTGAAAACCTCCGGGCATGAACGTGAAAGGGCAAAATGTTGTGTAAAATTCTGAGATTTTTTAACGTCGTTTCTGAAGTGTTGTTGTTTGTTCTTCAATGAAAATCATATATCCAAAAGATTTCAGGACATCCTCGGTGGTCGGTTACTGAATGTTTCCATTCGCCGCCTGAGACACATGTCTAATAGGAAGAAAGAACAGCCTGGCTCAAGACATAAGGCTCAAGAATGATAAGCCTAGTCTGAATTTCAACCGTCTCCTTCCTGGGGAGTTTGCGACTCAAGTATACAGCTAAAAGTAAGGCTAAATACTAAAGACCCTTTACTCAGAGCTACTTTGTATGTAAAACATGCGCAGGACATTGCTAAGCGTCTGTAAGGGGGCTGTTTACTTGGAGGGAGGAAAATCTTAGCACCAGGAAGTTACTAAAAGACGGATCATCCAATTTTAGTGCCATACGTTTTCTGTATTCAGTTAACATGCAAAGGGTTGTACTTGCCTCTAGCGCTAGGATCTTCCTAGCTGAGATATGGCAAGATCCTAGTACTAGGAAGATCGTAGCACTATATGTTAACTATCTTCGCTAGGAAGATCCTAATACTATGGACAAAGCACTCAAACATGGCGGAAGGTCGTTCCGTAGCTAATCACGGCAACAAAGGCCAACCATTTCGTCTAGCGTTATCACGAGCTGATTATTGTGATAATTCTGCTGAAAGTTAGTCATTAACGCCAGTAAAAAGAGTAGAAGGGCCTAAATTGCATTTTTGTTTTCGTCGCTCACCATCTTTATTTCTTTCTCCGCTTGCGCACCACACGGAGCGAAATTTCTGCTTGTACACCCAACGAAAACGTCGTCCTGCCTTCTAGATGTTCCTTCCTCCGTGTAAACAACCCCTAAAGCGAATAACACTGTAAAGTGAACATCCTTGTGTGTAGACAGTGGACAACTGTGTGTAGCGGACACCCTTTCAAGGGGGGGGGGGGGGGGGAGGGGGTACCTCTGTGATTTTGCTCCCAAAGTAAACACCGCTCTAAGGCATCGGAAAGCTAGCGGAAGTGCCGAAGGTGTCTGGCGGAGAAATAGTTTGATATAAAGGTATTATTATAGTTACGGTAGTATTTTACTATTGTTTTAGATCGTGTTTAACGATGGTAGCAATACTTACACCTTCCATGGACGAGGCTTGGATTCTGGACAAAGTGTCACTGTAAATACAGCGTGAATATTATTGCTTTTACTGTGCGCATGACAGTTATGTCTCACTGAATGATTATGATGCGGGATTAGCTAATCCCGCTAGCTCTTGAAAATCTACTTAAACTCTAAGTCGTGAAGTTTCTCAAGAATAAAAAATGTTAAACATCACTTTGTTGTGTCTGTTTTTCAAGGCACTCCTCTATTGTCATTGGGAGTATCGCATCAAGGGACTTTCTCGTGCCCATTTCCAGTGTTCGCATAGTCTCGCAAATCTCAAGAGAAATTGAAAACAATGCTTATGTGAGGAACAACAAAGAGTATTATGATAAGGCATTGCAATACATGTATGTTACTTCTGAAGGAGGACTTCAAAATTCATGTGGTCAGTCATTATTACATAAATAATAATTTGGTATGCAGATTTTAAAATACATATATTTAGCCAGGACTAGAAAGCGAAGCTCTTATCAGTATACTTAGAGCCGTTTAGTCAACAAAAAATAGAATCGTTTATTATTCATTCAAAATATTTCTCCGTTTCTGATTGGCTAAAATCCTACGATAATTCATCATAACCAGCTACTGTCGACCAAACTTGGGAGAAGTTTGCGATACGTGAAAAATGACGTCAATTCTACAGCATACTTGCCAGAAAACTGGACAGTTGACCGAGAAGACCTGGGGACGAGGTTGAGTTGTTTTGGCAGTGAGTACAAAATGTCAGAACTTCTCACTCGTTTCGTGAGGAAAAAATAGGCGAACTATTGGCTAAAACATAGCAAGAACTACAGCAAAAATACAACTCCACGGACGGCATCTACTATTTGGAGAGAATATTTGCAGAACTGAACAACCCTTTATCTCCTAAACCTGCCGATAAACAGGCAATTGAAGATGAACTTAACATTGATGGAGGTAAGCATATTTTAGTTTGATTTAAACTAGGAATTATTTTGTATGAATAATAAAACAATTATTGAATTCGGTTGTTGTATCATCTAAAGAATTATGGAGAACTCGGAATCGGCCTCGGTGAGATAGCCCCTTCCGAGATGCTTACGGGCTGCTATTAAATCCTAAGTCCTAGAAGAAACCAAAATGGCGGCGGAATTATCAGACGAAATTTGACCCATCTTTGGAGACCCAGGTGCAGATAATGGGAGGGGAAGGAGGGGGGGGGGGGGGGGGGGTTGGGAACGAAGGAAAATCTTGGTACCTGGGTCCCGAGGATTAATTTGACTTTCAACGCCACTTAAAAGAATTCCATTTTGGGATCCAACGATTTTTTAACTCCTTCGTCAGCATTTGGCGCGAATTGTATTATGGAAATACACACACATCGCTCATTATACTAGCACATGGTGCGTGATAACAGAACATAATTCACCTGGAGTGAAACTAGATCAGTTCTGTACAAATTAAAGTAACTTACCTAAACATGTTTTACTCTTAGCATAATAATTTCAAAAAGATTTTCCGGATTGGTCTGCTTTTATATTGGAGAGCTAAAGTGATCTTTTGGTCCTCAAACGTTTGAGTGAATGGATGAGACATTACCTTAATTAAAATGAATATGAACGGGCTATTGTGTCGATATGTATATCGCGCTCCACGCGCGTGTGAAGACTCGCGAGCGGGCTCCCATTGCTAAGAAAATTTGGTTACTTATCCATTCATGAAACTTTGGTAGTCACGTGACCATACATCCGCTCGTCCGTCCACACCACAGGGAAACCAATGTAAGATAACTCAATTAACAGGTATGGGAACCCAAATGTTACTGGAGATTTTTTTTAACTGGCGAGAGAAATTAGCCTGAATTTCAGACTATTACTTCGAGTAGTTTTTACTCGCTCAGTAATGTCTGAATCGACCAGCTGTTAATGCCGTTCAGTGACGTCACTACCCGAAAACCGGGTAGTGATTTTGATGGGTTGATTGTTGCGTGTCTGGAATTCTTGCGTTGAGTTAAAGAAATTTCGTAAACATCAAAAGCGCCCTTGTCTTCGAAACAATGAATTGTTAAATTGAACTACGAATGAAGAATCATAGTGGAGAGTCGGTAGGTTTTTCAGTTAGAGCCGCTTTGTGGTTTCGGCAGTGACTTTGTTTGTGCGAAGTTTTCCGAGAAGTCATAGTTCGACCTTCTTATCATTTCTTCCGGCAAGTGTAATGATTCTGTCAACTTTTCTTTCTTGTTTTCTTTCTTCTTCGTTAAGGAATAAATAGCGTCTTTTCAATTAAAGCAAAGAATTTTTGTGTTTTTGAACTGTTCCGTGTGTGTATTTCTTTCATTGCGTGATTGCAATCGAGTTTGATTATCGAATTACAACAGACGTGTTCAGAGTACTGCATGTAGTTGACAGTTTAAATGTTAAACATGAAAAATTGCTATCAAAAAGAGGAAAGCAATTCTGTACCGTGTACACATTTCCGGACGATTTTTCTTTGTTCAGGGGCACCCTGCGTCAATTTTCGGAAAAATATCTCTTCGGAAGACGATTTGAGATCTACAATTTTCGGAGTATTTGTTGTAAAATTTCTTGCTTTCCTGCCTCTCCTAGGATTTTCGAACATCGGAAAAATGGTATAATTGCCCATTTTAAATGAGTTTTCCCCTTAAAAGGTCACCTAGAATTTACGGGAGCCTTTTTTTCTGGCTGAAATTTTCGAAAAGGTAAATTTTAATCCTTATAATTATAATTTACGGATCACTAGACTTTTAGCTAGGAAATCCGAACAGATGAAACGTTTTTAGGGGATAAAATTATGCCTATATCTACCGTTTAAATACTAAATTACGCTCAACAGTGCTATGTTTAATTGGTTTTGAACTATCTTCTTGATGGTGCCCATGTTTGAATTGTTTGCCAGTTGAAAATCGTGTTTCACTTTTTGCATGAATTAAAGCAAAGGAGTAGTGACGTTACTGAACGGCATTAACGTCTGGTCGATTCAGACGTTACTTAGGGGGTAAAAACGAATCGAAGTAATCGTCTGAAATTCAGGCTGGCGGGAAATCGCTCGGCCAACGGCGTCTTGTGAACCAGAGAAACTTAAAGAGTCAATAAAGACAAAATGAAAAGCGGAATTTGTTGGTTGTCTAAAGTATAATGCTTAGATTAGTTATCATGTATTTCCACAGTTTTGGAAAATAGAAAAAGAAAAAGACAGAGAAAACGAGAAAGTAGGCGACAGGTTAGCGAACCTCAAGGAGAAAAAGAGCCATAGAGAGCTAAAACGAGAGATAAAAAGACAAAGGAGACGAATTTCGTTGGAAGAACAACAACATGAAAATTTTACACCTGCGTTGAAAAAATGATAAGTGTTAGTGGCCAGCAAGATGAAAACGAGCGGCAGTGAGAAAAAAGCGAACAGGAACACAAGCGACAAAATGTTTTGTGAGCACATACAACATTTTCTTCATAAAACGTATAACTAGATAGTAAATTTCACGTTGCGACAACAACGGCAAAGAAATGTACAAAAAAGTGTGCTGCAGGCTTAAAGTTGTATGTTGCTAATTACACCTACCGACGCCGTTTAGCATTACATGATTTCATGTTTTTGAGTATATGCTGTTAGTAAAAACACCTGTTCTTGATGTTTATGCCACCTAATGCATTCCTACCGTCAATTACTAAACCTTGCCATGTTTTGTAATTAGTTATTAGCTGTTATTGTGGAAAAGAGGACCCTTTACTGTAACTTTTTTCTATCTTGTGTTATTTTCTTTAAACTTTCCTTTAAGAGTACGTTCTCCTGTGGTTCAATCAATCATTTCATGCATTCTCATTTTTATGTAGTAAAAAAAAGTAAAAGTAAAAAACATAAAACAGCAGTCAACAATGAAAATTTAAGAAAAGAAAGGTTAAAAAAGGATTTAGCATTAGACAAGTGCTAAGAGCCAAATTAATGATGAAAACAGTATGATAGAGCTGTTAAAATTCATGTTTTTATTATATCTGTTATGCGACTTGAAGGTAATTAAAACCTGTCATTTGGACTAACAATGATAAAGAAGCAGGTGTGAAGAAAACTGAGAACATTTTTATTTACGTTTTTGCATCCACTGTAAATTAGCACTCTTGCGGGTGTTTCTTCACCGCTACTAAGAAAGCTAGGGAACAGTTAAATTTAAAATCCTGGTACCAGTTTCTTAGGAAAAGCTTAAAAACTAATTGCCTTTCCAGTCTATTTCTTTAAACTTAAGTATGTACAGTTAAAAATGCGTTATCAAGAAAGCTAGCTGTAAATGGCCATATCAGATACATGTATGATAAGGTCTGTCTGCCTTCTCCACCATGGAGTCAATTAACTCTTTCAAAAGAAAATATGCCTTAATGTTTCTTTTACGGCCTGTGTCACTTCTGTGATCTTCCAAAAATAAAGGAAAGGGTTTAATGACGAGTTTAAATTAACTAAAGTAAAAGTAAATTGTCTGGTAAGGTAAACTGCTATAGGTATTTCTCCTTGAAATTCTAGAGCTACCACTATATTATTCGGCAGATAACAAATGACCAATGCTAGCTGCACCCACAGCGCACTGTACACTGCCTTTTTGTATCGCGCTACGTTCAGTGGAATTGCTTGACTTGCAAGCCCTTGAGAAATGTCGCTCTGTAGAGCACGAATTTGGTTTTGACGAAGGGTGAAGAAAATTTTTGTGTAAGAGAAAACTGTTGTGACTATACCTAGAGCGAAACCTACTTTGGCAAACCATAAAATTATCTGAATTTCAAAGAAAATTGATGATGCCACAATACTAGAAAAAGCCCAAGAAACAAGTACACTTGTAAGCGTTCTCTTTAAGGTTACGACTTGTCTGTACCTAAGCCCCAGTGTCAATGCGAGAAGTCTGTCGAAACTTATTGCAGTCAGTGTAAAGAAGGATACAGAAGACAAAGCGTAAACAGAGACATCTCTTGCCAAATGTGTATAATAGCAAATGTTCCATTTTTCATTTACCACAGAAGTCCAATAAGTCACAGCTAAAGGCTCCACAATGATAGCAACACAGAGATCAGTTATCGCTAGGGTGCAATACAGGAGTTTGGATGCTCGGTGAAGTGAAGTTTCCTTGTTCAGTGCAACTAGAATTAGAGTATTCCCCAAAACTGCTGAAATTGACAAACAGATGTTCACCACAGAGAGAAAAATAAGCTCGCCATGTATCCCCTTCGTAAATTCTGCTGAACAGTACCGTTCTTCGACTGTTTTCTGGTTTACATGTTCAGTCAAATTTGTCAGTGCCATCAGTTATCTGCTATGCAGTGATGTGCAAGTGGGTGCTTTTTTAATATCGCTGCAAGGTGATTTCACTGCAGTTTTTTAGTCAATTAATTTACTATGGCTAACCGGTTTTAGGTTATTTCATTGGTTAATTCTTTTGCGTTTTTATAATTACCAATAAATTAAAGAGTGCGCGTTGGATATGAGATGGTAGATAGCCAACTTGGCGCTACGCGCCTCGTTGGCTATTTTAATATCCAATTGCAACAAGCGTGAGTGGAATAAATGTTTTATTTAGAGCCGTTGTCAGGAACTATCGAGAATCCGAATCCAGATCAAAACATACGAAGTTGTTTTTATTTCACTAAAAACCCTTTCGGTAAACTATTTTCAAAAACAATATCCAAAAGCTCCGGCGCAGCTCCGTTTTTGTGAAAAAAATCAAAATCGGCCTAAGCCTGGTCGAAGTCCCGATGGAAATTATACAAATTAGGGCATTTTCAAAACGCTCTACGAAAAAACTACAGTTCATCTTTACAAGGTTTGTTGCACATTTCTCAAAGTTACTTTCAAGATATATTTTATCTTGTTCTAGGCTAGCCTGCGTGCAGACGATAACTAAACTCTGATTAGTACTGTCTGCGAAGCAGCGCAGAGATCCTTGTTCTGGACCCCCAACGGACTCAACGAATTACCGGAAGTGCGTTTTGAATTTCCCTTCAACCTGATTGGCGATCACGACAAACAAAACAAAGGCCTTTTTTAACTGGCCAATCGTGGCGCGTACTCAAATCTGGTTACACAGCTGGAAGTCCAGAACAAGGATTTCGGCGCTGTTTCGCAGACGGAGTTAACCAGAGTTAAATTTCGTCTGCGCGCAGGCTAGTTCTAGGCTTTCTTCGTATTTCTTACACCCGCCCAAAGAAAGTAATGTTTCGTGCCGGCTTTGTTGACACAGTGAATTTTTTGATCTGGCGCCGGATTCTCGATAGTACGGCTCGATAGTAACGGCTCGTAATAAAACAATTATTCCACTCGCGCTTGTTGGATATGAGATAATTATAGCCAACTCGGCGCTACGCACCTCGTTGGCTATCTACCATCTCATATAATCCAACGTGCACTCGTGGAATAATTGTTAATTATAAAAACGAAAACCAATAACCCATGAAATAACCTAAAACCTAGCCATAGCTTATTAGTTCACTTAAAAAACTGCAGCGAAATCACCGAGAAATGTGCCGTTTTTAGCTCGTGGGTACGCGCGAGCGTGGACACGTGTTAGCGCAGTGACAGGGATCTCGCTCACTCGAAGTAGACGGACTGGGTCCAAACTCGGGAGTGCGAAGATCCATCGTTTTTGAAGAAGCACGCGCTCGCCGAAGTCCGGTGAGATCAAATTCCTCGCTGAGAACGTATATCGTCCATGGTTTATAGAGTTCTTTCCAAATTTACGACACTCATGAGTTAGCCTGCAGTGCAGGCGTATTTTGGGTCGGCGAAACCTTGTTCGTGTTCGTAATATTGTTGTAGCCGCCATCTTTGATTTTATGACAGTGGAAGTTTGGGGAGAGTAGAAATAGTAACCCTTACGGTAGGTCCCCGCTCCCTTTGACTCGCCCCATTTCCTCCTCTCTTCGGGAAGTTTCAACATGGCGATTTCGCGAGCAAATTGCGCACCCAAAGAAAATGCCTGCATTGCAGGCTACTCATGAGTCTTTCATATTAGTACGATGGTTAACTTGGGGATTGGATTTCAAGAACCTTTGACTCGTCAAGAGAAGGTGAGTACCCTGTGAGCAGAGGCCCTTATCTAGGAAGATCGAAGGGCCTCTGCTCGCAGGGTAGGGGTAGAAAATGAGCCTTTGCTCTTCTGTTCCCTAAGACCGCGGGGGGATACAAAAATTTCTGCTGGCTGGAAAGTGGTCTGAAAGTGAGAAAATGTCAAGCTATGCTTTTCTTTGAGAACCTGTCTGAGCCGAAAATGGATGTAATAGATCAATTTAGGTTTCTGGGAAAAAACTGAAGCATTGTTCATGGGGATTTTGAAGTCTTCCTTTAGAAAATAACATGTGAACACTTGATTTTAGAAAAGTTTCCTGTATATATGAGGGCCTTCAAATAGAAAAAAAATTAGGGTTAGTGCAGTCATTCAGGCAGCCGACTGCCTGAATGACTGGCTTTGGAATCCGGAATCCAGCAATAAGAATCCGGAATCCTACTAAAGATTGGAATCCGGAATCCAACTTACTAAAGATCTACTCCAGATTAAATTGAGCTACTCGCTCGCAAGAAAAACCATCTATGGAAAGCCTCCCCAGGGTATAGACCTGAATGTGACGACATAATATCAGCATATCTGGTGTCAGATTCAGTTTTTTTATTTATTGCACTATTGCAGTAGTTGAAAATAAGTGAAAAGTTAAGTGTTCTTCATTCAATTTAAAAAATGGGTCAATTCATTTTACCTATTTAAAGGATTCATAAGGTATAGATACACAGATAGAAAGTTACAAAGTTGGGATCGCTAAAATTACATATTTGCCCAAAATTGACCACGATGGGGTCTATAATATGATTGGCTGCAGAATAGACTATAATGGGATAAGTAGTAGTCACTGAACGGCATTAACGGCTGGTCGATTCAGAGGTTACTTAGGGAGTAAAAACGACTCGAAGTAATCGTCTGAAATTCAGGCTAGCAGGAAATCGCACGGCCAACCGCCTCTTGTGAACCAGAGACAATTAAAGAGTGAACAAAGACAAAATGAAAAGCGGAAATTGTTTTTATTTCCGGGTTGTGTTTTAATGAACAGTTCGAGTCCATTTTGGTTTTACTCGACCTTTTCGCCGCCTTCGACACAATCGATCACGCGAGCCTTCTTGAGAGATTTCGATTTCGTTATGCCTTTTCCAAACTAGTTCGTCAGTGGTTCACTTCTTATCTTGTTGACCGTCCTCAACGCATAGTGTTGGACAAGTTTTCTTCCCAGCCTCTTCGATTATCTTGTAGAGTCCCTCAAGGCTCTGCCTTAGGATCGGTGTTATTTTCTCTTTATATTTCTCCAATGGAGGCTGTAATTACGGCTCACGGCTTAAATGCAACGACGTACGCCGACGATTCTCAGCTTTACATTATTATGAGACAAAGCAATCGTGCTACAGCATTACAGGATCTTACGCTTTGTACCCAAGATACCATGTCCTGGAACGTCTCTAACATGCTTAAATGTAACCCAAAGAAGACTAACATCATTCACTTCTCCTCGCATTTTCACCGACCGGACCAGTTCCTTCTATCAAGGTTGGAGAGTGTTCAATTTCTCTGAGTAATGAAGACCTTAGGGTCACACTTGACTGCCATCTTACTTTTAAAACTCACATCAACAACATTTGTCGCTCCCCCTCATCACATCGGAAAAATTAGGAACCTTCTATCTAGATCTATTACGATACGTCTTACCCACGCATTTGTCTCTTCAAAACTGGATTACTGCAAAACATTCTTCACTGCCTACCCTCCTAAATTAGCTGCTATTTAACTACACACCTCACTGTTTACTACGGTCAAGCACCTTAATCCTGCTGTCTATTCCAAAGACTAGAACGGTTACCTATGGCGACAGATCCTTCTCAGTCATTGCACCAAAGCTTTCGAATGACCTACCACTTACAATCAAACAGTGCTCCACAGTTGACTCTTTTAAATCGAGATTAAAAACTTTACTTTTTAACTGTGCTTATTGTTAGATTAGGTAAATAATTTATTGTAAAAAGCATTGAGACTTCTATGCGTTGTAAAATGCGTTTTTAAGCACCTTATTATTATTATTGTTATTATTAAGCTTAGATTAATTATCATATTTCCACAATTTGAAAAAAAAGAGAAAGAGAAAGTAGGCGACAGGCTAGCGAACCTCAAGGAGAAAAAGAGCCATAGAGAGCTAGAGCGACAGATAAAAAACAAAGGAGACGAATTTCGTTGAAAGAACAACAACATGAAAATTTTATACCGGCGGTGAGAAAATGAGAATTACTAGTGGCCAGCAAGATGAAAATGAGCGACAGTGAAAAAAAATCAAGCAAACAGGAACACAAGCAACAAAACTTTTTGTGAGCACGTACAGCATTTTCTCAGTCCATAAAACTTGTATCTTGGAAATTTAACGTTGCGACAACAACGGCAAAGAAATGTACAAAAAAGTGTGCTGCAGGAGCAAAGTTGTTGTTTTGTTTATTAAACCTAATGCTTTTCTCTTCCTTTCTCGCTGCCGACGCCGTTAGTTCTAGCATTACACGATTTTATGTTTTCTTGAGTAAATTATAAGAATATTAACGAGAGCTACGCTTTTAGCCCTGCCTTAATCTCTATATTAGACACCTCATATCCTTCCCCCTTCCCCCTGAGTAATGGAATTCTGCAGGAAATAGTTATAATAAAGGATTTCTTTAGGGGTAGAGTTAAAAAATATGTGTATTAATATAATCATCTTGTCTTGTAATTATCACCTTGTTTATTTTTTTTCTTTTTACAAACAGTACGTCTTAAATGAGAGGGTCTTACATGAAATAAAGTGTGCAAACATCTCACGATGAGATGGCGTTTAGTAAACATTTGACTGAGGAAACCACAATAATGAAAACTTTATTTTTACAGAAAATTAAAGCTGAAGTCCAAGCAATATTACTGTAAGATCACTTGTTATTGATGTTAATGCCAACTAACACCTTCTAAGCGTCAATTATTAAACCTTGCTACCTTGATACACCGTACGCGTCGTGTAACTCCATTAGCCTTAATTAACCTTCATACACCGTCATCTACCTCCATTAGCTTTCACTTACCTTCATTCACCTTCATTAGCCTTCATTTACCTTCATCCACCGTCATCTAACTCCATTAGCCTTAATTAATCTTCATTCACCGTCATCTAACTCCATTTACCTTCATTAACCTTCATTCAGCGTCATCTAACTCCATTAGCCTCAATTAACCTTCAGAAACTGTCATCTACCTCCATTAGCCTTCACTAACCTTTATCCACCGTCATCTACCTCCATTGGCCTTCACTAACCTTTCATACACTGCCATCTACCACCATTAGCCTTCATTTACCTTCAGTCACCTTCATTAGCCTTCATTTACATTCATCCACTTTCATTAGCCTTCATTTACCTTCATCCACCTTCATCTACCTCTAATAGCCTTCATTACTTTCATCCAGCGTCTTCTATCTCCATTAGTCTCTATTTACCTTCATTCCTCTTCATCTACCTCCGTTAGCATTCATTTACCTTCATACACCATCGTCCGCCTCCATTAGCCTTTATTTACCTTCATACACCGTCATTCACCTCCAAACGACCTCATTTACCTTCATTCACCTTCAACTACCTCCATTAGCCTTCATTAACCCTCATTCACCGTCACCGTGTTTTGGAAAAGTCACAAAACTGATGATATCTCATCAACGTTGCCTGTTATAAAAGTGAGAAGAGTCAGTAGTAATAGAACAGCAGGCTAAATGTAGACAAAAAAAGTAGGTTTTAAGTTTATGCTTGAAAACACTTATAGATTCTCGCATGAGCGTATGTCGTCAGGTAGTTTGTTCCAAAGTTCGGGGGCTGAGACAGAGAACGCTCTAGATCCATAGGTCTTAAGTTAAAGCTAACAGGATAAAGACTGAGCGTAGAAGATGACCGAAGGGACCTAGACTGCAAGTAGCGGGTGATTAGGTCTTGAATGTAGGTTGGAGGTTGCAGGTAAGAAGTAGCTATAGAATCTTGAATTCATAAAAATCTCTCAGAAACGGGTAGCCAGTGAAGATCGAAGAGGATGGGAGTGACATGATTACACTTCCTGGAGTGTATAATCAGTCTGGCAGCTGCATTCTGCACCGATTGAGTTTTTGATGAGAGAGAAGAGAACTGCAGTGATCGAGTTTGGAAGTTACAAATCTCAGTAGTTTGCGCTGATAAGTATTTCCTTATACGGGAAAAGGTGCGAAGATGATAAAAGGCAGATTTACAAACATTCTTGACGTGGGAAAGCATTGACATAGTGGTATCGATGATAGCGCCAATATTTCTTGCATGTGAAGAGGGCTTGATTACGTCAATTCCAAAGCGAAGAAGCGGGGTTAGAGATTGTTGTGGATTATATTTTGAGAATAAATAGAGAAGCTCAGTTTGCTTTTTTGTTAAGTTTCAATGTCGGACAGGCATTCCTCAATCTTAGTGATGCTGTCATAGCAATCGTGGTGCCTTAAACGCTCTACTAGCCTCGAGTAGAGCGGAGTGGGTAAAGAAACGCCCTCTAAACGTCTAAGGTTGTGGTATTGCTATTGTAGCAACTGTTCAGCAAGAGAAAGGCCCAAAGCACTTCTAGCGTGTGCCGTAGTTAAAGGACTCCGTGCGTCACCGTTGTTTTTTTAGGTGCAAACGAATAAAGAAAACTTTAAAAGGTATATTTTTGGATTGATCTTGTGTCCAATGTGCCGGCTATATCTGGGGGCACTGCACGGAAACTTGAGTCAGGGTGTGCAAAAACTAAAGTAGCCAATATAAACACTTAGAATGCTACCATTGCCTTTTCTCTTATCCTCTCTCTTTAATTTCTTTTTCCTCTCCTTTTCCTTTGCTGGCGTGATCTTCCAGATTATCGGACGCAAAATAACCTGTCTTTTGGCCTGTTTTTTACCGCAAGTTTTGTTAGGTTCGTTTTCAAAACGTCGGTTAGAATACCATCAAACAAAGGCTTAAGCTAAACTGCATCTCCCAATTAACAACGTATCCAGAAATTCAGTGGTATCTAAAAGTTCATTTCACTATTGTGCCTGTAAATTAGGATTGATTGATATAATAGTTGTGAACATTTTTCTCCTTTAAAGGCATAAAAACATCTTTAGAGACTTTGTTGTTGTTAAATATCGCTTTGTTCTTGGAAGGCGTGGTATGCCTGCCTATGACTTTTCATTCAGTGTAGATAAAATTAATCAATTATTGCAGTTGCCTATGGGAAAAACAAAGAAAACTCTGGGTGACAGATCATTCCAAACAGCTGCCTCTAAACTGTGGAACAGTCTCCCTGCAAGTGTCAGACACATCGATAACTTTTTGAATTTTAAACGAACAATAAAGACTTACTTATTTAGGAAGGCTTTTGCCTGTTATAGTTAGATCGATAAATTTTAGACTATAAATTTTAGGTATTCTTAAGTATGTTTTATTGTAATTATTACGGGTAGTTATTGTTGTAAGTCGCATTTGATCATATTCAGATGTTAATTTGCGCCCAATAAGAAATAAATTATTATTATTATTATTATTATTATCAGTCTGATTTATGCGCGGGTTATAAAGCTTCACCAAAAAGTTTTGTCCACTTGCAGTGCTTGCTTATTTTTGACTAGAGTGAAATAATCAATCAAAAAATTCTTTAAAAAAACCCTTCAATATTTTTCAGAAAGTAACGATCAGGAAAGAGATGCGCAAACATATTATAGAAAAGCGTATTATGGAAACTGGCTTTTTTACATCTTGACTAGCCTCCCCGCAGACGTCCTTTGGGAAAACCAACAGGACGTCTGCGGGGAGGCTACATCTTGACCTCATGAAACCACGCTAGGGAGAATTGTCCTAACTCAATATGTCACTTTGTACTCTTTTTACACCTGGTTGTCAAACCTTTAGGATGAACGTCATTATATTTCCCTTCATTTTCATTTACAAATCACGCCCCTGTGTCCGTCATCCCAATCAAAAACATGAACAATCTCAGTCCTGTGATTGCCATCATAATCAGAGTCCCATTCAAAGTCCTCACATAGTCAATAGGGAGTTTAAGCAGCGACGTTTTTGGGCGACGCCTCGTCAACCAGAAGTAAGCCTTTTTCTTTTTAATACGCCTTGGCACCACCAAATTTGTATAACCAAGTGTTTTTACCCTAAAAGAGACAATTTGCCCTAAAGTTTGTTCAAAATCATGTCTGAAGAGTGCAAAAATCTGGTTGGCGTGCGTCGCTCAAAAACGTCGCTGCTTAAGATTTTCCTGAAAACAATGACAGTAAAATGGAATTAATTCACCTCCCATGAAGGTAATTTCCAACACCATTTTGTTTGTTTGTTCTTTGCGCGGTGTCCTCATCAAAATTGCGCGCGAGTTTCATACGTGATAACGCAAATATTTCGATGGAACCACCCCATTATTGTGAGTTTATCCAGAAGGTATCTAGTTGCGTTCTCCTGCCCCGATTATAGCAAACTTAACACCAATTGGTACACGTATACCAACCCACGGCCTGGCCAGTACCTAACGCATGCGCAAAACCATATCACCCTGGCGTTAGTAGATATCTGTCACGACCAGGGTCGTCCTCATAGGAATATTCTGAAAATCATGTATTATTTTTTTCGGGTCCACAACCTGTTTCTAAGATCAGATTTGGGTGCCGCCATCTTGGAAGGGGTTAAAAAAGGACAGGAAAATGATTTGCAGTCAAAGACGAAATTTTCTAAAAAGTTTGTGCAGCATCAAAATAGATCCAAAATGATGTCTACAAATATGTGGTCATCAGGACCCAGTTGTTCGGAGGCCGATTAGCTCTTAAGGGTTAAATTTAACCCGGGTTTCTTTTTCTTATGTTCAAAAGCATTTTCTCGGATAATTTTCTCTGTAATTTTTAGAACCTCCAATCATCAACTTTTAGACAAAAAGAATTAAAATTGAAATGCTTTCTGAGGTTTTATACCCTGGTCAACCTATTTTTTCGCGGGAAATCTAGTGCCGCAAGGATTCTGGGAACGAGAACCATTGCAATGGAAGCCATGATCATCGACGGCGATATATGAGAAGAAAATGCTAAAGTTTGTGGGGAAAACGTCCTGCAAATGGACCATTCTATTACTACTACCAGTGGAAAAGTAAATAAATAAATTACGTTCCTCGTTCTGTTGCATTTTTGGGCAAATTCATTCGCCGGTGTAGCTGCAAATCACTGAAATGTTGACCACGTTTTGTGCTGTGTACGACCACATCGTGCCTTTAAAGTTTTTAAAAAGGATTGGGCTTTATGCTTACAGGTAAGCTTTTATTTATTTTCCCTTTATATATAAAGGAAATCTTTAGTTATATTCTTTTAAGAAGAGTATTCCTTGTCTGAAAGTTTAGTTCCAGTAAACATGGAATGTTTGTTTTCTTAATTAATTCAGTAAATTAACGGTCAGTGTAAAACGCAGGCTGCGGACTGTTGTTTTCACCTTGCAAATGAGCAGGTGACAACAATAGTCCCATTGCTTTATAACCCTAAAAACAATACTCTGCAGTCTGCATTGTACATTGCCTTGTAAATTAATGCTTGAAGCAGGAAATTTAAAGTGAAAGTGTCTTTCGCTTAAACTCCTGAACTTACATTAATCTTAAATTTGATATTGTTTGAAATATTTCTGTTCATATGAGATTTCTGGGAATACACATTCATACACATGTAAGCTGAATATTACATTCAAACCTCCATCTCCGACTACTTCGCTTGTATATGATCGCCTCCAACATTTAACAATTAGTTCATGCATCAGCGTGCATATGTTGAGATATTGAGTATGCGGGAAGTATGGAGTTCATGAAAGAGAGAGTAGGAGTTGCTTGAGGCGCAGCCAAGAGCAACTCTAGCCAAGCAGCTCTAGCAAAGAAATTAGTGTCTGATAGCCTGGGACTAGGGAATTTTGCTATCGGGCAAGTGAATTCTGTTCTTAAGGTGGCTCGATACAGTTTTTCAGGGTCAATACCTCCCAAGTTTGAGCATAAACTACGTTGCCATAAACAAAGATTTGGAAAAATTGCCACTACAGTTGTATAGCATTTTTTACCGTATTTCTAATAAAAAAAAGTTTATCCCAAAATATCTCGATAATGCTCTTACAAATTTCGCTTAAACTTCATGAACATTGAGACCACTATTGGAAAAAAGCTCCTTTAAAACGATTTTGTAAGAACAGTTCCCAGTACTAAGAAACACTGCTGCAAGTAAAATTGGTAATAGTGTCATTCGTTGCTATGACAACTCCCATGTCATTGCAACTTTAATCATAACAAATTTTCATCCAACCTTGTTCCCAGGTTCTCTCTCCTACCCTCTCCTCTCTCCGATCTCTTGGAGATTACAAAAAAAAAAAAACCATTTGGGGGAGTGGCAGATAAGTGTGAGAGTTTGTCTCTGCAAAGTGTTGATGGAAAGTGCAGCCATGAAACTGTGTACCTGAACTTGTCTTTAAGGTCATGACTAGTCAGGAAAAAACTGCGAATGCTGAAAATTTTATGCACAAAATCCTTTGACAGTGAAGGCGTAAAGAACTTCAGAACATCTGGATGTTGATCCAATGGTGATGCTTTCCTCTTCAAATATTGGCACATGCAGAGGAAATCGCGAATTCATGGCCTGTGCTTCAAAAATAATTTACGCAGTGGTATATATACCAATCGAAATGCACTGGATTTGAATTGCCATTTCTATGTTGTAAAGGCCACATTAGAAAACAAATGTATGTGAAGGGCGCCAGAAAGATGTATCATTCGTCGCTGTCCTCACCGACCTTGAAAAAGAATCAAATAGCAAGGTCAAAGCAACAGGAAGAGAGAATACGCTACCCGGACACAGGTTGATTGTTCAAATGTAAAAGAGCTAAACAGAATTTTGAAAGAGTATTATATTTTTATCTATGGCTTTGTGTCTTTCTGTTTTTTTCTTCGTCGTTTAAAATCAACCAAATGGCCATAAGCATCTATGTTAAAAATAATTGGCTTGCACAACCACCAACCGTTTTTACTTTTATGGAGGGTTGGGTATGCTTAGCTTCAGAGGAGTTTAAGAAATCGCTGGGCTGCAAATGTTTCTAAATAAAGTTTTCATATGGACTGTCCAAGAAAACCTTTCGCTTGGAAGGTTATGTTGTCTGTTTTGTCTCTTCTTATACTGCATGATTTCCTGTTGTTATCCGTCAGGTTGTGGTCATTCTTTTCATTTTTCATACTTGATCTTGAGCCTTACTTCACGAGCATGGTGTTAAAACAGTTTCTTCCTGCTTCTCAAGTTTAGCTCAAATTAATCGTGTTGAGCACAAGTTTTTGACAGATCGTCTTTAACCACAATAATTAGCACGGTAGTGTTTAGTAAGTTGTTTTATTGCTCTTCCGTCTGGTCCAATGCAGCGGACACTAACCTTCTCAAGCTCCAAGTGGTCCAGAACTTAGACTCAATTACCAGCCACTGCCCGGATTATCTGTATTTCCAGAAACATCTGACCACGTTATTCTGCTTCTGAAAGAACTGCATTGGCTACCTATTATTTCTCAGCTGTATCTCTGTGACGCCGTGCTTGCTTTTACTTTAGTGTATGACTGGCTCCGCTCCTTTACTTACCTCTCGACGTTTCTAACACGTGGTGAAGTAAGTGGTTGCACGACCAGAAGCTCCCAACTTCTGCATATGCCCTTATTTAAAACCGTAAGTCTGGATAAAGGACACTTTTTTACCGTATAGTCTGTGGAACAATTTAGATAATTTTCTCAAACTCTATAACTCTGCTCGTAATTTAAAGCATAAACTTAGAGCCAAATTATTTGCTGCTTTCCTATCTTATGGGTCTTAGTTTGTATCATATCTATTTCATTGTATTTTCTAAAGTTTCTGTTGCAGTTGTAATTCTAGTGAATATTTATTTACTTTTTAGGGTTCTTAATTTTTTCTGACATGAAGTATATGAAATAATTCATATTTGAACTGCGGTTGTAGATGAAAGTAAAGAATGATCATCGCAGTAAATTTTCCAATTTAAGCAATTGGAAAGAAGAAGCCTGATTTTTTTCAGGCTTCTTCTTTCCAATTGCTTAAATTGGAAAATTTACTGCGATGATCATTCTTTACTTTTAATTTTTTCTATAAAGCATTTTATTATTGTAATTTTGTAATTTTTAGATTTACCGTAGCCTCGTTTCAACGTTAGTGATTATCATTGTCACTGAAAAGCCCTCTCTTAGGGAGTGTCAATTAAAGTTTGTATTGTATTGTATTGTATCTACCCGCGTAAATTTGAGACTGGTTGAGTCATAAGAAAATTTTTCTTTTCGGTATAGTTAGGATACCTTCAATCCCATAATTTTCTTTTTAAAATCGAAACGCGAATGTATGTATTGGAATTCCCATTGACTTTGTAATTTTCATCTTGAACCGGAACTTTGGCACTGCAGGGCGCACGCTTTATTTATTACTTCATAAGTCAGTGAAAATATTTCCTTTGGTTTTAGCGAAAATGGTCGCCAGTTTCATAAAACTCGATACGATTCCTAGACTTTTTTCTTAAAATTTTGAAGAAAAAAAAAATAGATGAATTTACTAATAAACTAAGTTTTGTGACTCCAGAAAAAAGTAAGTGCGAAGCGATGAGTGAAGTACAGGTTTTTTCACCGCGGTGAATGATCAGTTCATTTTGGAAGTCTCTTCTCAAGACTCTCAAGTCAAATATTTTTTTCTTGCATTATATTACCTTAGAACACAATATTACTTTTACTTTCAGTTTAAAATTATTCTTTTAAAGTTCTAAATTCGCTTGCAGAAGACATAATTCCACGCTAAATACTTCGCCTAGATAGCTAACAATCGCGGATATTTTCTACAGGTTTTTTGTTTTTTTTGTGATTTAAGAATCTTATACAGAACAGTTGTTTTATTCAATCGTTACATAAATACACTTCCTTACAAAAACACCATACAAAAACACAATAAATTCTCTCGGTCTTTACTAGCCCATGCTGTACGGGGCTTCAAACTCGAGCAACACAACAGGCTGTAGATACAACCTTGTTTCCATGCTGCGCAGTATTAGTCTATATAGGGTTCTTAAAAAACTCGTTTTTCGTCAACTTCCCCTACTCGGATTTTTGGGGACTTTTGATATGTTATAGAGGACATGTTCCTGGACCAAAAACCGTTAAAAAACCTTCTTTTGCAATTAGTGACAGGTTGACCGACTTTTCGCCATAAAATGCCTGGACTACTGGGAACGAGGTTGATTTTCATCTTTATCTGATAAAGGTTTTTTGATTAGAAATAATGGTAAAAAATGCTATACAACTGTAGTGGAAATTTTTCCAAATCTTTGCCTATTGTGACGTAGTTTATGCTCAAACTTGGGAGGTATTGACCCTGAAAAACTGTATCGAGCTACCTTAACTTGCCCGATGGGCAAAGATAAAGGTTTGATGAATGCTGAAAAAAGTAACCAGCTGACTGAACCTATTTTCAGGGCTATTTCTATTAAAATTAGCCAGTCATATTTTAGTGTTAACCCTTCCAGATCATTATACATTTCTAGGAAACTGCCCACCTACCCCCCCCCCCCCCCCCCAGGCCAACAGTAACACTTACTTTTCACGAAAGGGCAAAATGTTGGCTTAGCGGAGGGGTAGGTGGGCAGTTCTGGCCCAGAAACATATAATGATGCAAACTTCATTCTGCATTGTATTTGATAATTTTAGTTTCTCTACACGTGTACACTATAAGTAAACTGTTTCATTTTGTCTTTAACTTTCAACAGACAAGAAATGGTTCCTACATGTACATGGTTGGAGTTGTAAGCCACTGGATGCAGACAGACATACATGTACATGTATCTCAGGTTAGTGTTACAGAGAGCCTTTTAAATGCTTTTAAAGAATAATTAATTTTGGGTTTGGAAAATGTGATTCCAGGTAGAAGACTGAATAAGAATTTTATTAACATGGGAGAAGTGTAATCTCTTTGGAGAAATATTTTTCCTAGTCTCAGTCCCCTACCATTTTTTATTCTTCAAAATTTGATGAATGTTTTAACATTGGTAAGGACCTATAGACTTGTCCAGATTCTGTTTAGAGATGGAGGAGCCGGTAGGGCTAAAAGTGTTAAAGTCATCAAGGTAATGCATCAGGAAGGTGACATCGTAGTTTCGCTTGGTCACCCACTCCACTAAGTCTGCTATACATGTGAAGATACACGGAGCTGACTTCATGCCGAAAGGCAGGACCATATCAACATAAAAGGCACCAAGCCATTTTATACCCAACAACCGGCAATCCTCTGTGGACTCGTACAATGCGGTATGCATTTTGCACATCAAATTTCACCATGAGAGAATCCCACCCCAGCCTCATTATGGCCTCAATAATGTCATCTACCTTCAAGTACTGTAGAGAATAATCCTCACCTGCAATCCTGTCATTGACACTGTGGCCAGCAGAGCTTGACAGGTCCAGGATGAGACGCCATTTCCCAGGTTGGTGGCATTTGAGGATGATGCCGAAATGGCTCACATGGAGGACAGGGAGGGGACGCTTAATGAAGGGGCCTGCCACCCTGCCTGTCTAAACTTCTGATTGCAAGTTGGCTGACCCGGGTTTAGTTGCACGAAAGCGAGGCTAGTCCAGGTGCAAAGAGTTTTGTTTTGACTGTGCGTCTTTGTGATAGAGTCGATTGATATGGCTTGCTTCAAGTTATTGCTTGCCCGATTGCCACCAAAAAGGAGATTTTACTCTAGCTGAAACTACCTTTACTTTTCCGAGATCTTTTCACAAGGAAAGTTAAGGATTCATACCATTTGGCTTGGCAATAGGAAGCACTTTATGGTGAAAATGCAAGTGTGCTCACTTCAATTGCTTCAGAAGAGAGGAGTCACAATAGTATTTGGATGAAAGAATTTTCGCAAGAGATGGTGTTGTTCCATGATGTTTCTATGGTGTGTTATCCAACAAAAGGCAAACATTCTCGAGAACAGGAGCATCCGCTGTCGACTTTAAGATCTTTAAGCTTTCACGTATTAAAATATAACAACAGGGACGAGTGTGAATGAAACACAACAATAACAATTGCCTGTTAATCCTACAAGTGTGGCCTGTGAAACCATGTAAGAACCAGAAGAAAAGTGCCCTGGAAAACCTAACAGAGGAATTGTCACGAACTGACAAAGTAAAAAGAAGAAAAAAGGTTCTGGCAGGGAAAGAGCATGCAAGTATTAATTTTGAACATTGTATTTGCCCTTGCGCGTGATCTATTTTAGCAGCTTGTCGAAGGGTTTTGAGATAAACTAACAGCGGTTTTCCAAAAATTGCTGCTTTTATGGCACTGCTCGAACTTGAACATTAACACAGGATTGTGAAGACTCATTGTAAACATTTCATGCACAGAAGTGTGCCAGGCCTGAGCAATGAGAGCTCCTAAGGATTTTTTGAATCGTGACGGCAGATTCACTAGTTTTCGAGAACATTTACCTTTCGTTTGTAAGAGAATAACAGTAAACAGAACCATATTTCAGGAATTCTCCCATTCAAGTAGTTTCGTGAGTCTTCATGAAGTGATGAAAGCACACTTTCATTTGTTTGACTCTGTGATAGTAAAGTGCTTCCATTCGCCATGCCGAATCGCTTGAATCCATTTCTTTCTTCGTTAAGAACATTGGTAAAGGGAAGATATTCAACTCTTTCATTTCTGCTGGAGTTAAATCTCCTCTTCAATGGCTCTTAAGCATAATTATAACAATTCATAGGAAACCACATCGATCGACTCAATCGCTAAGACATGCAGTCAAAACAAAACTCTTGGGGCCTCTCTAGCCTCACTTTCATGCAGCTAGACCTGGGCTGGCCGAGAGGTCCACCATAATTATTTGCATTGGGTGTATGAGGGTTTAGCAGTGCTAAAGCCGTATTCTCTGCCACTGACTTCAAGGAAGTACTGTAATTGAAGCCCAGGTGAAAACCATAGTGAAGGCCTTGGACCACGTTGGCAGCTTTGTCTGGGTTAGGATGAAGGAGGAGTTAATGCTGGAATTTATCCACTTTAATGGGAGTAAGCTGAGAAACCAGTCTTAATGGACAAAATAATGGCCAGAGAACGCAACAAATGACCAGAACTTGGCACACCCTGCTGCTGAGAAGGTAAAACAGAAGGAGAACGTAACTCTAGTGCTGAAAAGTTATCATGAGAACCAACGAGAGCAGAATCAAAACTGCATGTATGTACAGCTGAATTGGATAGGAGAGGTGACCTAGCGATGGTGGTGACTCCCCTTTGATGGCAAAGGGAGCGGTATCATTCGTTCCATGTTGAACAGTGAGGGCAGTGGATTTGAGGTTGGTCCCCAAGGCTTATTTTGCAGGAGTTAGAAACCGGCAGTGGCCAAAGGGCTAGCAACAGCACGCATCATTTCATCATCATTTCAGGAGTTGTACTACTGGCTAGACTGGGGATTGCTCGAAGATGTCGGAGGCTGTGTTAGTGACAATGCAGTAGAAGTTGAGAAGCCTGAAGCAGCCTAAGTGGTAGCTGGAGATCTGGTGTGAAAATTGTAGAGGTCTGGGTGCATTTGAGACTAGTCAGTTGAACTCAAGGCTGCTGCTTGTTTTCTGAAGAAATGTCTTAGTGGAGCCTTGATTTGTCAGAGAAGTGCCTTGCTGTCTGAATAATGAGTAACTTGTAGTGGCTTAAATCTTTCTACAGTGAGAGGGGAAGGTGTGGCAAAGAATCATACAAAAGATTGTGAAGGCTTCTATCTAGGTGACGATGTCTGCTATTTCGATGACCTGTTTCTTAGACCCCAATACCACCAGTTTTCCCTCCAAAAACGTTTGGGATTGATTTCTTGAGCTCCAATATTGTCTGGTATAAGGTCAGCCAGGTCTACAAAAAGCCCTTCTGTAATTTTGGTTCATGTATCAGCTGCTCACAAGAGAAGTCACCAATGGTGTGTTTCCCTAACCCCAAACAATACTAAAACAATAAGAAGAATGACATGTCATTGTTTGCTGCGACCAGTTAGGAGAGACCTTCCGAGCAGCTCCTACACTAATCATAATTTAAGGAACAAGCTTTTACAGGACTGGAGCATAGCCAGGACCCACAACAAATGCTTTGTTGAGGCCTGGAAAGTGGAGGACACAGATTGGGTTGTGCCACCAGAAGAGCCCCTAACCACTACAGACAGACTGCGTTGAATTCGTAGCCAAGTTGACAGGACCTGACAACTCAGCCATGTTTGAAGGGGAGATAGCAACGAAGGCAGAGATTCTGCAAGAGCCCTTGAAATTGCCTGTGCTAAAGAGTTGACTTATCAGCCAATTAAATTTTTTTTCACCCTCTCCCTTATTACCTATATAAGAACATATATATTTTATGGTGCTTTATGGGCCAAACTTCAGCCTGAAGTTCTTAATCCATTTGTTCTTGTTTGCGGGTGTTTACCCCATCGTAGACAATTTATGCTTACTGGAGCAGTATAAGTGGAACACAATCAAAAATTGTACGATTGCCACATGGTAGTTGGGGACACGCTTTAGTGGCCATTGCCTTTGTCGAGAGGTGGCCGTTACATAGAGGTTTAAACAAGAAGCAATTTATGGACTGTCTGTTGGGAGAAAGATAGGTGGTTATTGTAGAGAAGTGGCCTTTGTGGGGAGTTGGTCGTTAAAGGAGGTTTGACTGTAGTTTAAAACCAACAGCTTTCAAGAGTAACCAGATGTCATGTCAACCACCACCACTGCTAAAACTATCAAATCCTTCTTCAGTACAACAGTTACTTTGTGTGCTTAACTGAATCCTGTTTGCTACTAATAATAGTTGAATAACCTAGGAAGTGTAAAATTATGATGTACTCGCTTTGCTTAACCTTCAGTTTTTTTTTCAGGCAAAAAAAATACCAAAGATTTGTCTTCAACAGATGTTCATGAGTGGCTCCAACATTAGAGAGGCAACTGATCATGATCTGAAGGATGTCATTGCCACATGCACAGGGAAGAGATCACCAGTCATCAGGTTGGTTTGTGGACTTTTGGTAATAGCGGAGCCCCATAGCTAAGAAAATCTATGCCTCTGAGAAAATTTCTTGCTTCACACTTTCTAGCTAGTTTGGGAGCCCATGTGCAACCTGATATTACGTATCCATGTTGTGATAAATTGAAAGCTGTTAAAACAGGGTATCCGATGACCAGTGGTACCTTACCGTATCACTGGCCAGTTACTAGTTTTCAAATGATTGCAGGATCAAGTTCAATTTTTCTAAAATGCATAGGAAATAAGTTGTGTTTATGAGCCACACTATTAAAATTTTTGATTTCAAACTGACCTCAGATGTGAAAATTCAGCCAGCCATTACAGGCAGGGAAGGCAGTCGCTTTTGACTTTTCTCACCATGGTCATGTGTTGTTCACGCTCTCCATCCAATTTTTATACTCTGATTGGTCAAAATTTGACAGGTGGACTGTGAGTTCATGCAGAAAATTTATGTTGCATCTGGAAACTTGTTTACTGATAGCTGAAGGTGACAGAGATTTGTGTCATCTTGTGATGTTTTTAACTGTCTTTCAACTGGATGTACAAAATTAAATACAGCTGGTTTGTTTATTGGGTTTTGTTTGAGTATTGGGCCCCTTTTTAAAAATGAGCTTACTCATTTCACCTTGCTTGATGTGTAAGAGGGTTGAAAAGTCTCAGGTGATTCTGGCCTTGATGGCTCTTAGGAGGTGCATCTCGACTGGTAAGCCTGAGTAATTATTGTATTTGATGTCTTTTTTACTGGTGTCATAAAGTCGAGCATAGTTTATGCACATTTGTAAGATTTGAGACACTGAACTGACCCAGCAGGGGTTTGTGGGAAGAGAGGAAATAAGAGCTCCCTAAAAACACCTGTGTGAGAGGCGACCAAAACAGAGGGGTGGAATCTCTGGCATTTCTCAGAGGATGACATCGTGTATGCTGTCCAAGACCAAGAAAGTTGGAGACGACTTTAACAGTCGACCAATAATGATAATGATGACAATCAATAGTTACCTGCTGAATTAAAAAATTGATTAATAGTTTTGGAAATGTTTGCTGACACAGGCCAGGAAGTCATTAAATGTGTGGTACAGCTGGCCTGGGGTTTTTGTTCCTAGGAACAAATTGATGATGAGATGGGTTTTTAACCCAGCTGTTGTTCCACATCCCCTATTCGGGCAAAGTCTTTTGATGTTAAAACTAATGATGCAATTTGTCTTGAACAGGGTGTGGCAGATTGTTAGATGCATGTTTATGAGTGGCAATAGAAAGGTAGCTGTATTAAAGTACGTCATTACCAGAGGAAAGAGATGACAAGTCACTAGGTTGGTTTATAAACCTTCATTGGTAATACTACTAGTGTAGCAAAATAGAATGTAACTAGTAAATTGGGTGGCATCTTGATAAGGGACCTCTCCTGGTTAAATTGGGCATTTCTGATCATACAATAAGTAATGGTAACAGGACTGAGTGGAGTCCAATTCGGTCTGTAATCATACGAGTGATTAACAAAATTGGACGACTGCGTAGCGGGAGTCCGATTTGTTTAATCACGAGTATGATTACAGACCGAATTGGACGACACGAAGTTCTGTTACCAATTAATCATAACTTTAACAAAATTTGTAATATAATAGGCTATTTTTTAAATCAAAACACAAGAAATTCGAAATTTTGTTTTGCTAGCAGTGAAAAAAACAAGCCATTTAAGCCCGCGCGTGATGGCGCGTACTGTCCAATTACTTAGGCATGGCGCGTACTGTCCTATTAAACTGTCCAATTAAGGCTGAAATCAGGGCAGTTGATAGCCAATCAGATTTGACAATTTTGTTATAGTTATGATTATTATAAAATAATAGCCTGCGAGCAAGCTCCGCTATTTGGGTGAGGGAAGCGAGCTGTGCAAGAATTTGTGAGTGAGCAAGGGGTGAAGAAAGAAGAGCTTGCAATGATCTGTCATAAATTTTCATTTCCACTTTGCCTAGACGAAGGGAAATACCATTGGCTGAAAAATAATGTTCCAGCAATCAAAGTTGCTTCATAACAGGCCTAGCTGGCCTGCCCTAAATTTTCGCAGCAAATATAGAAACAGGAATTTACATAATGCTATTATTGCCAAAACCGTTGTGTTAGCTGTATGTGTGAAAGTATTGGATTGCCAATTGAATGTTGCAAGCCGAGGATAAGTCGGACTGAGTTTTTAGTTCTTGTGGGAGGAAAATCAGAACCCTTCATCAGTTGTATTCGTTTGTGTCGAGTGCCTTGTTTATTTCTGAAAACGAGAAGAGTGAAAGTGAAGAGAAATTCAAGCGCCTGGTTCAAGTGCTGCCTTCCAACGTCGGTCTCTTTGCCCGATTGAATTCCACGGGGTAGAAAAAATTAATTCAGAAATACATGACAGTGTAGCTGACGAAGAATTGGCAGTTGACCATCAAGATGGGAGACAGAAAGAGTAGGAAGCAACTGGAGTAAAACTTAAGAGAACCTAGTCCAGGAAAATGCTGTTCTCCAGTTCCAGAATGGACAATTATATAATGTTGGTGATCATCCTAGTCTCCTGAATGTGGACAACTTTTGAAATGCAAACTTATCTGAGCGGACACGTTGATGTTCCATGTCCAGTGGATAAAAAAAACATATCAGTGGTAAAAAACATGTGGCTTTGGTGCAATGGAAAGCTGTTGCGAAAATGATTTGATAAAAAATAAATTCTGTGCCCTTGGCTGTCTAAACTTGACAGCAGTTGTCACTTTTCTAATCTGTGGCATGTTTGTGGTGACAGTTTTCACGCTTTGCAATGTCCCGGGGTTTGTGAGGTTGAAATGAAAATTTATAAGTGATCGTAGCAAGCTCCCTTTTCTCTCCTCACCCCCTGCTTTTGCATCTCCTCTTGCTTGCCTCTCGTGCATCAACTTTTTATGATATCCGCCAAATGGCAAACTTGCTCACAGGCTATCCCCTGAATAGAAGTTCCAGTGTAGTAATGTTTCAATAAGCACCAACAGCCAATAAATTTATTTAGTGCCTTAAAATTTCAAGAATTTCTGTGGAAGCATGCCCCAAGGAAAAAAAAACACCTTAGAAAAGGGGGACTTATTGGCCCCTCATTGATACAGCTGTTTACACATTAAATTTTTTACAGTCTCTTATTTAAACAGATGGCTACTTGAGACCCCTGACTGTTGCTGATGTAGATGTGTTTTTTTTCTTCCAGGTCTGATCCATATGCCACAAACAGACTGGATCAAGTCTTTGATGTTAAGAATAGAGGTTATCTTCAGTACTGTAAGAGCTGCATAGTTTACTTTGTAATCCAGCTCTTGAGTGAACCAGTTAAATAAAATGTGGCTAGCTTGTTCAAAAGACAATTACTAATCTTATCCAGGACATTACATTAAAATGCATTTAGATGCATTTTAAGGGAGTTGATAATAGAGGATATCTTTAAGGGGTTGGTTTGTGTGCACACACTCAGTAGTTTACTACATCATTTGCATGATTCAAGGTGTATGGGGTTTCCTTTGTCCACTTTTGTTTTGCTGCAAGGTTCATTGATACAATTTTGTTGAAAATTAGTAAGTAAATAATAAAAGGCAAAAGTTTCCACTTCTGATGATTCCTCGTCATTTTCACTTTATTAATTTGTTATGCAGAAGTTGGTTTCCAAAACAAATGCGGTGTGCTTAAAATTTCCAAAATCTAGAACATCAACTCAGAAAAGTTATTTGATAAAAAGTGATTGGATCTATTTACTGTCAGATTTTGATGGGTAAATGCATTTGTTAAAATTGACTAGACTCTAAACCATTTTGGGAAATAACAGTCTTTGTTTGAAGCTCAAGGAGCCATCCAATTCACTGTCTTCACAAAATGAAGGAAAACTTCTAAAACACTTAACTGTTTGCATCTCAACAACTAAACATAATTTGAGCAACTTTAGTGGCTGTCACTCAACCTAAAACCCATTGTAGGCACGGAATAAACACTGCTCAAACTATGAAAATGCACATAAAAATTCAATTTTCTAATCTTAGTTTATTGTGTGTCTTAAAATTTGGCATGAAAATTAATCATGCCAAATAGATTTAGCAGGTTATTCCTGGATAAGTATTAGTTTGCTTTTGATCAGTTTTGCCACAGTCATGCTATAGATATGAGCTAAGTTCTGCTAGTTTACAGCAGCTTTACATCACCTTCATGTGCAAAATTGAATTCCAAAGTAATTGTCAAAGAACTACACTGTCAATGACCCAATTATTTGGCAACCTTTTAATTAAAGTTCACAATCATTGTGTCAGCGGCATTAATTTGGTGATAGTTTGGCTGAAATAGGAAACGTTTTGAAAAAAAGGCTTTTATTTGGCCAAAAAAGGACAAATTAATAACGTACTGCAAGATTAAGCTTACATGTACACTGATGTGTATTAAAATTTCATATTATTTTTCAGTCAAGTAATTTTTTTGTTCAAAGAACCTTACGTACACTACATTTTACTTAAAAAGTTTTGAAAAAGATAACAACTGAAAGCAATAATTTAAGTTTAGAGTGTTGCTGAAAAGAAACTCTAACTCAAAATTGCAGTCTCTGGACTCAAGAACTCCAGAATTTTAGCCAATAAAATTGTCAAGCCTAGCGCTTTATCAAACAACTTTGTTAAAATATTAAAATGGGCTGATAACTAAAATATCATTCATAATTTTGCAAAACTTGAAATTGGAAAACTACTTCAAATTTTGAAGTTTGTTAGCAGCGTGCTTAGCACTTTGTTCAATGTTCTCATGATTTGATTTTCACATGGAGGATAAAAAGATGAAAAACTGACTGGAGGACAGATCAGACATGCAATCTACGTTATGGCTTATACAGTCAGCATCAGTAATTGATAGTCTTGCTGATTTACGACCTTACTGGCTAAATGACTGGCTTAGTGATTGACTTACTGACTGAATGACTGATTAGCTGACCAACTCACTTACTCGCTAATTAACTGACTGATTTGCTAACTGACTTGCTGGCTAATTGACTGACTTATACAGGCTGAATGATTTGTTGCAAGAGAAAATGACTCATTAATCGTTAAATTGGTAGCACCTTTGATTGGCTGAGGGCTTGATTTTTAACTAGATGATCATCAGACATTATTTCTAGACTGATTTTTCCAAAAAAGAAAACAAAGAGAAAATTTCCAATTTTTGACCAAAATCTTGGGTCAACCCCTGTGAAAAGATCTGAGTATGACGGCTTTGTGATAGCCAAATTTTTATAGTCAAGGAGGGCTTGTTTTCTACCTCAATGATCATCAAACATTAGTTCAAGGACCATTTGTCCAAAAACATACGAAGATAAAATTTCCATGTTTTAACCCTTTGAAAAAAAGACAAAACAATATGGCATCTATGTAAAATCCATATTTTTACAGTCTAGGGGGGCTTGTTTTGTACCTCAATGATCATCAAACATTATTTCAAGGACCATTTGTCCAAAAACATACAAAGATAAAATTTCCATGTTTTAACCAAAATCATGGGTTAACCCCTTTGAAAAAAAGAAAAACAATATGGCATCTACGTAAAGTCATATTTTTACAGTCTGTGGGGGGGGGGGGGGGGGGGGGGCTTGTTTTCTACCTCAATGATCATCAAACATTATTTCAAGGACCATTAATTTTGTACTAATTGTCCAAAAACATACAAAGATAAAATTTTCATTTTTTGACCAAAATTGGTTAACCCCTCTGAAAAAAATCCCAATATTGCAACTATGTAAAATCCATTTTTATAGTCTAGAAGGGCTTGTTTTCTAACAAGATGATCGTGACACATTATTTCTAGGCTTATTGTGTTAAAAAAAAAGGAAATTAATTTTCACGTTTTTGTCTGCAAGCATGGGTTAACCCCTTCAAAAAAAATGTCAGTATGACAACTATGTAAAATCAAAATTTTTTTGTCTTGGTGGGCTTGTTCTTTAACTAGATGATTGCCAAACATTATTTCAACGCCCATTTTACCCAAAAACAAACAAATTGGATTTTTGATCAAAGTCATAGGTTAACCCCTTTAAAAAATTTCAGTATGGCCATTTTGTAATGGCCAGTTTTTTATACTCAAGGAGGGCTTGTTTTCTTCTTCAATGATCATCAAACATTATTTCAAGGTCCTTTTGTCCAAAAACAAAGAAAGATAATATTTCCATTGTTTGACCAAAATTATGGGTTAACCCCTTTGAAAAAATGTCAATATGCTGACTGTATAAAAAAAGATTTTTTCATCGTCTAGGAGGGCTTGATTTTTAACTAGATGATCATCAGACACTGTTTCTAGGCCTAATATGTACAAAAACAAACAAATGAAAACTTCCAATTTCTAACTCATGGGTTAACCCCTTTGAAAAAAAATCCAGTATGGCGGCTATTTAAAATGAATATTTTTATAGTCTAGGAAGGTTTTATTTTTACCAAATGGTCATCAAACATGGTCATCCCAAAGACGAAATTTCCTTTTTTTGACCAAAATCATGGGTTAACCCTTTAAAAAAATCCAATATGGCGACTATGTGAAATCAGTAACTTTATAGTATTGAAAGGCTTGTTTACTAACTAGACGTTTATCAAATATTATTTCTTAGCTTATTTTGCCCAAAAACAAACAAAGACGAAATTTCCAGTTTTTGACCAAAATCATGGGTTAACCCTTTGAAAAAATCCCAATATGTCGACCAAGTAAAATCGATATATTTATAATCCAGGAGTACTTTTTTTCTAACAGATGATCAATTTACCTCATTACTTGCTGACTCCATGACGTACCGATATACCTTTGTATTTACTGCTTGACTGGGATATTGACGTATTGACTGAATAATTTAGTGATTTATTGACTTTGACTTGATTTATGATTGACTGAATGACTTGTCTTGACTGTATAGTCTTGGTGGATCGCATGTCTGTGCTAGTTTATTTGTTCGTTTATTTACTGTGAACTTTAAGATGCATCTCACATCTGCCTTGCATTGTCCAAACTGCATGCGGAGTGGGTACTAGCTTTTGGCGCCATGAACTATGGGATTAGAATAAGAAAACAACAATTTAGGGTATTGGTTTGGCACGCGAGAAATCACTTTACTATTACCAGGTGATCTGTGACGTCATTGCGGGGGCCTGGGGAAAGAAATTTTAATGCCGTATCCCATAAACCAACGCGCGCACCAATTCAATTCAATTCAATCTGTTCCCGTCAGCTTTGGTTTATGGGATACGGCATTAAAACTTCTTTCCCCAGGCCCCCGCAGTGACGTCACAGATCACCTGGTATGAACGAACTGTGAGAGTGAGCAAGGAGAATTAGCATTTTCATCACTTGGGGAGTAAAAGAAGTTCACGGTATTAGGAAAAAAGGTCTTGGATAGCGCTTAGTGTGTAATTTCAGACTGACTTGTTTTTTGTTTTTTCGCAAAATGCGCCACAAATAAGTGCGTTATGATTTCTTTTTATTTCCAGTTCGCTTCAGAATCGTAGTCTTGTTTGCAGTTGTCGTTGAGATAGTCACGCAAGGCGCTTGTCTCTGCGTGACGATCCCGAGGTCCTCTACAAGGAAGACTGCACCATTTTATTTCATAAGAATCATGAAGACACAGTCAGTATATTTTTTTCGTCTATGAAAATCACTTATTTGTGGCGTACTTTGCGTCGACATGCAAGGTGTTTTTTTTTAAAGATTAGTCTGATTTTTACCACAAAGTTTAAACCAAGAGTTTATCAGAAACAGAACTTAGCTCTCTCTTGATTTAAACCAGTAGTACTTTAAGCTCAAAATACGAGTGTTGGTGCGAGTTTGAGAAAGACCTTAAGGTGTTTCGATACAATTTTTCGGTGACCATGGCGATATTTTCATTCGCCTTAGTGCGAATATTGTCAATGTTTTACATTCAAAAGATGCAATAAAATGTATGGTCCGCATTAATTTGGAAAAATTAGCATAACGTCAAAACATTGAATGTTGTACCAACGCAGGTTTTTGGCCAGGTTTAGGCAACGTTCGGCTTGAAATTTCAAAGTGTTACAGTCAGTCAATCTTAATGAAAGTTTCAGACATTATTATGCAGGTCATGAAGATTATTTGATGAAGTATAAAAAGAATTCTAACAAACCGTTATAGAGATATACAGAGAAGCGCTAAAAATCAATATTTAGAATAGAGTTGCACCTAGACAGATGGTGAGGTAACGGCTTATTTTTCAGGATCGCATGAAAGAAAATACACCAATCACGGCCATTCAATCCAAAACCAGTCAGTGCAAAAAACTTCACAGCGACCAGACAAGGATAAAATCACTTTTTAATACGAAAGAAAAATATAGGTATGGTCTCCGAAAAACTCAATCGAAACACCTTATGTTGCTAATCAGCAAAATTATAAGAATTTGCGTGGGCGAAAGTTCTCTTAATAGTGTTTTGTTTTTCCAAGTTCGCATCAACACTTGTTGTTGTTAAGTAACTTTGCGCGCAGTACGTTTATGTCGTTTTTAGCGCTGAGATTGTTGCTTGCGATGTGTAAAGAAAGGCAATTTGTTTAATTCAATAAATCCTTAACAACATTGAATGCAACAATCGCTAGGTTGGAAAACCGTGTAAGTTAAAGATTAGTTTATACTAGCGATATAAACGCAAGCAAAACTGGTACAACTGAGGTCAGTGAGATCGTGAACAAAAGCATAAGCAGAAATATGGGATGAAGGAACACAATCATTCTTTTCTTGAACATCGCTAATTCACAAAAATAAAGAGCAAGGACAAGAAGAAGAAAAAACGAACCCGTTTGATTTTCTTGTACTTGTGCTTTAAATGCGTTTATTACTGGTGAAAATAGAAAGAATAAGTGCGTACTTTCTCCTGTGTTTGTGTTTGTTCTTGTGCTGTTACGTCCGCACTTAACTTGTGCTTGTATTTATGTCGCTGGTGTAAACAAGTCTTTACTGCGCGCAATGTTTTGCTGTGTCCGAGCCTTTAGGGTGTTTATCTGGTTCACTTAAGTAGTTGGATTACAAAGTAAACAGTACGGGTACTGAAGATAACAATACTTTATTGAAGAAATAAAACTCGTCTCTGTTGTCCATTTATTTACAATAAAAAAAATATTAAAAAAAACAGTAATCTAACCTTCCTCGCCCCTGCCGGGCTGCTTCCACTCTGCTCTGTGTCGGTGTTCATTCTTCTGTCCTCATTTAATATTCCAACTTTAAAATCCTGGTCAGTTTTATTTGATCCCTTCATTCAAGCTGGGGGCAGTTGGACACTGAGAAAATTCAGCCGTTTGTTCCCAAGTGGGGTGGGCAGCGTAGAGGAAAGTGAGAGTTTGTTCCTCATGCCCTCAGAGTCTCATTCATTTACGTCACAATATCCCACCGGCCAAAAATAATTCTCAGCGAAAAATATAATTTGTTTTAGTTTGAAGACGCGTATCTACAAAGTCAATATATCGTGAAAATATCCAGAGACTCGGACAAGAAAAAAGGGTGTGCTACAGAGTGTTAACTCACTTTTCAGAGGGTCTCCGTCAGAAACGAAGGCAGAAAATTGAACAAAGAATCGCGCTGGTTTGACTGACCTTCATTTCACAAACTTCACCAAAGAGCACAAGTCAATAATAATCTCTCCTCTGCGAAGCAACTAATGCTGGAGTTCTCTCGCCCTATTTTAATGTTTAGTGATTGATGTTTAGGTCAAATAAGATTTTATTCTAACGCCGTTTATTATCATTTATCCTAAAATGCCGATGTGCCGCGATTGAGTTTTGGTCTTAATATTTCTTAATATCTACATTTGCCCGCCCTATTATGAATTAGGATGCCGTTATTTAGAATCAGTGCCGAATAGATTTTGCCTTCAAATTTGGCCAAAGGGATTAGATCTAGAGCGACTTTGTAAATAAATATTTCACTTAAGTTAAATTTTGGATCTTTTTACTTCTAATGAAAATAACGGACAAATTTTCGCATTTCGAAACGAAAAAGGAAATTACGGAAATTAGCGGAAATATATATATTTTTTATCCTATAAAGTAAAATTAAATGTTAGCTGGAAAAACTTGGATTTGATTTAAGTCTTAATTTATGCAGCTAGCCGCGATGAGTATCCGCATAATAATGAAAATTTGCCGGAATAGTAATTTGAGCCAATTTCCCTAGAGATGTTTCAGCTGTCGTGACCGGAATGGATACTTAACATCAGGTTTCCAACAAAAGACTGGAGCTAGTCAAATGCGTTTTTTAAATAAAAAAAATAGAAGAAAGAAATAAGAAGCATCTTCCAGTCCTTTATAGGAAGGTCGATTTTAATGTATCAATTGAAGTCACTGCAGAATGAAATTAGCTGAAAATTTAAGGAAAATTCTAAAATCTATGCTTATGATAAAACATTGTTTATAAATTTATGCCTACAACCGATCGACCTAAAGTATAAAGGTCAAATTAACTTGATTTACCACAAAAGCCAAGAAAATCTACTCTATGTCCCTTTCAAAAAAGGAAATAGAGAAGACTTCCACAGCAGTCTGATTAACCAAGTTAATTTTATCGTAATTGTTTGATCCTAAATTAATACGGTTTAGTTATCTAGGTTTCCGAAGGCTTAAGTAATATCAAAGAGAATTTAGTCTTTAACATCAACAGCCAAGTTTGTTTGACTGTTATTTCCAGTTGACACAAAAACAACAGACAAAAAAACAACAGATGTTGATGTAATAAAACCTTAGTTCTGAACAGTTTTAGATAATTCAAGCCGGAAATATGAGAATGAAATGATGATTGAGATAATAATTGAATCCTAAATTAAAATGGTTTAGTTATTTTGCTTTCCCAAGGTTTAAATAATTTCAAAGAGAAGTTAGTCTTTAACATCAACAGCCACATTTGTTTGACTGTTGTTTCCAGTTGACACAAAAACAACAGACAAAAAACAGATGTTGATGTAATAAAACCCTAGTTCTGATCAGTTTTAGATAATTCATGCCGGAAAAATGAGAATGAAATGATAATTAAGATAATAATTGATTTGCATATAACCTCTGCGATGGTTTGAACGGTTATTTATTATTAGGCCTAAGCAAGCTTGAGCTAGATGTAAAATTTTTAGGTTTAGAAGAGAACTCCATTACCAGTTGCCCCCCATTAGAGAGGTTTTTATGACTATCAGCTCAATTTGATGTCATTTGTAAAAATCCACCCACGCCACACCAGTGAGATTCAGTGTCCAGTCCTCTGTCCTCGAATCCTCCATCGACTCCTTACTTCGTTAGTCAGCACAATGTTAGCACCCCCGTTTTTCATCCTACCGCAGTGGAACATTCCCAGACATATTGTTAGCAGGCAAGCATCTTACTGTTTTTTTTTTTTTTAAAGGTGTGGATAGTATTATGACAAAATGAATGAAGCCCCAAGAACATAAGAAGCAAACTCTCACCTTCCTTCACACTGTCCTCTCCACTTGGGAACAAACGGCCAAATCCTCCAAGTGCCCAACTGCCCCCAGCATGAATTACAAGACCAGATAAAGTTTCCCAGGATTTCTCCATTGGAATATCTCAGAGGACATCAGAATTGACACCTTCTCAGGAGCAGAGCTTCCACAGCCCAGCAGGAGCGAGGTTGGCTAGATTAATCATGAACTTTCCCAAGTGATGGGCTCCTAATCTTGTGAGTGTGCCACCTTAGATCTGAAATTAAATACGAAGCTAAAATTTTAAGTAGAAAATGCAAGCCCATTAGCACTTTAAAAACATAATAGCCCTATATTACTTGGTGTTACAGTAAAATTCCGAAAAAAATTACTTATAACCCTAATTTTTTAACTAGTTTTTTACTGCTAAGAAGCAAAAACCTAGAGTAAAAAAAAAAAAACAACAACAGCTAAATAACAACATGACATGTAAGCAGGAACTTATGTAACACCAAGAAATATAGACATGCACATTATAAAACAATTATCTGAACATAATTAGGAGAATGTGATGGTCACCAATAGCCTGCAGTGTTAATTATGCTGTCTTGAATAATGTTGCTAGGATGTTTGAAAGCTATTCTAAAAGTTCTTCGTGTTCTCCAATGGTAAAACCATTGCAAAGCTGTAACTGTGTAAGTTGTGAAGTTAGGTGCTACTTTGTTTTCTAGATTTGCACGAGATGACAGCTGTGGATGAAAAAACAGACCAGTGATGACCTTAAACAGTATTAAATAAATATTACGTCTTTGATAAAATCTAGCCTTATTAATGGCACTGAGTTGACACCCAGTACTTTGTGTTATTGTACGTTAACCTTGCATGAAAAACAGTTTTTCAGTACTTTATGGTTTTGTTAATTGTTTCCGTTTGGTTTCTGTTGATGGTAAACTTTTAGTAGCCAGATGCAGCAAGAACTTATGCCTTGTAGTATGTTGTATGGGATAATGAACTTAAACCTTAAAGCTCTTTTTTGTCTGAGTGTGTATGTGTCCAATCAAATCTATTTAAATTGACCCCTTTTTTACTGCCAACACAGAATCACTTAGTCTTTAACTATAAATGATTTATGTTTGTGAGGGTTTAATTAATGCTAGTTAATGCCTGGTTAAAAGTGCTACTTGTGATGCTAATGGGCTTGCTATTTGTTGTGTAAATAATATAGGATTTCAATAGACCATTAATGTTTACAATGGCTTCACTTGACTACAAAATACTACCAGAATTCCTATTAATTCCCCTAGGTTCCATAATTAAATTCAGTGATCCCAAAGAAATAAAACGAATCAAAGTTTTTATAACTAAAGGATCCTTGAATTACTAAAGAATCCTCAGGTAGTTAGCAGTGATATGAAGCAATTGTGCCAATGGTCAAATGATAAATGGTAAAAGTAATAATAATAATAATAACAATAATAATAATAATGATAATACAATGTATAAATATTATAAGCAAGGGAAGCATTATAACCAAACACATCCCCACCCAACTGTAATAACTAAGTTTTGAAAGCAAACAATTTCAAAGTTAAATAAGATTCCCTGAATTACTCCCAGGGTACCAACAGGCTGAATCCTGATAATATAAGAACAGTGACAAAAACTAAATCTTTTGCATTTCAGTGCTAAATTTGGGATCTAATTTGTTTCCCGCCTAAGCAAATTATTTTTACCCTTGAGGACATAAAAAAAGAATCAATCATTTCATCAAATTTTGACATTCCAGTTTTTAACTGCTTCACCTTGCTTATAAAACAGGAACAACACAGTGATACCAACATTATGCTGCCCTAATGTGAAAAAACCTGGACCTGAAGCTGATTTTTTCCCAGATTACTTGATAAGTAAAAAGTAGTGTTGCTCTTAATTGACAGGAGGCCAGAAAATGCCTGTCCTTCAAATCTGTGAAATTTTGGTAGCAATGTGTTGATTTCAACATGCAATCAATACTTTTTGATTAATTATTGGTCAATTATGAATTATTAATGATGAAAACATCTGATCCCACCTAGCTTTTCCAATGACGTTAAACAAGATTCCAATGAGCAGTTAAAAACACCAGGTTACCAGTTTTCAGCGGCAAAGGAATCTAAACATGTAACTTGAGAAAACAGCTCACAATATTCTGCATTGCCTTCACTTGTTACCCAGCGAAATGACATCTGAGGAAACACAGTCTTTTAAACCCTCTAATTAAAATTGCCATGATAGCAGTAAAGAAAATTGACAAACCAAATGGGAAAAATGTGGTAACCTAACTGATGTGCTGACATATGTGGTAACCTTAATGTATTGAAGGAAGGTAATTATTGTAGAATTATGATAACATTATTAATGTCTAGCATATGATCTGGATACCTTTACTCTATTTCAGGCCAAAATACCAGTATGTCATTTTCCCTACCTTCATTAATAAGACCTGACATGCTTTCCTTAAGAGTAAGATGCAATAACATAATTATTATCCTATCCATGACCCTGGTTTCAGAAAGCACAAAATCTAACTCTATTTTCTTGGAAATAACCATTGATACTTTGAACAAGAGCTTGGAGAGACAAGGGAACGTAAATTCTCTCTGACTCACAGCTAATATCTGGCTACGTCTCTTTTCTCGTCGCAACTTGAACGTTTGAAGAATTCCCAGGAAAATTAAGAAATCCAGAAAATAAGCGTAACATCTGATATAACTCATTGGTTGATTATTAAATTCCTCACTAATAGATGAACATGGGAATTGGTGCCTAGAAAACTGATGGCAAGGATGTTTAGTTATCAAGGGAGGCACAAGGAGGTAACCACAGCAACCTTCCAACAGCAACCTCACAAGTGTCCTCCTCCCTTAATTGTCAGACTGATTTACTGCTTAAAATAATGAAACAAAGACCTGTCCTTGAAATGTGACCCTAACCTTTCCCAAGCTTTACGAGATTGTTTAACTCTTATTGTTGCAGTCATAAGCTACTGCTAAGATGTTTTGTTAAACAAAACCAATGCTCAATGGAATCTTGTGATGGAAGCTTTAAACCTTATCAATAAGTGGTTGTACAAACATGTGTCTAGGAATGACTTGCCAATTAAAAATCAAAACTTTACAATCCTTTGTATAGAAGTGATTTATTCAATGAAACCAGTCGCAAATGCAAAAATACTGGTAAATTATTGTCATTTCCCGATGACCTCTGTTTGTACAATGGTGGCACGCACACTCTGGACTAATTACTATATTATTAATTAATTTTTTTGACAATCAAGGAATTACTCCCAATTTATCACATGACTGAAAAATGTGAGACTACAATGTACGTGCATATAAATATGAAGGATTTTTGAAAATTTCACCTAACCTACAAAAATGAAGACTCCCCAAAATACTTTTTTTCTTGATAATAGGCAATCAAAATTTCTGGACACCTCAGACTACTTTCTAGCAACTCCCCTTAAGATGCTTAAATATAATTTCTGTTTTGTTTCTGTTTCACAGAAAAATTTTGTATAGACCCCTGAGATCATAATTATCTAAAAAGACTGGACTCCAGACCTACAGACATGTTATATGGAAGTTATTTCAGTCATACAACAATTGGGTAATTAAATGATTGACGTGCATTTTTTATGGTCTATAATATTAAAGTTCTGTTCTTTTGTGAAAATCTTGAGTGAATGGGGGTTGTGGAACAACAGCTGGGTGAAAAACCTCCCCGTATGTCCACTAGCTCCTAGGAGGAAAACCCCAGGCCAGCTGTACCCCACATTCAGGCCTCCCGGGCAGGGCCAGAAATTTTTAAAATCATTTTTGCGATCAGGACTTCTAAAGAAAAGTATTATTGTTATTATAAATTCATAAAGATACTAATGGTAAGATAATATTTAATTAAGATTTCTAGCCAATGCAATTATCATACAATACAAACCAGCTGTTGCAAGACTTGCAATCCACAACCCAACTCTTGAACCAGGCACACGTGATGTCTCATATCACTTGCTGTTTAATCCATCCTCTCCATTGACACTTCTTGTACTAGGTGATGTCATCCAGCAGCCAGCTCTAGTTTGCCCTGTCCATTGCCCAGCCAGCTGCCTTGTTTGCCCTTAAGTCTGCCCTCTTCATTATCGAGTTGCCTTGTATTAGGTGTATGATAATATGTCATCCAGCCAGTTGATTTGTTCTCATCTAGTGTCCAACACTACTCTGTCCTTGTTTATGCTAACCTCCAGCAGTCTACCACTCTGGTACTGTAGTTGCTTCCTATAAAGCAAGAAAGAGATTTTTACAAGAATATTATTTTACATGTACAAATACATTCCAAAATGCAGTGGTATTACCGGTATTATGCTTCTAAAGATAGATAAAATGCTAAGTCATTGGCAAAAGCAAGGTGTACCGAAGAGTAATATACCGGTAATCACAAATTCTGCAATATAACTGGTTAACTTATTGACTATCTGTTGCTTAATTGATAATGAGAATTGTACTGGCAATTTGCAGAAAAATAACAAAAAATTACAATTACATCAACAAATGTCAGACAGTCCATCAGTCCACCTATCAACCATTCAAAAAGTGAGCCAGTCAGTTAATAAATTTAACAGTTCACCTGTCAGTCGATCAGCCATTCAAACAGTAAGCCTGTCTGTTATCAATCAAGCCACTCATGCCAGTTAATCACCCAAACATTATTTCATCAGTGAATCAACCATTCAAAGAGTTACAGTACCGTTCAAAAGTAGGTTGACAGTCTGTTGTGAGTCTTGATCATAAGGTAATTGCCAATGGTGCTTATGCTAATCAGGCGATGGATTTTCGATGCAATTCGCGATTCTCAATTCCTGCACGAATCGAGAATCAAGAACAAGCTATCGACAATCGAGTCAAGGATCAAGTCTCGCAGGACAGAAAACAAAAGATTAAGCAGTGCTTTTTTTTCAGAAAAAAATGTTGGGGCCAGTAGGCCCCAAAGCTTTCATTTTTGGTCACCAGAACAAGTTTTCTAGTCGCCAAGAATTATAATTAAGAACTAATGGAATACAATAAACTTAACATCTTTTAATTAGCCAGCTTAACAGAAAAAAGAATGCTTTAGACTTCCTTTGAACTTTCTTTCGAATAGTTTTCACTCAAGGCTCGATTGCCAGTCGGTGTGCGGGAAAGTGAACCCGCACTCAAGCGTACATGTAAATCTTCTCAAACAGATATTCAAGCAATGGAATACACATTTAGATAAACAAAATTCAGGAATCACAAAAAAACTTACTTGGGTTATTATATCATATTTATGGTGAAACTTGATCTATTTCACGGTTGCCTAGGACGTGATCAAAAATCTCCAGAAAGAAGTTGATTTTGCGAGAAGTCTGTTAGACAAACAGTTAGCTAGAAAAACCGTTAGTTATCCGTTAGTTTTGTAAAGGATTTATAACAAATTATCATTAGTGTACGTTTTCCCAAATAAGAAAGTCACCTATCTTGGGGGCCAGGTTGGCGACCAAGCGTGAAAATTTAGTCACCACTGAGTAAAAGCTGGTCACATTGCAACCCCACAGGTCGCAACATCGAGCCCTATTAACCCATGACTGATTTCTCGATAATTTAATAAAGACATACATCTGTAACACAACACAGCATGGTACTTATATTCGCGCAAGCAACTGTATGCTTGGAAAAAGATCAATTCAAGTTGTAAAGCGAAAGTTTCATCAAGGACATTTTGTATCGAGCTTCATTTCCTCCAATAAGGTTTCAAATGCCTGCTCCAAATGCAAACAGTGTAGATTCGTGTACAAGCCCCGGGGGGCAGACTCCGATTTGAAAGGGGCTGGGATACCCGTCAGAAATTTTGAATTAAACCCCTAAAGGAGACCAACCTGGGCATGGGCCCACCTTTATTTTACCCCTAAAAGAGACCATTTTCTTACAATGTTCTTTAGGAATTGATGTTATAAAAAACTTTGATTACATGAATTGAGTAAGTAAAACAAACTGACAAAAATTAATATATTATATCTTCACGTGCAACCCTAGAAGAGACCTTAAGAGACCTTCATGGCTTAACATAATGACGTTTTGCCCAGAACATCCTAAGTGAGACCAAAATCCAAAAATTTACACGATCCCTAAGTAAGACTACGAGCATCCCTGCCCCTTTCAAACAGGAGTCCCCCCGAGCAACCTGCCCGGATCACAGCTATAAAGTTCCTGAGTCCCATAAAGCAGTTGGTTGCCCAGGTCATTGTAGCTTTAGCCTGTTCCAAGTGTTCAGATAGTGGCGATCGAGGGGTGCGAAGTAAAGAAAGCGATGAAAAGTAGAGGGGAACTGGGGAGAGAGGTGCGGGAATGCCTGTAAGAATTTTTTTTACAAAAGTGGCTTCCGGTATACCAGATCCTGGTATACCCTCTGATTGGTTGATTTTGACAGTTTTTGTCAACAGTGGAGTGTCTTCGATCACAGGGAGAAATGCAATATGGCGGTGATGACAAGACTCTATGTCCCATTACGCAGAATTCTTACTCGCAACAAACACAGCGCTGAGTGACTTTCCAAACGTGGAGGCTAAACGCGAAGAGCAGTGAAACTGTTTAATAAGCCTAGTCGACGTTGACTATTAAATTGCATTGCCAAAAAGCATTCACTTAGCGCTCCTGAAGAAGATGATACCAGAGGCCTGCCACAAAGAATCGGCAGTTCTCGAATGGGAGACTGTTAAGCTTGCTGACGGACCCCGAACTCTGGACCAGCAAGTGCAGGAGGTGCTCGAACTACATGCATTAACTCTGTCCCAGATGTAAAATGGGAACCCTCAGTGCCAGAGGTAAAACAATATTTGAAACCTCTGTCCCAGAGGTTATAAATGGGAAAATTAGGCCACCAGAGCTGCCTCCTTGTCAGGGTTTTTGCTACTTTTTGTGATGTGTCACGCAATATGTATATATTTTAATTTAGCAGGTTGAGGTGTTTCAGAAAAGATTGCCAAATAAAATCGCTTTCGGATGTTTCGCCAGAAGTGACAAAATCAATTATTGGAATGTAAAAGCTACCGGAGGTATATTCTATTTTTTGGTCAGAACCAGCAAATTCATTTACAGCGCTGTAAACCACAGCAACCTGCTCAATAACATCACCTTGAGATTAAAACCTTAAAGTTGTAAAAAATGTTTTATCCTGCGAAAAAAAAAACTCTTTTTGGTTTCATATTTATTCTCACCTGGGCTTGTGAAAAATTCTCTTTTCTTTAGCCGCATTTTAGACAACATGTCAACTTCACAAGGAGCAAATTCACATTTTCAGGCCAAAAACGTGACATATTTCTTCTCAGTGCATTTATGGCAGAGGAGGGATATATTATTGTATTTTCTCATAGAGCAGTCTGTGTAGAAGAACGCCAGCGCTACACCAGCCTCTTGGGCAAAAGAACGAAATTTATTGTCCGCCTTACCAGCAGCAAAAGACAAGGTTCACACCCATCGAATACCATTTTTCTTTATTATTATTATTATTGGCCAGGAATTAACTAGACCAAGTCAGGGGTTTCAATTTAAATTGAAGTAGCCAGCAGATTTGAATAGAGTACGGACTGTATCAACAGTCTACATTTTTTAGGGGTGTCTGGGCGTATGCTCCCTCACAAAATTTTAAAATTGCAAAGCCCTAATAAGCGTTTTCAAGCGTTTAGGGGGCTAAGCTGAGAATAAAAGAGCAAGTTTTCCATTGAAGAAGATTTGGGTTTTAGTCAAATTTTGATTTATTAGCCACACAATAAACTCCTGCAAGTAATGAGCAAATGATAATTAAACTAAGTTACAGACATTTCCGTGTGAACAAATTATATTTTTGTACATGACATTATTCAAACTAGTTGCTTCTTCTCTGGAGAAAAAAAGTAGCCAATTTCTCTGAGCAATGTAGCCAACGCGTTTCATCGGTCATCGGTGCTTACTGAAACCCTTGGGTAGTAGAATGCACGACAGAGTCTACATGTGTTTTTTAAGGCATCCCAGTCTGTTTTTAAAGTATATTCCCAGGGAAAGAAGTTATAGCAACCAAACATTAAATGGGGTACTAATTTGTGCAAGTAGCAATCCAAATTCAGGCACATTCCACAACTGACATTACAAACTCTCTCCATGAGGAATCAAAATCCAAAATAGAGTTTTAGCTTAAGGGAAAACTGTTTATCACAGTTACATGTATGTACATTGTGTCAGTCAAATCTAAGCTTCAACCTTCCCCCCACCCAGGCATACCCCAGGCATTTGACACCTTTGCTGTCCCAGGGAGGAGAGAACTTGATTATCAGTCAACCATTTAAACTGTTAGCCAGTCAGTTACATGTAAATAATCAAAGCGTCAGTTTGTCAGTTAAAAAACCATTAAAAAAATTAGCCTAGTCAGTTATTTGATCTACATCTTTGTGTGTATATGATAATATTATATAAAAAAATAGAGAATTATCTGTTAAATAAATTGACGTGACACAAACAGGTTAGAAAAATACTAAAATTGGCTTTGATGATTAAGTTGGAGTCACCTGAATCAAGTAATATGGTATGTCACACATACTGGTAAATATGTACATTGTTACTGTAAAAGAAAAAAAAAATGAAGAGTTTTTTTACCTTGTGCCCGGGCTGCTTTTTCTTGCTGATCTTGTTTTCTGATTGTATTACATTGTCTCTCAGTATGCCATGCTATTCCTCTCCTTCAAGATTCCAAAATCTGTGAAACAAAGCAGTCCATTACTGAAAGAAAATCGGATAGACAAAAATTAAATTAGATCTGTTAGAACTTGCCCTACTTTAACACATTTCATTGCATTTGAAGAATAGATTAAGGCTGACAGCAGATGTCTTGCAAACTGATGCAAAGTCTGTTATTGACAGTGTTGTAGAGTTGCAGTTCCCTGCATTTGCATGAAAAAAATTGGTTGCCATTTCACCAACTGTAAACATTTTAAATATTTTTTTCACAAACGAAATAAGCACTATTAGTCTTTCATTGTACCCACTGGAAGTTATGGACTCACAACATCTCTGTTGTAACATAATTTATTACTCCAGGCTGACTTGATCAAACAAAACAAAACACTCTTAACAATGAACCTAACCCTGACAATAGTCCATAAAACAAAGAAAATGAATAATTTACCGCAAATATAGGGAAATGTCTGCTGTTTGCCAGCCTGTCACTATCACCTTTCTTAAAGATGGGTGTTACCAACTGAAGGCTTTTTCAGTCCTCTGGTACTTGGTGAGATGATAGAGATTATCTATTACTAACTTAAAGGAGAGAGCTCTCAGACCAACTTTTCACACCTGGTTGCCAACCTGGCCCCCGAGATATGTGACCTTCTTTGGGAAAATGTACACTAACAATGAGCCATTATCTGTTAGAAAACTAACAGATAGCTAATGGTTTTTCTAACTTTCAAAAGGTTTGCCCAAATGTTTTGTCTATCTTGATTGCACACTTGATTGCAAATTTAATTGTCTGATAAAAATTTGCAGAAAGTTAATCAAGAATAAACGTCATCTATATCTCGGTGCTTTAATACTTCTCGAACTTCTTGTAAACAATTTTAAGCCCATCGCATAAAGGGTGGCATGACGACCCAAATTAAAGCTGTCTGCTGCATCTTATTGACTTGTTGAAGACACTCCCGGATGTCAGGCTGTTCGTCATTTGAACAGACTTCTAGTCAAATAAACTTCTTTGCCCATAAATATTAGCGATGTTTCTTCTTTGTGGAGGAGACTTTCGATCGTGTGCGAGGCAATGAATGAAATAGATCTTAAAAGTTTCACTGATGTCCATTTCTGAACCTCAATGCAAATATAGGGACACAAAACAAATGTTTGCAGATTTTTTTTTCTTTCTGTACCCAAATAAGCTTTTCTGTGATTCCTAGAGTTTGTTTAACTACATGTGTATTTCATTTCCTGAAGCTTGAATACCTGTTTCAGTTATTATTTACCAGAGACTTGAGATGCCGCCATACTGTATGTGACTTCTTCTACTGATGTTATGAATTTACATGAATGGTCATTGATAACAAAAATAAATGGGTGAAATAATTTTAAATTACAGACTTGAGCATTCTTTTTCTGTTAAGGTTAAGTAAAAGAGTTTTAGTTTATTGTATTCCATTAATTCTTTAATAATTATAATTTTTGGTGACTAGAATACTTGTTCTGGTGACCAAAAATAATTTCAACCATGGGGGCAAGCTGGCCCCAAGATTTGAATCAAGCACTGCTGTGACAATTCAAGTTATCTTTCAGTACTTTATTCTATGCAAGCTATCGACTCATGAGAAAGTTTACTCGTCCGGTTGGACAAGTGCTTTATGAGTTTTAGTCGAGCGGACGAGTGAAAGTTTTTTGCCCTGTTATCATCCTGGTCATCCTTAGTCATCTTAGCCGTCCAGGTTATCATTGTCTTCTTAGAAATAACTATCCCCCCATATCAGTGCTGCCAAACCTATCTACAATCCCTGAAAAACTTGTAGCAAACTCGCTATTAAAATATCTTCAAGAGAAGAATTTGCTATATGGTTATTACAATCAGCCTTCCGTTTTGGTCATTCCACTAAAATGGCACTTATCAGAATCACAGACAAAAATAAATTTCGTTTAAAATGGATAATGATGAGGTCACAAGACTAGCATTAATTTTGTTGATTTCCAAAAAAGTTTCTGACATAATTGATCACAATCTACTACTGAAGAAATGATCAGTGTATGGTGCCAGCCCAGATTAAGCATGGCCTGGTTTTAATTATCTGGAAGGACGACAACAGTTTGTGAAACTAGGACATATAATACCTGAGCTAAAACCTGTCCAGCAGGGGGTACCACAGGGATCAATCCTCGGTCCATATTTATTTCTCCTATTTGTGAATGATATGCCTTTAGATTTTGAACAACTCTACCATTGATAAAATTTATTATGCTGATGATACCACCCTATTGGAATAATAATTATCACTTCTTTAACTCAGGCTCTTTCTAATAACTTGGAGAATATTGAGAAAAGGTTTTCAACTTGAAAACAAAATGTATACAATACTGTAAAGGCCAAAGCATTCATTGTTATGGGAAAAAGGTTATAATGTAAGCTTTGTGTGGAAACAGCAACCTTTGTAAAAGCTTTATTTAAAATACTTTACCTGTTTTAAATAGTTAATATAAGTTTTAAAATACAGTCAACTCTCGCTATCGTGGTCACCCTCGGGACCCCGGTTTTATGTTCATAATAGTCACTGAGAGTCTGTAATAGTGTGGTGGGAGAAAAATTGCTATTAACGTCAATAACATCATACAAAAAGTAAATAATATTGACTACATTCGTAAGGTTTCCTTAAAACTTAAAAGTGTGTTAAATGTGCTACTTATGCTGTATATGGCAACCCAAAATATCTTCCCATACTGGACAAACTTATCAACAGTACTGAAAGAGCAAAGCGCAGTTGACAATGGAACATGAGGGCTTGAGCCCTCCTAAAGAGCTGAGAAGAAAAAAGCGCAAGCTCAAGTGAAGAAGTGAGGACAATCGTGCACACAGTAAATTTAAGAAATGGATGTGAAAATAAACATTCCAGAAAACTTTTGAAATGTATTTTGGCAAATGATGAACAGCAGACTGTACTTTTACATAATAATGTTATATGAGAAGTACAGTGTGTCCACTTTATCGAGAGTAAAAACAATAAAACTGTCACTTTGGTACCAAGAAAGTGTCTGTTAAGTTCCGTAATAGCGAGAGTCTGTAATAGCAGCAGTCATTTCCAGCCAAACCCCTGTAGCTTTTGCTGGCCCAATCTGGATTTTGTCTGTAATAGCAAGCGTCTGCATTAGCGGGGAGTCCACAAGACAAGAGTTGACTGTAGTTAAAATTTTTAAAATAAGAATCCAGATAGTTTTAATAAACATTATATTTGCTTGCTCTTTATTGTGACCATTATATTACGTAAATTTTTATCTTTTTATCAATTAATAATTATTATTTTAATAACTTATTGATTTTATGTTTATAGAGGGCCACAAGTTTATCAGTTTAGATCATAACTGTCACATGTTTACCCTCTTTACATAAAGGCATCACTTTACTTCACTTAGTTATCCCAGTCATCATAGTTATTGTAGTCATCCTAGTCATTGCATTCAACCCCATCATCCAGCCATCCCAGTCACCCTAGTCATCCTAGTAATACCAGTCATCCCAGTCACCCTCGTCATCCTCAGTAATCCTAGTCACTGTAGTCATCCTAGTAATACCCGTCATCCTAGTCATCCTAGTCATCCTCAGTCATCCTGGTCTCCCTAGTCATCCTAGTAATACCAGTTATCCCAGTCATAGTCATCCTAGTCATCCCCAGTTATCCTGGTCACCCTAGTCATCCTAGTAATACCAGTCATAGTCATCCTAGTCATCCTCAGTTATCCTGGTCACCCTAGTCATCCTAGTAATACCTGTCATCCCAGTCATAGTCATCCTAGTAATACCAGTCATAGTCATCCTAGTCATCCTCAGTTATCCTGGTCACCCTAGTCATCCTAGTAATACCAGTCATCCCAGTCATAGTCATCCTAGTAATACCAGTCATAGTCATCCTAGTCATCCTCAGTTATCCTGGTCACCCTAGTCATCCTAGTAATACCTGTCATCCCAGTCATAGTCATCCTAGTAATACCAGTCATAGTCATCCTAGTCATCCTCAGTTATCCTGGTCACCCTAGTCATCCTAGTAATACCAGTCATCCCAGTCATAGTCATCCTAGTAATACCAGTCATAGTCATCCTAGTCATCCTCAGTTATCCTGGTCACCCTAGTCATCCTAGTAATACCAGTCATCCCAGTCATAGTCATCCTAGTAATACCAGTCATAGTCATCCTAGTCATCCTCAGTTATCCTGGTCCCCCTAGTCATCCTAGTAATACCAGTCATCCCAGTCATAGTCATCCTAGTAATACCAGTCATAGTCATCCTAGTCATCCTCAGTTATCCTGGTCACCCTAGTCATCCTAGTAATACCAGTCATCCCAGTCATAGTCATCCTAGTAATACCAGTCATAGTCATCCTAGTCATCCTCAGTTATCCTGGTCACCCTAGTCATCCTAGTAATACCAGTCATCCCAGTCATAGTCATCCTAGTAATACCAGTCATAGTCATCCTAGTCATCCTCAGTTATCCTGGTCACCCTAGTCATCCTAGTAATACCAGTCATCCCAGTCATAGTCATCCTAGTCATCCTCAGTTATCCTGGTCACCCTAGTCATCCTACTAATACCTGTCATCCCAGTCACCCTCATCATCCTCAATCATCCTAGTCACTGTAGTCTCCCCAGTCACCTTAGTTCTCTCAGGCATATTTATTTGCTTTTCTTTATCATTACAAGTTTTTCATGTGATACATACTGTACATCATTTCCAAGGCAGCTGCCTAAGAAAATTTTTGAGGAGACCTTCGCGCTCCCAAAATAAAAAGTTAGGAGCCCAAGCCACATTTCTAGGAGCCAGTTCAAAAAAAAATTAATGTGCAATAACTGGTGCACTACTCGGTTGATTGATAAGCTTCAAATTCATCATTTATCCAATTCAAGGGCACAAATAGTAGTATAGTAAAGGATTAGCTAGCATTCCAGGGCAAATCTCCTTTTTTCTGTGCTAGAGGGTTTTTACTTCATTGTATTTTGAGAACAATAAAGCCAAGATATCTAAACCTAGTTTTAATTAGTTCACCACAACAACCCTATCAATATTATCGACTACATCCTCGAAACTTGATTATACTTCTCAAAACCTTAAAGTTTCCCTCGCAGCCCTTTTTGTCTCGTCACACAACGCTTAAAGGAGCTTCGTGTGATGAGATCAAAACAGAAGACTCAAAAGAATCACGTTTTGAGACACGAAAATCGAGTCTCAAGTTTCGAGAAACCAGCATTTTTAATATTCACCACTTGAAAGGATTTCGAGATACAACTTATTTCTGAAGAAAAATAAAAATAACCATTCACATGTACAGCGAAAGCATTGGCCAACAGCACTCGCATGTACAATCTAAACGAAGCTAAGTTTAAGTTTTTAGGCGATAAAAAAGGACCAACCAATGGTTTTTCTGTATTAAGTCCAGGGCTGTGCTCTAGCAGAGCCAAGTGGCCCCTGGTGCCTAACTTTTGCTCTTGGGAGACAAGCAAATCTTACTCTTTTCATACAAACCATAAGCTGGGCACCCTAGATTTCACAGGGTCATAGCTCTGGGCTCCCTTTTATTTTTGTTAGAGCACAGCCTTGAAGTCTATCTTTAGAACTACATGTATCAAAACTGTTTTTTATATTTCTGAAGTTATGTATTTATGTGCATCGAGTGTGATGGAGTAAATTAAAAAGAGATTGAAATATGATCTTAAATAGCCACCATGAATCATTTTCAAAAACTGAATGTTTTTGTGAGCCTGTCAAAAGTTACCACAAAACGTACACCAAAAAATAGGGAGGAATAAATAACAGTGAGTAAATGATAAAAGAAACTTCTGAGTGTACCGTTCGTGTTCGTAGCAAGATAGAAAAATGAATGCTACAAACTTGCAAAAGTAACATTTGCATACTGAAAGAACGTGTAATTTGAAAGCTCTTGCTTTTCCATGTTTCACATGCTCGCATTCTACCGTGTCTCAAAAGAAAAATAAGAGACTGCTTGTAAACAGTCTAATTTCAAGTGCTTTTTTGTGTACCTTTATCGGCGGAAATATTTTTTTACCTATGGCAGATGACAAAACATTTTCGGTTTTCATTTCAAAAGTGCAGAATGAGCAGGGAATTTTTGTTGTTCATTCACCAGAAGTTAGCCTGAGAATCATATGTTTTAGGCACCCCTTCAGGCTCCTTGTTTGAAATATTGGTTGCCCATGGGCAAATCATAGGCGCTCGTTAGGCAGCAGCCTTAAATGCTTTCATTTTGTTTAGTTACGTACATGCATAGTATCTGTAGGTTGCTATGCCCCTGAAACAATAATAACAAGCCTCAAGAAATAGAGGATATTACATGGCCACACGGAGATACCAAATTTCTCTTCGAGTGTTGAAAAATATTTCACGAGTGAGCGCAGCGAATGAGTGAAATATTTTTTCAACATGAGAAGAGAAATTTCGTATCTCCAAGCGGCCATGTAATGTTCTATTTATTATATAAACACCAATGAAATACCTAACCATTTCACTTTAATAGTTTTTTGGTATGGAAGGCGCAATTTATCATGATATTTTCACATGTGAAGATAACACGTTATTTTCACATGTGAAGATATCAAGTTTTCGTGCGAAAGCTCACCTAGTATTTCATTGGTGTTTATATAATAAATAAAATTATTATTACAATGTATGAAGAACAACTGTCAGGAAGGATGTAATGTAAAACTTACATTTTGATTCTGTCTTCTCTTTGTTACTCTTCAAGGTAACAACTGTCAGCTGTCAGTCCACTACACTGGAGACTTACCACTGCAACAAAACAAAAGGTCATTTAACTGAAAATCAAGGAGTTGCAACCATGTGTAAGCTACAAAGGGATTAAAAAAGAAGGGAATAGTGGTGAATGGAATAAGGGAACTGATTAATCAGCTGAAGTTCTAAACTTTGTAACAACAGTCATGTTGAAGGGTTCGATTTCTCCTGCCCAAACCAACACTGAAAGCCAATTTAACTGTTTATTAATTATGGCAAATTTACAGAAAGCAATATCCACTGCCCGCAGTTAGCAGATTAGCTAGTCGAGGCGAGCAGTGGTTACATGTATGTAATATATAATATACAGATAGATCACAAGAAAGACTAGAGAAAATGAGTAGAAAAAAAATGTTAAATATATAAACAAATAAACAAAACTAAATTTAATATAATTAAGTTTACAATCATGTACATTGCAAATAATTTTATAAGAAGCCGAATTTTCGGGACATTTTTGTTATTAAGTCGGGTAAATCAATATAATAATTTTCTTCTGAAAGTATTCGGAGTAAAGTGTCGTAGACATTAACTATTTAAATGAAGTCTAAATTAATGGCAGTTTAAGAGACTCAGTGGGAATTCAGATCTGTTGAAAGGTGTATAACTGGCTCTCTAGTCTAGGCTGTACTAGCCTTCTTGATGCTATTAACATTAAATTTAAAATGACTTAAATGTACATGTAGAGGGTGGTTTGTCAAACACTGTCTAAAATCTGTTTTAATAACTGGGCCTTAGAAATAACCGAGGAGAAAGTGCTGCTTTTTTTCTGACATCTGCATATGGTTAGATGCTCCGGTCTTCTCAGACAAAGATGAAAAACTGTTGGCCAGGGGCCACACGCTACACTTTCACTGATCTGATTCTTGCTAGGCAAAAATGAACAACTAAGTGGCTAGCTAGGTACCTAACAATCTCTGGCAATGACCACCCCTGGTGTTTAACTTTTCAGAACTATGGAATGGGTAGAAAGGGAGGGCACCTCACCTGAAACCTTAGAATCTTGCCCGTTTTCATTTTCATTGGGCAGGTCTGTGCCCAGAAAAAATAGCAAAAAAGGAAACAGGATGAACAAAGGAGAAGGAAAGAGAAACTGGGGAATGGGAGGCATGAGGGGGAGAATATTGGTGACAGGATAAAACAAGACAGGCAGTAAAAGGTATGAGGTAGAGCTAGGATAGATAGAAGTGGTACAGACAATGCAAAGTTGACATGAGTGAGGCGGCATTGGACAGTGGGATAGTAATAAATGAAACAAGGAAAGGGTAAAAAGGTGGTACAGTGAAAACAAATCTGATAAAACAGGATAAATATAGACAGGGTGCATTGAAAGTCATTTTTACAGCTTGCCAATAGGGCAAGCTGAAGCTAGCATTTACTAGCCCAAATATCATTTCAACTAGCACCACAATTTTTTGATGAGCAGAATTGATTTTACAGTTCTTCTGTAAGTTGAATCCCTCAAAATACTTCCCTTGCCCAGCAAGCACGTTAAGAACAGAATTCACCAGCCCGATAGCAAAATCCACTAGCCCCAGGCTATCAGACACTACTTTCTTTGCATGCTGAATACAACAAAATGGGGAAATAACACGGGAAAATATGAATATGAATATGACAGTTAAAACTGAAAATTGAGAAGGGAAACAAGGTCAAAAAGAAAGAGGGGAGTTCTAGTCAAAGGAAATTATATATTAATGGAAACAACAAAGCCTGGAAAGAAGAGCAAAAAGGGGGTAGGGGAACTGGAGTTGTAAAGAGAAAGCAAAAGTTTATAGTTACAAGCTGTTGAATGAAAATAATGGCTAAAAGATAATGGGAAGGGGAACAATGTGAGTGGCATAATATTTTACTGATACAGTGGAAGCGGACACTCCCTTAACCCCTTAAGCCCTAGGAGTGATCAGTGTCAAATTTCTCCTTGTAATATCACTGCTTTATAAAACACAGTGGTCATGAGAATTGAAGACATGATCATACAAAATGAACCTAATTGATTCTTCAACAAATTCTCTTTACTTCTTCTATTGAAAACGTATAGGGACAACAAATGAGAATTTGAATTTTGATACTAGGGTTTAAAGGGTTAAGTGAACAGTTCTACTTATGGCTGCTGCCTGTACAAAACCATGTTTCAACTCCCATAAAAACTCTGTATTTTTACATTCCCATAAGTGGACAATCTCTGTGGGCAAATGTGGACACTTTCAGGGTTTATGAGTTAGATTTTAGCTTTGTTTTAAGCTCCCATAAGCAGACACCTGAAATCAAATTGAATCTTATTTGCCTCTGAATCTTGCTTTTTAATAAATCAACAGTAACTGTTTATAACACTGTTCATCATAATGAATTTATGTAAGCCTTGGTGATTGTTTTTCTTTGCATACACACCCAGTTACACTAATTGAAAACCCCACTTGAATTTTACGCTTGTGACTGAATTACCACATTGTCTGAACAACAGTATAGCCAAACACACTAACTAACAGGTTTTATGCATTTTCTATGCTTATTTGTAGTTGGGCAAGCTCCCATACTGAGAACCATTCTTGTAAGTGGCCTGCTCCAGAAATGGAAACTTTTCTCATATCCCAAGGGTGTCCCCTTCAAGGAGCTTCCACTGTAGTGATAGTAATGGTAACAAACACAAAAAGGGAACAAGACGGGAGAAAGAGAAGTGGCCATTAAGAGAATACTGGTGAATGGAACAATGGAAACAAAATACAAATTAAAGCCGAAGTGTCAACTTCTCTGCTGTAATTTGTATTTTGTAAAATTGTGTTGACAGATCTCAATAACAGGTCCATATTACAGTCAAACCTCTATTAAGCAGTCATCCTCAGGAATTAGCCAGGTGACTACGTAATAGAGGTTGACCACTTAATAGGGGTTTTCTTAAATCAAGCCCATAATGTGGCAGAAATTGACCTAGAGGGCAAAATTGATTACTCTATTAAATACAACAATAGTGACACAAAATACGATAAAAGTTTTGGATGCTCTGAGGTGTTCATGCCTAAAACACAAATTTTTACAGTAATGTTGTTCATAAGGGAGTGTGTCTTTACAATCAAGTACATCATCGGCGATTTTAAAGTCTCATTCAACATGACGAGAGAAATTCAGTTATGGACATCTAATTAGGTGAAGCACGTCACTGACTTTGCTCAGTGCCAGTGAGAGTTCTTTGTGATTAAAAATATGAAATTTAGTAATTTTTTTTAGTGTTATATAACAAGGTGACCATTTATCGAAGGTAAATTACAATAAAATTAGCCATTTGGGAAATCCAAGTAGTGAATGTCTCCTTAATAGAGGTGAAAGTCAAATAGAGGCCAATTTTCACAGAAAAATTAATACGGGAAGCAAATTTCAAGAAATTGATTGTGACCGCTTAATAGAGGGTGATGGCTCAATAGAGGTTTGACCATAAGAGTTCAAAAAACCGTGGAAGAGTCCATTGTAGAAAATGACTCTTTACGAAGGCTATCATGAGGAAAAACTAGATAATTTCTGGTCACTGTTAGGGGTAACAGGATGAGACCACGCAAAATAGAGAAAAAATAAACCACACTGTAGCTTTCCATTTCTGCCAGCTCTAGCTAAGGAATTGGGCACGTGACTTAAAAAACTCTACAGTACACAACAGTACACTGACCAACACAAAACATTTTGACTACCCACCCGTCGCTAGCTGACCCCTCTTAACCCAAGCAATTCTGACAGGACATAATTTAAAATTCTTAACTAAGCTACTACTATGAAGTTTCGTTAGCTCTAGAATTTCCTTGTAAGCTTAAATCGTTACATCTTACCTGTCCTTTGATCAAAATCCTCCATGCAGTGCAAGATCAGTGCTTTATCATCATAGACAAGGGTTTGTACACAGACTTGAGCCTTTTTGTTCAAAATAGAGTAATTTCTTTTCATCACAGTTAAATGATCCACAAGTTAATAAACCACTGAACTGAAAGCTCCGACCGCGTTCTTGCAGAATCCTTGAGCATTCCGATTCGATTTGAAGTTGAACGAAGCTAAAGCCGCCATCACGAGCGACTAAATACAGGAATGGCTCCGACCTGTAATTGGAGGATAAAAATAGTTTTTATGTAATAAGTTAACGCTTAACTTTCAGCCACTCGTCACACTGGACAACGATATTACTAACGTCGTTGTAATGTGTGACTTCGGTTTCGTCTTACGCAATCAAAGTCTTCAATTGAAAGCAAGAGGTTGATGTATAACCTTAAAATTTCATTTACATCGGCCAGAACCTTTTTCTAGTGTTAAACAATACCAACAGTGATGGGAAATTGTCACAGCGTTGGCGAACAGCGTTCAGTTCGGACTCAAACACTCGGAGCTATTCCTGTATTTAAACCGCTGACGGGTCAATGTACAGGAATGGCTCCAACCGCTCCGATCTACATAAAGAGAGACTTGTCACATGATGGTGTGTGGTTTGGGGGGTGGGGTCTGGGCGATCATGACCAGATAATATAAATAAAAAACCAATTGAAAGAGCTTCACGGAAAAAAATGTCAAAATCAACTCAAATTAAAAAAGTCGACAAAGGAACTAGACTTGTTTGATCATTACTGATTATTTATCTGACTGTCGCTGGTGATTAGCAACGTGTTACGAGGTTGTTTTTACATTAAATGATCTGTTTAAAAGTTTTTCAGTACCGGGTTGTTTTTCATCGGACAAAACTTGAACGAATCAATTTTCAAAACTACAAAACTATAAAGCCTAAATTTAAAAATTCTTACACGTAGCTTCGTGGACATTAAAGTCAACCTAAGTAGTGAGATGCCCGCTTCATTGCACAGGATAGGGATGGGGGATGAGGAGAATGAAAACATTTTCTAAGGGGGTTCGCCACTTGAACATGCCTTTTTTTTTTTAGGCTACTGATACATTTCTTCTGCCCTTACCGGTGGGCAAAGTCTATACCCGTTTTCAGACCAAAATGGGTCAATAAGCATTCTCTTTGGGATGACACTGATACCTATATGGTTTTATAAAATACCGTAAATTCCGAAAATAACTGGCCCCGGGGCTTAGATTTTTCAAAGGCCCTTTTTGAGGGGCTTATATTTGGAGGGGCTTTCAGTCCATGGAGGGAAATTTGCGTTTCAAAATCGATTGGACTAGCCTTATAGCTGGAAGTAAATTTACCGTTTTTGCATTGTTTTACTTTGTATTTGAGGGTAATTTTCCAAGTACAAGCCCCCGGGGCGCTCATATTTGGAGAGGCGATTTAACGGAGGGGTTTTTGCGTTATGAGTTTGGGGGGCTTATATTTGGAGGGGCTTATTTTCGGAATTTTACGGTAGCTAAGATAGCACTCGCGCTCTGATTGGCCGAGAGGCGTGTTTGCATGAGAGTTTGTAAACATGGTTGTGACGTCAAGATGTTTTGCTTTTCGCGCGCTAATCATGCAAGCACGAATTTGAAAAAGTTTTTGAGTTCAAAACTCGACAAGTTTACTTTATTTACCCGTTTGTTCGTCGGCTAAAACTTGGAAAATCTTCAAGTTGATAAACAAGCTGTGTCAATTTTGTTTTGCTAAAGCTGACATTTGATGTGCTCCTGTTTTGGACTGATTACGCGAGCAAGACTTTGCGACTGGTAAGAATTTCTGTTTTAATCAGTGCCATAACAAAGAGTTTTTGAGTTGTTTTCCTCGGTAAAGTTATTTTATAAACGTTTTTCCTGTGTTTGCATAGCCTGATATAAACTCAATTTTTTAAGCAAGGACCAGCTTACAAAAAAGAAGGACCGGATCCTAATAAAGGATCTAATCAGCAATAAGTGAAAATATAAGACAAAAAAGCAAGGCTGATTTTACAGTCGGGAATAGAAATTGTAACGTGTCATTATTTGTAAGACCCTGAAGAAGGAAGGCCGTGCCTTCCGAAATATTGGTCAAAAGATAATATATTCCCGACTGTAAAATCAGCCTTGCTTTTTTGTCTGATATAAACACTCGTGGGGTTGGGAGAATATCAGGCTATGAACACGGAAAATGTTTTTAATTGCTTAAACAGTAAGGAAGTACCTCCCAGGACACTTTTCGGATGGTCCCTCCTTAAAACAAACATAACTTAGTCAAGAAAAGTCACTGTTTTGCCATGATTTGAATCACCAGGCACAAACTAGGTCAAGACAGAAAATACACCGCCGTACTCGGACTTTTTTTTCCCGGTTTATGATAAATTGCTTTCTTTTCTTTACTTTGACGAACGACTGGAATGACCTATGATTCAGGGGCACCCAAAGGACAATTTCGGAAAATATCTGTTGGGAAGACGATTTGAGATCTATAGTTTTCGGAACATTTGTTGTAAAATTTCTTGCCTCTACTAGGATTTTCGAACAACTAAAAAATGGTCTAATTGCCTATTTTTAACGGATTTTTACCCTAAAAAGGTCACCTAGAATTTTCGGGAGCCTTTTTTCTGGCTGAAATTTTCGAAAAGGAAGGTTTTGATCCCTACAATTTTCGGATCACTAGACTTTCAGCTAGGAAGGTCCGAACAGATGAAAAATTTTTATGGGATAAAAATATGCCTATATCTACCGTTTACATACTAAAATACGTTTAAACAATGCTATGTTTAAGTACATAGTTTTGAACTATATTCTCGTTGGGTGCCCCTGATAATTGAACTAGGTTAGTCCGTAGAAGCCGTTAATTAAGTAGGAAAGGTCAGACCCTACCCACCCCCCCCCCCCCCCAAACCACACACCATCATGCTTTATGCAGATCGGAGCCATTCCTGTACATTGACCCGTCGCGGTTTAAATACAGGAATAGCTCCGAGTGTTGAGTCCGAACTGAACGCTGTTCGCCAACGCTGTGACAATTTCCCATCACTGTTGGTACTGTTTAACACTAGAAAAAGGTTCTGGCCGATGTAAGTGAAATTTTAAGGTTCATACATCGACTTGTTGCTTCTTTCAATTGAAGACTTTGATTGCGTAAGACGAAACAGAAGTCACACATCACAAAGACGTTAGTGATATCGTTGTCCAGTGTGTCGCGTGGCTGAAAGTTAAGCTTTAACTTATTACATAAAAACTATTTTTATCCTCCAATTACAGGTCGGAGCCATTCCTGTATTTAGTCGCTCGTGCCGCCATCATCAGGCGCCATCTTGGTTTCCCCTTGTGCCAAGCTCCACTCGGTCAAAAGCTGCCGGTGGAGGGGTGAGGTGAGGTTAAGAGGTGAGGCGATGAAAAGTTGCCAAGAAAAGTAAACAGTATTACAGTACAGAGATGTAAAAGCCTCCTTTACAGTCGATTTACCGGATTTTAAGTATTTTATTTATTTTTTTTTTCATGTCCCATGTCTCGAAAAACATAAAACTGGCATTTTGCTACAGAGGCATCCCCAGCCTAGACGCTTTGTAGGATCTACGGAGAGCCCATGCATTTCAGTAAAATTCATGTTGGAAACTGCGAAAACCTTCATTAGTTTTTTTAATCAATCGATGGATCGCAATCCCTGTGTAATCTTACATATTTATTAGTAATTTCATGTTATTGTTGTATTGATTGTTGTAATTTTTATTATTCAAAGCAGTCTGCAATACTCTGTTAAGGGTGAAGACTTAATTGGTAAATAAATAAAACCAACCTAAATAATTTTAAAAAGCGAAAGAACTTAAGATTGCAAAATTATAAAAAAAAACAGACGATTTTTTTCAAATTTTTACGTCTCGATCCTCCCATATGAAACCTATGAATGTTACTCAGTATTAATAGATGTATTCACAAACGCTCACATAGAGAGTTAAGAAGGCCTGTGGATGCATATTCATTTCTCGTCTGTCAAATTAAAAAAAAAAAGATTCATTTTAAGTGACATCAGCAAAAAGCAGCTTGATTTTTGCAAGGATCATGACATTATAAGAAAAAACCCGTAAGAATAGATAACCTCACGTTCAGCAAAGGCCGATATGGTCAAAACGGCAAAAGCGGTCTTAACTTTGCAATATTCTTTCCTAACGCAGTAAATGGAGTAAATATCTATCAATAACTATTGGCCAGTAAACGTACCTCTCCCTTCTCGCGCCTTCAGTCACGCGCGTGTTCATTTGCGTGTCTCGCGCGTTTTCCTCGATGGACCAAGAAAAAAGACTGCTTGTGGAAATAAAGAACCAAATTTATTAAATTAAGCACAGAACACAACAGAATAAGCAACGAACTATAGTGAAAAAAGCATCTAACAAAATGAATTTAATACTGAATACAAAACGTTTAACACCATATAATCAAGAAAGTGCCTAACATATTGAATTAAAAGCACCAAGTATAATAAGCAAACGCCAAATATAAAGACAAAAAGTACCATAAGGCAGTTATGGCGTTCCATATTAAATGTCACAGTATGTCATATATGAAGACGAAGAATTAAGCTTAGCTGTTAGTTAATGTCCTAAAATGTCACAGTATCAAGACGAAGAAATTAGATAGGCCGTCAAAGAGCGTTGAAGAAATGGAACACGAATTTCCGTCACGGAAGTTGGAACAACAGGACTACTGACCTTGTTCCGTTGCTCTCGGAAGGTTTCACTGGTACGATGGAAAACGTTGTGCTCCATTTAGAGTTACTTTCCAACGGGATTTTCCGGAACCTTTTTGAAATTGGAAAGCAACCCAAATGTCAGTTGATTCACGTGCAGCTGGTACTTGCTTATACTTGCCCTCATTTGTTTTGCATTTTGAAAAAGAGCGCGAAACTGAAGTTGCTACATCAGCATTTCGAAACTGCATATGGCGTCATTTCTTAAACGTGTGTCACGCTCTTGATATCAGTCGCTGATCGATTGAACATAACATTACAAAGTTTGAAAACGCGATTGAGATCTCGAATCAATAACAGCACGTTTTATAACAAAGCTTTTAATGCACGGAAAATTCCCTTTTGTGGTTTCGTTGAGGGTTGATGGCATCTCAAGGAAGGACGGGAAACCCCCTTGACCTCTTATCCAGGTGACTGCTGTGGCAAATGTTTTATTTTATTGCATCAGACAGGAGCGTGATAGGCTCCTGATCAGAAAATGTTGATCCGAGGGGAGACTGATTTTCTTAATTATCACCAAGAGACTTGCTCAACCTTGCCCTCTAAAGTGCTGTTACATATGTTTTTCGCTCTTTTCAAAATAGACAACATCAGCTTTTCTGAAGAGAACTGAAAAGAGTAGAAGTTGTTCAATAGAAAGTTTAATTTCTATTGAACAACAATAAAATACATTTCATCTAAAATCCATTGAAGCCGTAAGCGATATAGTGATATCCGCCTTGCGCGTATACACTCTTGCTAATTGACAGCGAACACTAGATTTTTCCATCATCATGATTAACCAGCAAGTGTTATTGGAACATTTTTATCGCAGGGAAATATCCCTTTGTTATTGAAATATTTTTAGTTCTTTTGAAGCCAAGTTATGATTGGTCAGAATCGAAGGAAACGATTACGTCATGAAGCCTATAAATTTTCACTCCCGACGCGGTGGCGGGCAATTCAAATTCAAATCGTCAATTACATAGCCGGATTTTCTGAGGTAAGGCTGATATTCTCTACAAATCTTATTTTTCTATTTGCTACTCTGTACGTCAGAAGAAATTTTATTTCTCTTCCTTTCTTATTTTAAAAACTTCCTGGGCTCCTTTTTGAAGACCGAGGGAAAGCAAATTCTGAAGAGGGTGAAATTCTATTATTAGTGAATTTCTATGCCCTCTTATGAAGCCAGCTCGTGCGCCATTTTCATTTTCACGCCCTTAAACAGACTTCAGTATGTGACATATTGCAAATTTTCCACGCCATTAGCGGTTTAACGACAGTTACTGTTATAGCAGACGAGGATACCGTTATATAGAACTATTCCGATTTTTGACCCCACTATTTTCTTTTCAGATTCACAGGGCGAAGTAGACGTGGAACGTTGTGAGTTTGTTTTCTCTTTGTAACAGTATAAAGGTAATGAGAAACACTTCAGTCTCTGCTTCTGTATAAAAATGAAGTTTTTTTGACAACTATATAAGGCCAACGTGGGCATACAATGCATTAAACATTATGCCTCCATACGGTGGGTCAATGTTGTGCCTTAGTTTTATGTTTATCGAAACGTTTCGATCAATCTCTTGAGAAGAAACGACCATCGAGGTCTTGGACTTCATCTGCTTAAATTAATGAAGTATAATTATCTTGGTATCATGCGTTAGGCTAGTCGCTGCAAATTTGGTTGAAATAAAAAGCACAATAACAATAATTTTCTTGGAATCTTTATAGACCTTTATAAGTACTTAAAGTAAGGGCTTTCTTGGAAAGTCACGCAAGATTGATTTCATTGTGTGTTCCCCCTTATTCGCAAACCGGAGCATTTTGATGGATGCCGATCTATACATGTAAGAATTTTTCAAATGAAATCGGTAGGACAGGTTTTTTTTGGCTCGCTAAGAAACATAGTTATTTTTTTTAGAAAGGCGCTATTGATCACTGGGTATATGTTTTAGTTTCAGGCCTGAAAATGGAAAACATATGTACACGCTTGCTGAAGAAAAGTTGGAGTAACTACAACGTCAGTCAAATTCCACACGTGGAGGGTATCTATGTTGTAGGGACCACCCATCCCCACGCCAGCACAGAGGTAGTGTACGTTGGCAGAAGTAACAATATTCATCGGAGGATGTTGGAGCATAAACGGCAAGACTTGGCCGTAGACAAGTTCGTAAAGAAAAATTTCAAAGAAAATGGTGGAGTTCATTTGCGTTTAAAATGGATTGAGGAACGCAATCAGAAGGCAAAGGAAAGTGATTATATCCGCTGCATAGCCAATAAACTGGGAGACTGGCCAAGGTTCAATGTAAATGGCTGAATCAGGTTCCGTTATTACTGAACATATCTAGTCTGCCAAAAAATGTTCTAAGACAGGAAAATAGCTTGTACTGTAGAGTAACAGTCACCATGATGCAAAATT
>JBBMOI010000009.1:14215000-14262500 GCA_038088405.1 Porites divaricata
AGTCGCGGATGGTTTCACATGACCTCCGAATATTAACGCAAACGATCATCAAACAGTCCTCAGCTATGAAAGAGACGGCGCTTTGGCAGGATGTTCAGGGTACGTTACCTATAACATGAACGGCACCGAGGTCACAATTGCCTTCTCCAATCCAGATATAGGGTCCAATAAGCTTGGAGTGGGAACTGGAGGAAAGGAGGTCTGGGATGAGATGGAAAGCCATGATTACGAAGATTTTACTCAAACCATAGTTTGCGATAATGGGGTGATTTTGTTGTGCTACTGTAAGTGCACAGGTGGAACAACCAACACTTGTACTATCAACCTGACTAGAATAAAAAAATAGAGGATGTTCACCGACGTAAATAGGGAGCTTTTATTAGAACAACAACGGCGATGGTAACGAGTACGGCAAAACGACAAGTTGCTTTGTACGTGCATAACGTTTTTTGTTCATTTCTATGCCGTCGTTGCGCGACTACTACGTGAAACTTCCCAAATTCAAGTTTTATGAAAGACGTGAACACAAGAAAACGACTCATTTTTTCTTTTTCCTAACTTAGATAAAGCTTTTAGAATTCAACTTCAGAAAAATTGGCCAACATTTGACAAATAATAGGAGATGGAATAATAGCGAAGAAGCCAAAGGAGCGCGAATTCTCTCTTTGTCTGACGGTTTCGCTACCATCACCGTCATAGATGCTAAAGCCCCCTCATTTTGGGCGACACCGATAGGCCTATGTTCATTATGCTAGCATTTTTTCGAACATTTTACAAAAACAAAAGCATTAAGCATTTTTCGAGCATTTTAGTGGCATTTTTCTTGAAAATTATGTTTTCTTCTCAAGGAATAAAAAAATTGAATCAATTTTTCATGAGGAAATGACGACTTGAACTCGAAATTCCAAAACAAATCAGATATTGAAATCTTTTGGCGCCTTAATACAGCCCTGGAGAGGAAACTTTTTTGCTATATACATGTAAAAAGAGTTTCGAAGTAGTTGCTGTTAGTTTTGGTTTTGAGTTTTGGTATTTTTAAGGTTTCTCTTATGTTTAGGGTGTTCCGAATGATTATTTTGTAACACGCGCTAGTTTCTTAATAAGCAGTTCATAATCCAACGAAATTCTTCAATGTATAGCCCACATGGTTAGTTCCTGAATTTCTGAGAAGCATCGTGTATTTGAAGGATTTGTTGACATTAGTTGTAGTTCTTTGAAGTAGGCATGTTCAGGGATAAAAGCTGATATTGAGTTTTACCTCCACTGATGTTCCTGTTTTGTATGCTTGGTCCTAGCGAGCAGTTTACCGCTAGAATCGTAGACTATTCTCCCCAATCTTGGAGCTCAAGAGAGTGTTCATCAGTTAGAACAATTTCCCTGTCTCAAAGTTAAATTAGTTCTTGGGCACATCAGTTTGCCAGCCTTGGGCGTAGTGACTTTTAAGAGCGTGTCTCCGTAAAAACCGACCAGTGATTTCGGATCAAAAAATCGATTTCCCTTATATTCTGGGTTATTAAATTCTTTACCTAATTAGTTACAAAAATGCATTTTGTTTGACCGAAAATGCGAAATATAATTTTTTACGAATTTTTGAATTTTCGACCGATTGGCACCGGCGCCATAGCCTTTGAAACAGCAAAAATCGCCTACATTGCCGGCGCTACAGAAAACAAGCAACTCGTTCAAGAAGCACGATTTTCTTTTTAATACACGGATACACCACTCTAGATGTCCTAGCCATATCACAGTTCCGAATTATTTATTCATTTTAACGGCAAGAATTTTTTTTCTTGCACGTGTTATCGGCCTTCCATCAAAACACAAAAATAGCTCAACTTTGAGGGCAGTTTAAAAAAGTGTGGCACCTGTCTGAACTTTGCTATCTGTATTAATACAAACTAGAAATGATAGTAAAACGTAAAAAGGAATAAAATTTTTGTGCTCTTTACGTTTTCGAAATTGACCGCCGTTTGAATTTACAGAAATTTTGAAGACCTGATAATTAACGAACACTTGCCTTGTCGCTTTGCTCGTGAAAGTCCAACTTCACTTGATGGTTTGATGGATCTAACCTTAGTTCTTTTTCATGTTAAGGTTATTTCTTAATCATTTGAAACTATACTGGCCGATGATTCCGCGTTTATACCTGTTTTGTTGCAATGTTGTCTGGTTTGTAAAATGTCGTATCCGCGAGCGTGACTGATTCGTGACACCCGACCTCGAGGTCTTTGCTAAAAATAGTTTTTCATTAAGATCGACTCCTCAAGATATGGCAGTAAAATTTCTTGGGCAAATAAAACTAATTTGTTCTCAAATGTGACGCGATAAGACGCTAACAAAGCGATTTAGCTCGGTTATCTATTTGAAATACTGTATGCGTAGTTGTATGCGTGACTTTGTATTTCATGCCCAGTCCTCGTGGACTGGACACCAACCCGGGCGGGGGCGGGGGGGGGGGGGGGGGGGTACTTGGGTTGATGTTTGCTGGGTATGTGCCGCTGGCCTCTCAGAGCCCCCACCCCATTCTAGTCTATTTTTCGGCCAATTATTGCTGGTTTTCAGTGTCACGCCATTCAAAATAGATTAAAATAAAAATCAAAACCATTCAACAGATAAAGTCCAGAATCTTGGAAATGAAAGGAGGTAAATATACAAAGACCCTCGCCAAGATTTGGGTCGAAGAAATAATTCGTATACGAGATATCCGAAGAAATGTTTTACCCAAATTTATAGAGCTTTGTATGGAGACGCCATGCTGGAGCTCCTCCGGATGAGCTCCAACATGGCGGACGGAAACCAACAGAAACATCTGTTACCGAGTTTTGCTACAAAAGCGTGAATTTATTCTTCGAGAAACTCATAAACATTATAAAGTAATACTTTTTCTAATACATGAACTGTTTAGATAGCAAAATTTCCTAAAATAAGTAATTTTTTTAACCTACATGACAGCTCTCTTGGCCGTCATGTAAATGACGCGTCACGCAAAAGCTTAGAAATTCAAGCGTACTCTATCACAAAACCAAGAATCCTTTTGAAGCGAAAATTTGTATGAAAATTAGTTTTCAGCTGCTCTAATGCATCGTGAAAGTAAAATCTCGGTAGGATCGATAGTTTTTTAGTTTGCATTTTGGTGACGTCATGTGAAAACAAACAATAGACCCCATCTTAGTCACATTTTGGAAAATGTAATTTTTGCGATCCCAACTTAGTCACTTTCAATTTATGCATCTACCTTGTCAGTCCTTTAAAAAGCCGGGCCATGCAAGCTTATTGTTAAATTTAATAAACAACTTTCTGATCTTTTTAACCGAGAATCTTCCCATTTTGATTCCCTAGTTACCCCCAAAATTCGAAAATTTGCGACCCCATTCTAGTAACTCTATTAAAAATGCGACCCCATAATAGTCACTCCAGTTGTGAAAATGCTACCCCATCCAGCGGCACATCCCCATTAGGCTCTTGTAAGGGAGTACCCCCCCAGGACACCAAGCAGACAAGGGGTAGTAATTTCTTCATCAAAGTTTTCCTTCTCGGACTTGGGAAATTCTCCTTGAAGAGATTTTCGAGGTCCGAAATATTCAGTATGTACGTTGTGAAAATGACAGGAAGATATAACAAACCACTTAAAATAAGAACTGATATTCGTGACAGGGCGGGTCTGTTCCTTTGTGTGAGACATAACTGATCAAAAAATCTGGGCTGCAACTGGCTCGAAACTGGCGCCCTTTAAGAAGGTGTCGATATCTTCTTCATTTAGGAGCAATGAAAAGCTAAAAAATGATCATAATTCCTACTCGGTCAGGTAGGCTTTCTACGGCTACTTTGCGTTTGCACTTGCTTTTGAGGGGCAAGTATTGGTACAGTTGGTTATTGCGCGGCCTGCTATGGGAGAAGTCCCGAGGTCGATCTCCAATGTGACCTCCAATCCTTTTTTCGTCTTCTTTCCTTTCCGTGTTACTTATTAGCCTGAAGGCGGACGAGGGCTGTGAAACCGCGAGGAGATTGGGGCGGGAGCAATGATCGTTCCGCGCGACAAAACCGCCATGCTACGCAGGCTAGGTTATATTTACAAAGAAGTTCTGGATTTTTGCTTTATGTTAAATTTGCACGGAAGGTTTTTACAAACTTTTTCTTTTTTCTGCATCCAGATTTCTAGTATTCTTGAAAGTCAATTTAATATTAATCGACATTTCCGCTTTTAGTAGAGTAGATGCACGTGACTCAGGAAACAACGCGAAAATTTGACAATAAAGAAAGAATCATTGACAAGGGCATACTATGAGGCAGGTGAAATGAAGCAACAGACATGGAAAAAGAAATATGCATTGCTGAAGTAATAGCGCCAAACGCTGGGGATCAACGATTTAGATCATGCGCTCCATTGTCAGATCGAAACAACAAAAATCCTTCCAGTGCCTTGCTTGTTCTTCTACAGGCATAAAAATATGCGCTAACAAGAAACCTTAAGACCCAGGTTCTTAGTCTTAATGCTTACCGCTACCTGATGGAAAAGCTACAAAAGCTGCATGAGCTCTTCGGATGCATAATTATGTGACAAATAAAGAGGGAAGAGTTCACGTTTCGTGGCCACGGCCCAGTACGTTAGCCCTTGTGAATCATTTTATAGAGCTGTACACATTTTTATTGGCTTTATTGGGTTTTATTACCTATACATAATTACGTAGAAACATTTTTAAAAAATCCTCGACGTGTTAGTCCAGTCCAATGATTTTCCGCGCAACAGTGGGGCCTGGAACGAACTTTAGTAGCGTCATCTCATTCTCTCTTGGTAGCGTTTTAGCGGATTCTCAATTTCCTTCTCTAAAATGTGTCGAGTCAATTTTTTCAATGCATCTACGTTAAACTAAAGAAGTAAATTTATCGATGTATGGCGACTCAAAGGCAATTACATCTAACAAACAGCGGAAAAAAATTTGAATGTCACGAAACAACCGTGTCACGCTCGCGGCCAGCAACGAGTGCCATTACTTTTATCAAAAACAAGACAAAAAATGCCGTTGGAGGACTAATGTTAAGAAAACCAATATTTGTATAGTAAAAGCGATTGCTTCAGGCACAATAGTTTCCTCCACAAACCAAGAAGGACATTACAAACAGCGAAGTTAAAGGAGGAGAATAACAAGGCAAGTGTTCGTTGATTATCTTGTCTTCGAAATTTCTGTAAATTCAAACGGCGGTCAAGTTCGAAAACGTCAAGAGCACAAAAGTTTTATTCCTTTTTACGTTTTACTATCATTTCTAGTTTGTATTAATACAGATAGCAAGTTTGAGACAGGTGCCACACTTTTTTAAACTGCCCTCAAAGTTGAGCTATTTTCGTGTTTTGATGGAAGGCCGATAACGCGTGCAAGAAAAAAGATTCTTGCCGTTAAAATTTATAAATAATTCGGAACTGTGATATGGCTAGGACATCTAGAGTGGTGTATCCGTATATTAAAAAGAAAATCGTGCTTCTTGAACGAGTTGCTTGTTTTCTGTAGCACCGGCAATGTAGGCGATTTTTGCAGTTTCAAAGGCTATGGCGCCGGTGCCAACCGGTCGAAAATTCCAAAATTTCGTAAAAAATTATATTTTCCATTTTCGGTCAAACAAAATGCATTTTTGTAACTAATCAGGTAAAGACTTTAATATCCCAGAATATAAGGAAAATTAATTTTTTGATCCGAAATCACTGGTCGGTTTTTACGGAGACACGCTCTTAAGTCTCTTAAAAGGCTTTAAAAAGCTCGTCAGGAGTCAAAGACAGACCCTTCCAGCGACGCCTTCTTTTGGATATTCTGACCAATACTAACAGAGTTACACTTAAGAAAAAAAGGTAACATTTTGGGGAAAAAATCCACTGCCAATTTTGTAGTTTACCTTCTACTCTTTGAAGATTAAATTTGTTCCTTTCCTAAAACCATGCAAAATAAAGACGATAAAGTGGGCAACAAAACTGCTAATGAGAAGAAAGGCAAAGGAAAAAAAGAGACTGTTTCCCGTCACCTTTCTCCGAAATTCTGAGAACAGTCCATCAAACTCATGTTTAAGAGCGGCTGTCTGTAAATATCGAGAACTTGCCGTCAAATGGAAATTTCGAAATTCTTCATATTCAGTCAGAAAAAACCCTTTGGTGAAACGTTTTCGAAAATCACAATCAAAGTTCCTAAAGAGTTTTCTTTTTCGAGAAAACCGGCAAAAAGTGAAAAGCTGCCCCACGCCATATAGTCGCCGGTCTAAAACCTTTGAATTAGACCATTTTCAAAGCCCTCGGGAAGAAAGACGGTTCGAGGAAACAAGTTCATCCTTGGCAGGTAAGTAAGGCATCCCAGTTACAATAGTCTGTGGTAAAAATATTGCAAGATAATGAATTTTTTACTCGGTTAAAAGACGCACGAAGATTCCTATCTTCAGCACTTTGATAAACAATTAAATTTTGCAAAACTTTGAAGGAAAAAGTCACGGCTTGGTACATGGAATTTTAGAAGAATTATTACACCTCAGCAAAGCCCTACTGTTGTAGCACAACGTATAAAAAATCCAGCTTGGGCAATTAAAAAGCAACCTGCCGAGAGAGGTAAACGCGCAGTTCATTTTCGATGTTTTTGCATAAAACGCACATTAAAACCGTCACGCAACTGAGGGTAACACAAACTCCAAAAACTTGTCTTGACTTACATTTTTTCGCGGTGATCAGGAAAAAATAGTTTTTACATGTAAAATCGAAAGATTGATCGAGTCTTTTATTGCTCTGGTATGAATTGACTAGTTAGAAAGTTAGATGAGGGCGATCGCAATGAACCAGCTCTGAAAGGTCAAACGGCCGTTTCCATAAATGTCAACAATGCTGAGGAAAGTAAGGAGTCTTGTTTCAAAATATACATATTTTGAAATTCAATTTAATTGATATAAATTTTTTGAGTGGTTGGGTGTATTTTATAGATAGAAATTGCTGGAAAGAAAACGGACTAAGATTCAGACAAACATTGAATTGAAAAGGTAAATAATATGAGTTTCCTAAACGAGCTGATTGAAAGATCATTTGCCGTGTCAAATGCGTATCAATCTTGAAATGTGTGATCTCAGGCTATAGCTACTTTATTAGGAAAGGGGCATTTTATTTGGAGAGGCGGAGGGAGAGTAGAGGCTGAGCAATTTCTTTCATTTTTTTCAGCCGCTCTTATTTGCAGAAGTTTTTTTTTCGCGACAACTGTACAAGTATATTACTTATATTCATAGCCTTTTATCACAGCCCACGCTTCATAAGTTTCGTAAAATCAGAGTCACCGACCTTAGTACCTCTAGCAACAGTTGTTGTATTCTATTTTAATATATGGAGTTAATCTCCATGGGTTTTTAATTTGAAACTGGTTCCAGATTCATTCAAAATCTGTAACTTCTCACAAGTTATAATTAGGCAAGCCTCTGTTACTTAACATTAACAATGGAACAACTGGCTTTCTCTGTTCTCTATTGAAATCTAAAAATAAAACTTCTAAGCAAGAATGGAATAACAAAGGATTTGCGGTACAAGCGGAGCGAAAATGAACGAAGAATTTAGTGGAGGTGGAAGGGGGTGGAAGCCCGGGAGAATAGAGAGATTAAGATTCACGTTTGCCGCAAACGGGAAACGTCAGACTCAAGTTGAGAATTTCTCAGAATAGAAAATAAGCAAATAAAAACAGTCCGGAAAGATTCCTATTGTTAAAACTGACATAAAACAACTTATTTTTGTCTAGAAACAATAAAGAGTAAACGGAAAATAAGGGGAAAACTTGGTCACGTGGTAAAAATTCACGCCTGCCGTTTGGCGTAAACGTGAATCTTAAAGGGGCTGTGTCACGGTAGTCCAGTTAATTTTGTTTAATTTTACCAATTACTCGCCCTAAATCGCTATGGAACTTAAAGTAAGCAAAGAAATTACAGGTAAATGACAAAATCAGAGATCCGAGACAAACAAATATGTCTCCTGAGCATTATTTTTTAAGTTGCAAGCAGTAGGGATCAACTTTGAAAAGCTGTTAGGCTGAACAGTTTTCAAAAACCCTAATTTCAATCCGTTTCAATCTTCTTCAGTTTTGCCCATCCGTAGCATCTGTTGTTTCTGTTATGTTATTTTAACCTTCCCTTAATGTTTTAAGCGGTTATTTTTATGTTTCTCTTAATTTAACGGGCATTTTGTAATTTTCTTATTTGGCTGAATTTCGTGACACAGCTCCTTTAATCTCTCTATAAGGGGTGGGACCACTGGGAGGGGTTTGGGAGATGGGAGAGGAAAGGGCGTGTGATGGGAGTTCTAAAAGGGTGGAAAGCGGGAGAAATAGGGGAAAATTACCCAGCAATGCTTAAAATGTACAATCGAAAAATGGCTAAATGACGGTAAAAATAAACGGTCAAAATTTACCCCGACGTTTCGAAATGGAGGTTGCCAAGAAAAACAGAGGAGGGAAAAACTAATAAATGCATGAAACAAAAATGGCTGGTAAGACGGCGAAACTAAACTGCACATTGACAAATACCACTTCAACAAAAACTAAGGATACAAAGCGCTAAGAAGACAGGGCTAAACTTTTGTCATACGAACAATGGTCTACAACAAAATGTATAAAAGACAGGGCTGATACCGTACGAAAAAGCTGGCAATTTTTGCGATTTATTAAACTGGAGGTCAGTTTACGCTCCTGGACACTTTCAAGAACAGGCATTGCTTAGACACATTGCCAAAACAAATTGAGTTGATCCAGGGCTTAACCTGGAAATCTTTTCATTGCAGATTTACGGAGATTCGGCAATGTGAGAAATATTATTTATAGCTGGGAGGACGAAATTATGTCTATTCAACACTTTTCATTCGAATAAGATTAAAAATATGAGAATTTCCTTTCTAACATTCCCGTTAAACAAATCCCAGAAATGGGTGAGACATAAACGTTTTCCCATGCTCCATTGTGTACCAATTTTTTCTCCTTCTTTTCTTGTGCATGATTTTGTTTTCCGTTTTTGTTAACACCCCTCCTAAGCCCAAAATAAATGGCTGGCTCGTCCCATAGCAAACACGTGAACAACAGGAGACACTATTCGGAATGAATCATGATCATGAAATGTCATTAAACACATGAACGCTTTCTGCAACGAGGTTGGCTAGAGACTTGATCTGAGTCATTATCTTCTCTTGGTTTTAGCTCATTCTTTCTTGGTTTTCGTCTCCTTCGCAGCCGCTCTTGCTGTTCTCCGCCCTCTCGCGTGGACGTTTATCTTAAGCCATTTCCACATTAAAAACGTAGAAGTTTGAATTAACGTGCTGTGTTAAATATTTTTTTGTCCAGGCTGGACCGGTATATTGGAAAACGGGAAAACACAATATTTATTTGGTCAAAAATGGGTAAACATGCAAAGAGCATATATTATTTTCTAAATCTTTTCCCTCAGATTAAAACGCAAACCTGATGTTTTCGAATTTACTCGCTTTGAAGTTGGAATATGCGATGAGCATTAACCAGAATTTCCGAGACTGTAAAACAGCCGGTCCTTTTTTATGCCGTTGTATGATTTTCGCACGCGCGTGGGTCTCACACGTTCATAGGGCGTGGCAAATCTCCTTTTCACCCTCGCTCCAGATGTTTCGTTTCAGCGTGGGTTCTTGATCTATTTAAAAATACGAGCTGATTTACAGGCGAAAAAGTTCCATTTCTCTCGTTAACAATTTATCCAGCTAACTTGGATACCTTTAACGGACACCTGAGTTAGTACCCTCTGGCATCAGTCCTTTTCTTGTCTTTTTTTTACCTTCGATGAGACGATATCGTATTGAATACTTTGCTCTCTACGCCGTGCTAATTACAAAATAATTGTCCCACACGCACAATTGGCTATCAAATGGTTTACCCAAATGACCAAAACCCTAAAAACCTTGTTCTTTTTTATCTGCTACCATCTGTCCCCGAGGCAGCCTGCGGGAAAAGTCCAGAGCTTCGGGCCCGAGGGCTGGGGGTATAGTGAGGGTGGGGGTATAGTGAACGTGGGCAAATAAAACAAACTTTTCATTGTACTGTTTTCTTGTGTGTGTATGTGTGTGTATATGAAGTATTTCTGGCCGCGTGAAACAATAACGCCGGTTGTTCGTTTTCTTTTTTAAGAGTGTGTCCATGAGAGAACCAGGCAGGGGGTGATAATGCTCAAATCACGGATTTCGCTCAAACTTGGCACAATTGATGGGTTTGGTGAGATATTAACCTCAACAAAAAATAAGGTCGCAATATTGAATTCCCTGGGATTTACCGGCACCCCCCCTAAAAATCACAAAATCTACTCATTTTTGCATAATTAATTAGCTAACTTTGGTTTGGCTGTTCAACAAGTAGAAAAGACAACTTCAAATCTAATCAACTTTACCATCTTCTATGTTTATCAGACTTAATCCTCTGTAATTTATTTTTACTCTCTAATTCGATCTCTTCCTATTATTTAGCCTAAAGTAAGGTCATCTTCTCACTGTTTTGACCAAACCCGAAATTTAAGGTATTTTAGTCGCTAACATCTCCCATGAGCAACAACCTATGTACTTAATTCTCACATATTCTTTAAAAGACATCTTTAAGGTTATCAAATCAATCCTAAAATATTTGGGCAATCTCATACTTTATCAATAATGACGTATTATGTGCATTTGACTTAACGCTTATTTGTCATTTGACCAAAATTGGACGAAACGTAACATTCGTTTTTTTAAACAAAAATAGCACAAAGTTGGCGAGAAGTCACAAATCAGAAGCCTCATTATCGATACTAATAGCGGAATTGTTAGAAAGTGTCACCTGTGGCATGTTTTCTGTGTTATTTATGGACGTTTTGATGGATATTTTATGGAACGCTTGAGTAAACACAAGGAGCAAAAGATTTAGTTCAAAACTTCGATCGGTCCAACTTGTAGGTGCTACAAGACCCAAAAACGATAAAAGATAGTGAATAAATGTTACATACACGTCTCTCAGATGCTTTAGTCCAGGTTGGCTGCTCCAGTTTCGTCTGGTCCTCTGTGGCGTTACTCTCCGTTACTTTGTGACGAGGTAATGGAACATCTTGAAACATTGCAAAATTAAAAGTGTCGGCTTTTCACCGAACATTCGAAGTCTTTGAGATAAGTTGTAGTCAGAGGGAACAAAATGATTCTCAAAGGACAAGAAGGATCACTGACAATCCATCTATATCTATGGAAAACAACCACCTGCTCGAACACCCTCCATCTTTAGACTCTGCCTAAATAATGGCATCTGTTACGCTGGACTACCGGACTACGGAATGCGGAATACACTATCTATTGTTTCTACGCGCCGATATCCTGTTATAACTGGTGTGTTGAAAATAGGTTGTGAAAGTCGTGTTACTTGAAATTTTGAGTTTATTCGATGTTGACGTTAATTACCATGATAATAATCGTCCATAATAGCCCTTTTTATAGTTAGAGCGTACCATGCAATTTTCGACAATTAATGACTTGCCATTGGGCATACTTACTTACTTATTTACTTATATTTTAATCCTCGTAGTCTTACAACTATACAGGATGGTATCTGTATCTGGGTAAATTATTGACTGCAAAAACATAATAATAACCGTTTAAAAGTGTTGAGGAAAAACTTCTGAGGAATACAAGAGACCCAAAAGGGGGCACTAATAAATTGCAAAAAAAGTCGGCTAGACTTCTTTAGCTACTCAAGGAAGGTGTAAATTAGGAATAGTTTTTTGAACACAGACTAATACACAATATTCACTTCTCATTTAAGCTGTCATTCGCGGATTCATACAGTATAGAAGTTCTCTTAACGGACACTCTCGTATATGGCGAATAGCTCTACTTACGACCGCCATCACAAAAGCCCGTTTTAATTCCCACACAAACTCTGAATTTTTACCTCCCGTAGGCGGCCGAGGACACTCAAAAGGTTTACCGGTGAATTAGATGTTAGCTTTGATTTAAAGTTCTCGTAAGCAGACACCCGGAAGAAAATCTTATCCGCCTCTAAATATTGTGCTTTTTTTTTTATATTATGTCCACAGTCATATCGCTGTTTGCTACTGTTATGAATCATTCTTATATATCCGTTTCAGAGTTACCGTTTTTTCACATACACGTCCGGTTACACTTGAAAATACAAACTGAATTGTATGCCTTTACCTAATTTCAATAATGCAATGGTCTGATCTCTGCGTTCCCTGTATGTCCTGCGCTCCTCGGAGTATCAGAGGAACTTTAGAAACAAAATAGACTTGTCTATAGTAGTAAAAATTGCATCAGTACATTCACTCCAAAAAGTAGATGTTTCCGCACTTTTCCTCGTTAGAGACCTCCTGCAGTTCGACTCTCGTAAAACCCTAATTTTTCTTGAGCAACCCAACGGGCATTATTTACTGGGTGTCTTCCGACCACGAACGGACCGGAACATCAAATGTCTGTAACTTAATTGTTGTGTCTGTCCATAATTCAACATCTGCCTGCCTCAGCACGACACACTAACCTGGGCGCTAAACTGGCTTTGGTGCCCCAAGAGTACGCAAAAAGGCCCTTCCGAGGATGTCTAGGATGAGAAAATTGACCTTACCTGGGTAGAGTGAGAAATATGAAATCTAAGTATCACAGTTGAAGTAGCTCTTGAGGGAATGTGGGAAGGGTGTTAAACATATGGAAGCAGTTGTTTGAGAAAAAGATCTAACTCAATGTGAAAGTGTGGTGTATTTTGAATTCTACTTGGGAACATTACTGCCATAGTTAGGCTTTATAAGACCCCCAAAAGACCGTGCTAGGTAAAAAATTCAGTGTTTATGACAGTCAAATCTGGTGCTAGCAGGGTAGGGCATTTGTACGCAATTTGGCCACTCCCCCGGGGAGGGTGGGCTCCTGTATGAAAACAAAATGGAATTCTTGTCGCAAGCTAATCTGGACGTGTCTCACGCTTTATTTGTCCCTTTGAGCTGGTCTGCACCAAGATCCGGCTTCACTTCGCTGCTATTTGACGTGCAACTAAAATAGACAAAAATATTTCTTTCCAAAACACGAGGGAAAAGCGACTTCTATCTCCGAGTTTGAAAAGAAATGGGATCATTTGTAATCACGGTCTGAATAGAGTTGCCAATAGATTTGGAATTCTAAAATGTTTATTAGCAAACAATAACAATAAAATTATCTCAGAGAATGTCGGAAAGTCATATTTTTCATATTTTGCTCACTGGAATCTGGCTCCTGGCTCCTGGCTCCTGGCTCCTGACTCCCGATACAATGTTTCCGTATGGTGGCCAACCGCTGCTTAAAAATGCGGGCTCCAGTTAATGTCAAAGATTGCGGACGTTTCGTTGTTGTTTGTAACATGTGAATTGAGCTACAGCAGTGGCAGAAATAATTCTTTCCATGGATTACAAATCGGCTTTCTACTTTTCGTATTGTTTTCTCCTAAAACAACTTGATTTGGATTTTTGTGCGTAAACTGATGGCTAAGGAATTTTAGTCGTACAGCGAGTCACGACGCTGAACTGGGCATCGAAGGTGGCATGGGGAACAAATCCAAGCGGGCACAAACTAGCAGTTGAGACATCCAAGAGATACGTATAAGGATTTTATTGACCGTTTATATTGTTTTTAGGGCGAAATTATTGAAGTAAGTAAAACTGTGAATTAAATCTTTGTATGTTGTTTTTCCTTGAAAAAATCGCGTATATAGCTATCAAAAATCATCGTTAGAGTTTCTTGCACAATAATTTCAATCATTTTACCCTTATTAATGTTAAATCATTGTCTGATGAGTGTTTTGTTCGATTTCTTCTCATTCAGAGGCAAACGCACGAATATTGTGAGCGCCTGAATTTTGATGAAATATGCAAAAGTCGTTCAGTCGCATGAACAGTTTATGTCAACACATGGAAGAAAGTGAATTGCCCAAACTTTTTATGATCTTTTTCTGAACTTAAGTGATGGCTTTAACTACTCATGCAAAAGTTATAAAGATAAGCTGTTGCTCATCAGAGATATTGGGGAATAAAATACCCTAATTTTACGACTTACTCAAAACTTGGAAATGATGACCCAACTTAAGGGGACTAAGAGGGGGGAAATCGAATCGGCGACTTTAAAAAGTTTATGGTGCTTAAAGTCTTATGAACTCAGATCATCTCTCAGTGCATTTAAGTTCCAGGTGGCTTTTCTGTTTGTTGCACTGGCATCGTAAAGTTAGCTAATTAATTATGCATAAAACGGGCAAAATGGCGATTTTTACAGGGGATGCCCGGATCTCCCAGAGAATTTAATATTTTGACCTGAAATTCTGTCACATTAGTTAACTCCTGGTACCTAACATTTGTGCCGAGTTCGAGCGAAATCGGTGGTTTGAGCATTATCACCCCCTGCCTGGTTCTGCCTGGTTTTCTCATGGACACACTCTTAAAGTGTGGGTATTCCGTCTTTTTGTTGATGCAATGTAAGTCAGGTTCTCTATATTTTTTACATAAATTTTTAAACGAAACAGCATTTTTACGCTTGATGAAAATTCCCGGGGTGGGAATTACGGCCTTTTTTGTGTGCCCTACGGTGGGAAATAGACCGACAAGTGAGAGATAGATGGTAGAAAAGAACCATTCAGAGGCCGATCCTGTACTCTTTGTAAAGAGTTGCAAGGTTTTACTCAGGTAATGACGTACTTCAAATTGTTCCTCTGAGTTCACTGATGATAAATTTGCCTGTAACGTTCACAAGAGGAAACTTTGACTACTTTCTTGGCCGGTTTTATGGCGTATTTTATGAAGAGGCGAGTGCTCTTCAGTTGTTTGTTTTAACTATATTACTTTTGTACTGAACATTTTGTGCCAAGAATTTAACAATTTGTAATAGATTTAAAACATTTTATCGATCAGGTGGGAAGAGCGCATTAAGGGCGACCTTCCCCCTGGGTCACTGATAAAAAATAAATTAAAAAAGGAGTACCTAGTACCTTGGTTGGTGTCGATATCATTTGTAGACCTTTGTTGTTTGGTTCGCCAAACGCAGTTTTTTCCCATTTGAACTCTAACAACTTCCAGCCCCTCAGTAACAGGTTTTTATCGAATGAAACAAACTTTCAGATGCATTTTATCAAAGATTCCTGATTTGAGATACTGTGCATGAATTTTCAAGTTTCTGCTTTTGTTAAGCCAGTATGGAAATATGTAGATATTGACGCTGCACTTGAAATTCAACCCGGCAGTTTTCACTTATTCCATTTATACGTTAAAATTAAAAAAAAAAAGCGATAGAAGACTTAAATATTCATTAGGTGCTACATTATAGAACATTATATTACATTATATTCATCTTCATTGAAAAAATATGCATATCTGGGCACATTAAATATAAGTTTATGGAGTTTGTGTTACCCTCGGTTGCGTGACTGTTTGAAAATTTTGTGCAAAAAAACATCGAAAATGAACTGCGCGTTTACCTCTCTCGGCAGGTTGCTTTTTAATTGCCCAAGCTGGATTTTTTATATGTTGCACTACAACAGTAAGGCTTTTCTGAGGTGTAATAATTCTTCTAAAATTCCATGTACCAAGCCGTGACTTTTTCCTTCAAAGTTTTGCAAAATTTAATTGTTTATCAAAGTGCTGAAGATAGGAATCTTCGGGCGTTTTTTAACCGAGTAAAAAATTCATTACCTTGCAATATTTTTACCACAGACTATTGTAACTGGGATGCCTTACTTACCTGCCAAGGATGAACTTGTTTCCTCGAACCGTCTTTCTTTCAGAGGGCATTGAAAATGGTCTAATTCAAAGGTTTTAGACCGGCGACTATATGGCGTGGGGCAGCTTTTCACTTTTTGCCGGTTTTCTCGAAAAAGAAAACTCTTTAGGAACTTTGATTGTGATTTTCGAAAACGTTTCACCAAAGGGTTTTTTCTGACTGAATATGAAGAATTTCGAAATTTCCATTTGACGGCAAGTTCTCGATATTTACAGACAGCCGCTCTTAAGTAGTCAGTATAAAAGCAAACCAAAGACACAACGCTCTCGAAAGGTCATGAAACAGTAGAATCGGGTAAATCCTTCGGTAAACCCTAGACTTTCCAGTAATCCTCTTTTTTGGCTGCCGGCCTTCAAGTTTGTTTGGAAATTTTACTTTGACTTTCCTTTTAACTAGACATTTGTACCATTTAACCTGAGCGCTCTCGGCTATGTACAGAATTTTTTTTCTTTCTTTCTTTTGCAACACTCCTCTGTGTTTTGCACATTTAACTGGGCTGCCTCCAGGCGCATGCGTGAACGATTGTAATACTTTTCCTAATTGGTGTCTCCGCCAATTCAACAAGCATGACTGATGTTAGCATTAGCGAGTTTCGATAACCCTTGAAAGTTGGAAGGAATTGTCTAGTGGAAATCACCAATGATACGCCATTCCTTATGACGTAAAGGCGCGATTGGTACGAACGTGGAGGGGTCGCGGTTTCAGCTGGCCGCGTGTAATTGAGGCGAACGGTGGTGGTAAAGTTCCCAGCTATGAAAAAGACTGGGCTACTATTATAGGATGTTCAGGGTACGTTACCTATGACATGAATAACACCGAACGAGGTCACAATTGCAATTGCCTTCGAAAATCCATATACAAGATCCAACAAGCTCGGAGTGGGCACCGGAGAGGCACCGGAGGAGAGAGCGTCTGGAAAAGGATGGATAAACATGGTTCAAAGAGTTACTGAAACCATAGTTTGCAATAATGGGCAGCGCTTATTGTGCTACTGCAAGTGCACCGGTGGAGACACCAACACTTGTACTGTCATCCTGAGAAAATTATAGGTGAGAACTGAGTAATTGCACATGGTTGTGATAAGAGCTATTCTCTTCCTCTTGGAAAAAAGGAACGAAACTTGATGCATAGGATTTTAAAATATAGGACGTTGTTGTAGAATCTTTCTGGTAGAGCCCAGTTTAGTGTTACTGTAGGTGTATGAAAACACAGATTTATTGTGGAGTTGTCATTTTACCAAACACTCATGCATAAAAAATAAAGAAAGAAAAGCTTGAAAGTTGTCTTTTATTGCGAAGTTGTGTTTTTGTCTTCCTTTAAAGACAGCACGTAAAAAAAATATTTTTGGTCAAGAAACGGGTACCCTACTTTTAACCAAACAAAATTACTGTATTCAGATAGAAAATACAGTGAAAACCGGTCAATACGAACACGAAGGGGGCATGCCATAATCTCCTTATTATCGATCCGAGTGCCCGTTATTAAATGGGCTGTCAGAAAAAAACTTCTCGGATACATGTCATTTTAAAGATATAAAGAAACAGACATTTTTACGTGAAAACCAGTTTTTTTTAATGTTGAGAAACTTAAAAGCCCCATGAGCCGTTCAATTCATCATTGGGTGACCTTTAGTGACGTATGGCTCGTACGGAATTCCATTAACACTTCATAACTTAACAATCTGTGAGAAAAAGCATGATGGCCACAAGGAATTCACAGCTGGCAGATTGAAAATAATACCTGAATACCGCTGAGGATATAAAGTAAATAGCAGTAAGACAGGATAAAAACATGCCCTGATTGTCACACGATTTCTTTGTAGTATCCGTAAGATACAAAGCAAAGTAGGTAGGAGTTTATAGGCTGACCCTTACACAACGTGAAACTACTGATTACTAGGCCAACAAAATCAAAGAAAACGGGAGAAGGAGCGCCGGAACAGCGATCACGCGGTCGTAAATACATTGATTGGTCAAGTTAATAGGCCCTTTAATTTGCAGGTAGCCATTTACGTGACACAAAACCGCCGTGCTGGTGAGCAAAAGTCGCACTGGGACAAGACAAACAAAGAAAACTACAATTTAAAATTATGTAGGTCTTTTGTTTGACTTGTCCCTGTGCGACTTTTGCTCACCAGCAAGGCGGTTTTGTGTCACGTGAATGGCTACCTGCAAAGGGCCTATTAGCGAGTGTAACTAATCAGATATTACATGCAATGCGACGGAAAAAGCTAAATAGAAACAAATAGAAATACTTCGTGGGGATTTTTTTTGTTTGGAAAATAGATTCTCAGAGGATCTTCATAGTTATGTCGCAAGGCAACTTATAAGAATTGTTGATAGCAATCGTGGGAGAAAAATCATTAAACCATTTCATGACCCAGTTTTTATAATTATTGTGTTGGCCAATAGTGAAAAGTCTTACCATATAAAGAATGATCTTTAGAATTCAAAGAAGACACTCACACTAAACAATCAACCCTCGAATAAATGAGTAAAAAACAATTTAAGGAAACAATATTATAGTTCGTTAATAAAAGATAGTTTATTTCAAACTAAAAGGTGAAAAAGTGATGATCTCTTTCTATGTCAATCTTAATTGGCCGTATATGCTTGATATCCCGATTCCACTGTTTCTGTTGGTTAGTATAACTAGCCATATAGGTAGCTGAAGATAATCTACTGTTAGGTAAGTGAAATGTCTCACTATTTTTCCGAAAATTTTAATTGTCATTTTAAAGTAACTTTTGTGAAGGGTTTGAACCCAGGAGTCATTTCATAAGTAGGTTGAGTTTGATCGTCCGGGTGAACGTAGTCCTGAATAGGACTGTTGTTGTTGACAGTGACTGGCGTTTCGACAACCTGTGCGGTAGTCATCTTCGGGGTCAAAGTGAGTTGTATCACGTCCGTTGATGGTTATTGATCTGGTTCAGATTTAAGTAACTTCATAGAACTTTTTTAACATGAAAGTTCTTATGTTCCCTTTTGAACGAGTTAACTGATAAATTAATACTCGAAAGATCACAAAATTAAATGTTTATTGAAAAGTTGCTCTCCATCTTTTCAAGCAGTTTTTTTTCCTAACTTAAATGAAAACCTCGAACAATAGCCAAAAACACAAAGATTGAAAAAATTTAAAAACTAGATTTTAATTTAACGTCTCAACACTAGAAAGCGTGTGCTTCATCAAGATTTTCCTTTTATCAACTGGGTAATGGGTGGGAAGCAAAAAAAAAAAAAAAAACTGAATAATGTGAAGTAAGGAACTTGATGAAACTGCTTATAATTTATATGACGAGATCCTTCGCCGTTTGTTTAGGTCTTCCATGTAACAGACAGGTAACTTTTAAAAAGCCAGAAACTGGTATAAGAGAATTAAATCATTTCATTTTTTCAAGATAGTTTTTTCAAACCTTTTTTTTGTCAATGACTTCTCAAGAAGGAACATTTTACGATAGGCCGTCGCTTAGAAACCGCCAGTGGCTGTCAGCGTGGTTGTATAATTATAGTGAGTACCGAGATCATATCTCGAATTACATTTTAAATAGTATGTTCATTTATCAGATCAAGAAGGTCTTATGTATTTAATTACAGGAACGTAAAACACTCTCCAGTTGTAATGCATCTTAAAGTGCTCTGTATGGTTTGTATTTTCGCGTTCAAATGGAGACGCTGCCGCGCAACCGTTGACCAATGCCCAGTACAGGAAACGATTTCCAACCACGCCCTAAAAGGTTTTACGTTCAAGACGATAAAAGTCTCGAGTCTGTTTGAATGTCTGTATCATTGCCATTACGAAGACAGATGCCAGAGTTACAACTACTTGAATGCCGAGGATATTTGCGAGATGAATAACCGAACCAAGGAGGCAAAACCAAATCAATTTGTGCCTGACCAACGGCGGCTCTACAAGAAACGTAGGGCGCACAGAGGTGATGTCATCATTTATCTCCGATAAATTTTGTTATGAGCAAGTAAACGAACGATTTTAAGTAAGAAATAGTATAATTATCGCGGAAAAACTAGTATTCTAGAACCAAGTTTTAAACTTAAAACATTAAACTGATCCTTACGGCAGGAAGAGTGATGGAAAAAATAAAGTAAGAAAACAAAAATCAAGTAGTGAAAAATATATAACACCACTTGATTTCTAAAATTTGGTACTAAGATTTTACTGATCCAGGTCTACTACAGATCCGGCGGACCCTCACTAGTTTGTTGTTGTGGTTTTGCCCTCACAAGTGTTTCTAGTATTCGAGGGTGACTTCTCTTTTTGGAACACTCTAACACATTTGTGACGCTGATCGGAGTTTAGCAACATAGGTGGTGACAGTCTTGCCAGCGTTACCTAGGCCAAGCGGAATAATGAGGTCTAGGGACCATGAGTTTCGGGCACGCGGTCCGAGCGTGTTTTTGGGTTCGTCTCAGATGTACCAACCGACAAGGCCTGGGAAGCCCTACAAGGACAAAACAAGTGACAGCCAAGTCCATAGGCGTTCTAGGCTGGACACTACTGTGTGCTGTGACGTCACCGAGAGGGACTCGATGTTGACTCGTTCTCTCGCCCACCTTTCCCCAAACTTCGCGCGGACAACAGGGAAAGAGAGAATGCCTAAGAACTAGGTTGAGTTGGTGAATATTTTAGATGAAGATCCCCCCCCCCCCCCCACTACCCCGTATGTTACTCTTTACAGTAGTCCTCGGCTCCACTCCTTCGCTGCCTGGTGAATCGTGCCGTGAGATCAAAGCAAATGAAGCAGGAGAAGTTGTAAGCGGTAGTTTCTGGTTGGATCCCAGGAGTTCAGGAGAGGCTGTACTGGCTTATTGTGACATGAACACAGAAGGTTTGAGACTCTTTATTTTCTTTGTGCGTGTGATGTTCATGAAATTTCACACAAAACATTCTGGCCAGGGGTATTAGTTCCAAATAGTAACGGTAAAAAGGGAATGAAAGTTCAGGTCATAAATGTTGCCGAAATTTAAATTGGTTCTCCTAAGTCAAATTTTGCTCGCAGTCAAGAAAAACCTGCGATTTTAATTGGAAAACTTAGCATGAGAGTTTTCCTAGACGAGGCCATGGAAAAACGTTTTAAATAAACCTTGCTTATGTAGATATGATGCACCGTTAACTTTCATTATTAAAATGCTTTATCGTTAGTTGCAGATTTCTGTTTCCGACATCAATGTCAGAATGGTGCATCATGCATTAATAGGCCCAAAAGCTACAAGTGTTCCTGTGACAGATTGTGGACTGGTACCTACTGTGAAACAATCATTGTAACAGGTAACAAACGTTTTTCGTCCGTCGGAGTAAATTTTTAAGAACTTACTTTTGCTACGTTTTCTACCACTCAATAGGCCACTTGCACTAAGAGGTCACGTGACCAATGCTTCCTTTAAACAATGAGTTGGAATATTGGTGATACCAAAAATCGACAGAGCAAATAAGAATTATCTTACACTCGAAATTTGAGAGGAAACGTATTTAAGGGAGTTATTTTATGGCTCTTTGATTTTTCAGCAAAGTAGTATGATTTGTATTGGCCGCCATGTTGGAGGGCATACTCTTGCCTCCAATATGGCGGTCAAAACTACTTTTTGCTAATATCTTGTTAAACGTTTGATAGTTGCCCTCAGATGTGCTGTAAACGTTACCACATCATCTTTTCAACATTTTTCTTGAAGTTTAAGTGTAAAATTTGCGTTCAGAAAGAGGTAGTTCATAATTTTAAAAATCACATTTTGGTCACGTGACCAGATACAAACTTACTCATTTTAAGAAAATGGTGCGGGTTTGAAAAACCAAATCACTATTATTTTGTTTAAGATATGACCCACTAACTGATTTTCGAAGGTAAAATCATATAACCTTCATGTTCATAAAAACGATGTCACATTACCTCTTAGTGCAAATGGCCTATTACTCAGTGATGCTTAAGTTTTTTGACAGTCTATGGACAAACTTCTTTTCCAGGTATTATTTGAATTCTCTACCATGACCGACATTCAGTTAAAAAAACTGGTCAATTGTTTCATAGCCTTAGAATCCGTTTCTTTTAACAATATTTTCCCCCACTTCTGAACTGGATTTTTAGGTCGTTTTTCTGCTCGGATTTCGAGACAAATGAGGTCTGGCTGAAATAAAAGGCGCCTTCTATTCAACAGTGTTCAACAGAAGGCTCTTATAATGAAGGAAAGTCTATTAAGGCGTGCGAAGCGAACATGACCATGTGGTAGACGCATCATCTTTTCATTGAGCTATCAGTTTTTATGACTTTATCGTCACTGCCGACTCCAGTCAGATTTATTTCTATCCCGCCTTCTGCTTTGGTCGCAAACGTCCAGCTGTATATTTTTTATCTACAAAGGCTAAATAGATATTTACCCTTGCAGCAAACTCCCCGTCGAAATCTACCTTGGCTCCAACGCGAGGGACACCTACAATGGTCGTAACCGCTCAATTAACATTTACAGCTAACCCGACTAACTGGATATCTACCCCGGCTGCAAACACCCAGACATTACCTACCTTGGCTCCTACGCAGGTGAAAACGGTCTTAGTTGCTCAACTGACACCGTCAACGGTCTCAACCACACAATTGACAGCTACCGCGACTCCAGGCATCCAGTCGACTGCAACTTCAGGTTTCAGGGTGACTGTTGTCACCAGCGATGTTTTTGGAGCAGGTACAGACGCCTTATTATACATCGGGCTCATTGGCACTAACGGAAGCAGATCGGGGTTGACTGAGATAGTTAGCGAGCAGGGAGATTTCGAAACAGGCAGGTAAGTTCAGTTCCGAGTGATACACTCTGACTTGCAAACTTTGGGAGGGATGGATGCTTTTAGATTGCAATACAGTGCTCGATGCAATTTATTGCTGGTTTTCAGTGTAACGCCATTCAAAATATATTAAAATCAAAATCAAAACCGTTCAATAGATCAAAGTCCAGAATCTGGGAAATGAAAAGAGGTAAATATGCAAAGGCCCTCGCCAAGATTCAGGTCAGAGGAATATTTCGTATACAAGATATCTGAAGAAATGTTTCATCCAAATTTATAGAGGTTTGTATGGAGACGCCACCCTGGCTGCCAGAAACTGCGCGGTTCCAGTTGGCGGACGGAAACCAACAGAAACGTCTGTTACCGAGTTTTGCTACAAAAGCGTGAATTTATTCTTCGAGAAACTCGTAAGCATTAAAGTAATACTTTTTCTAATACATGAACTGTTTAGGTAGCAAAATTCCCTGAAAAAACCTTATAAGGCCTCGTCCACACAAATCCGAACATTTTTGAACTCGCACAATTTTGTACCCGGATTCGTGTGGCATTTAACCCGTACTCTGAAGAGCAATCTCGCACCCACAGTCCTCGGCCTCTTTGACAGCGGGTGGTCGACTATGGCGTCAGATCGGGGACCAAATTGAAACTCAGATTTCGTGGCCTTGGAAACACTTCTTCGCTTCGAAAATTGTTCTTCGAGTCATTGTCTGTTGTCTTCGTGGCGTCGGTTCCATGTCTTCGAGTCGTCGCATATATTGTAACTTCGTTTCTCTTCTTCTATTTGGATGACGTATGTGCTCGATGATTTTGTCAGTTTACTAACTATGGAATATTGAACTTAACATCTTAGAACGGATCACTTTAAAGTGGAGTTTCAAGATGTAGGGATCATTAAGCAAATCGCAATCGACTTGGAAACGACCGGCAGCTGGGGCGAGGGCTGGACAGTGGACGAGGTAGGCCTAAGGAAACTATTAGCATATACAGGTAGCCCCCCCCCCCCCGTTATTGCCGACATCCTCGGAACCACGTGAGAGGGCAGTTTAGTATGACTTTTGTATCAAAGGGCCAACGTCAGATTTAAGTTGACGATTTCTCACATAGACCACATAAAAAGTGGCCAAAATAATTCTTGCGGGTGAATGACATGAATCTACTCAGTACCTAATCTGTGTAGGTGTACTCAGCTTTACATGACAAGAGGAATATTTCGGCCACGTGATACAATTCGACGTTCGCCGTAAAACATGCGGGACTGTAATGATTAGACTCGTTTATCTTCTTCTTCCCCTGTAAAATTTCAAAAAAACGATTGATTGAAGCAACGCGCGTAACAGATATACCAATCAGATTTATAAATCTGGTACGCAGTTGGTTCCTACAAAACCAGAGTTAGGAAAATAGATAGGTGAGGAGGCTATAGGGCGATTTTCGTACGACATTGAAAAATGGCCTCGGTCAGTGTTCGGTATGTGTTTAAACAATCAATGGATGAAAAGATCAAAACACGGCCTCTTCGTTTTCCCGCCAAAGAAAACCCTAGTATGGAGAAGACATTGTTCGATTGGCCAATCGTGTTGCAGCACGACGTCAAAGCGAAGTATCGGTTGATAAATCTCGGGCACCTGAGCGTTCGCTTAACCAACTAAAAGCCACGCGCGTCTGTATCCGTTCGATAAAACAATCAAATCGCTCTATTTCGGTTTGTTTTTTGTTTCCTTTTAGTTCGCGCGCTTTCATTTCTGGTCATACGAAAATCACTCAATTCGCAGGTTAGAACAAAAAATGGTGTTCCCGGACCAAGCAAAAGGTGGCTGCAAGTCCAGCAAGTCCGATATAAGTTTGTACGCTGGCCTATAAGTTAATGAATTTATACTTCTTATTAGTACAAATCATATATCCTTGATATAAGACACTTAAGTCGCGGGAGGATCCGACATCTAAACTCTTAAATTTTCCCTTGGTGACTTCTGACCAAACCACCGTCATAGAAGATGTAGTTTACGGTTTTGATTGCCCACTAGCCAAGTTTACGGTCTGCCTGATTGGGACCATATTACAGCTAGAGAATGCATCAAGAGGGGTAAAAAGCATGCCCTTGTCCCCCCCCCCCCCCCCTGGTTCATTCATCATGAAGGGAGCAAAGGGAAGGGTAAGGAGTTAAAACGTATGCAAAGAATCACGGTCAGATAAGCCACTAGCACTCAGAGCCTGGGGGGTACCCACTATCATAGGCTGCTTTAGCAACAGAACGGAAACGTCATTTGACGACGGGAAAGCGCGCGGAAAGGACTTATCTCTACTTCCGGTGCCCAATTTGCCGCTCTACCATTGGTCAAGCCAGTTGTTTGATTTGCGCGCGCCATCGTCAACTGACGTTCCCGTTCTGTTGCTATTTAAGCCTAATACCCTATACGGGGAGGCTTTGCCCGTAAGGGGTACCTTTATCAGGCTTCAGGTATATGAAAGGGTAGGAATTTCATGAGTTAAAGTATAAAAAGTGTAGGGGAAAAGTCATTTCGGTTTTTAAAAGGACACAGAAGAGCTAAAAGATTCATTTTATGGCTATGAAAAAGTCACGGAAAATTCCTAGTTTGGTGGTTTATTTATCTTTAAAAGACGGTACATTTACAGCAGTCAGAAGGGTATTATTTGTCAATAGATGGCTTACGAAAGGGGTTGGACCTCGGGGTGGAGCTCTCCCGCATAAAACGTTTTTGACTGCCCCACCTTGGACTCAGAGGACCTCAGAGGAGATGAGCCAGTGCAAAATAGAAGGGAGTAGGTAGATTGCTAGCAGTCCCTCTGGATTGTCCGGCAGGTGAGCCTGTCACCTACGAGTGAACGAGGCAATCGGAGGAGATGGTTTTCTCCTCTCTCTAGTTCCTTCTCCGATCGTTCGTTCTCTCCAGTCCTACCGGGCCTTGACTGGCTGAAAAGGGGGCTGATGACGGTCAAAGAAGGAAGTGGAATGAGGGTCGAGTGAAAGGTTCTCTCCACAAGAATTAAAGAAACTAGAATTATGAATCCCCGCCGTGTGAACTACGAGGGTCAATTTGTACACAGAGGTTAACGGTTTTGTTCTCCTTTACCTATTGTGCTTTGATCCTACTTTTTTCTACAACAGATAACTATTGAAGATCCCAGTCGTGAGAGGACCTACAAGTTCAATGGGCCGAGAGATATTTACCCCGAAGACGATCCAGTCGTTTTACAGGCGTCCTAAGACAACGGCTCTTCGGGATTGGATCCCAGAAGCAGACATATTAGGGCTAAAAAAAGCTCAAGTTTCTAAGTAATAGCTGCGCCTTCGCGAGAGACAACGTGGTGGACGCAACATTTGCTTCCTCATTCAATCAACACAGGAAAATCATAAGGTTTATGAACCAGAGTACAGAATTCTACTTTCCGGGGTAAATTTAGCTTCCGAAGCACGTGGCTTCTGATTGAGCCAGATTAGAATGTACACCTTTTCCGCTACAGTGTTGTTTAATTTAGGCAGTTTTAAATACAGCAGTTCGCTGGGGCCTTCTTTGTCCTAATATGGCGTATGTACTTGTCCCGACATGGGCAACGAAAAAAATTGTTTCTACGATATTGACAAAGAATATGATTAGGTGTAAGCATAGTAGACAATATAACCCAACAAGTAGAGACTGGTCCTGAGAGCAACTCCCAACATTGAGATTCTCGGGGACCAGTCTTTAAGTGATTGTTATATTGCTGGATATTCATTTAAACTCGCTGTAACGGCGGTAGTCGGTCAACATTCGCAGTTAACAGTGCACCGTTATCCTTTGACGTCATAGATTTTGCAATTCTGCCCGCTCAGAGATTTTAGCGGGCAACAGTTTCATTGTTAGATGTCATGTGACCTCGAAGTAACCAATGTGCGCTATTGGGAAGAAATTTCCAGCTACCATGATATAACAATTGCCTTTGATTGTCCACAGGTAGCCAATGACAAAATCTAGCGAGTTCTCAAGGCATGCTATTTATATACGAATGCAATGGGTTCTTATGGCGGATTTTCGATTTTTTTTTTTTGCCACAATATTTTGAGCAAGTGCCCGAAAGACCTTCAGGATAACAAGAAAAGTGTACACTTAGATGAAAACAGAGAGAATATCAGCGGAACGAGTGGTTTTGGCAAAGCGTGATTTGTACAAACAATCGCGCGCGCAAGCTCTTGACTCCCTATCACCTGTACGCACAGTTTGAAGGTTTTCCTCTTATAAAACAAACGACCAACGGCTAAGCTTTACTACAGAGTTATGGATGCATTTGGTAAGCACAGCCTCCTTCGACTCTTTCCCCTCTTTTCAGCTTACCAACCCTCGGCGCAGCTATCATCCACAACTTAATAGTACGCGCTGAGCCCGTAACCATTAGATGAGTAGACTAAAAGAATTACCCCAGCTCTGCAGTTAACTGCATGAATAAACCATTGATTGTATATAACCGGCTAAAAGCACAACAGTAAATATTGCACATGACTGCTATCGTATGGTGAGAATTGTTTACATTTCGCAAAGTCGCGCATCCTTTAGACAGAAAGGATAACCATTAATTTCACGTATTTCCCACAGAACATGGCGCCCCTTGTACAACTTACCAAATACCGCAAAAGGTTTGCTTATCGTTTCACTTAAGTTACTATTGGGTTTATTACAAAGCTTGTTCCCCTGAATTATCCCTTGTGGATCCTAGCTTATTTTCAAGACTAATCTATCGTCCGCGTAGGGTCCTGAGATCAAGGCACGCACTAGTATAGCTTGCCCATTTTATAGACGAAAAGGCAAGCTCAAGGCCAACTCCTGTTCATATAATGCAATTACAGTTAAGTATATTACAATTAAGGCATTATCGCCTACAATAATAGTAACACGGTTTGCTTGATAATAAATAATTTTCTCCACTCTTCCATTCACTGAACAATAATAAAATACAGACATTCCAGAGAAAAATGCCCTTTCGTAAACAGATAATTGTACAACCTTTTGAGAATGTTCCACAGAGTGACTGACGTGTTATCCTACGTGGTGCGGTGGCCGTACCCAGATCGAGTCACGAAACAAACTGAACTCAGAGCTCGCTTCTTATGTCGTCACGTGACATTAACTTTTTTATAGGGTTGCTTGTTGGACGGTGTCTAGTTTTCACTCGCAGGCTTAGGCGGTGATCAGCAAATTTTCTGTGGATAGACGTTAAAGACAAACAATTAGTCTCGTAAACTAGGTGTGAAAGATTGAAAAGATTAAAGAAATCTAGACAGACGTTCTTATTATTTTGGACAATTTGGTGAGCGTGCGAGAAAGATCACGAAGCGTGAGAAAAAACCAAAAAAGAGACAGAAACGAAGAAAGAGGAAGGAAACACATTATTTTTCATTGTCTCCTTTCCCCACCCCCACCCCCACCCCCTTACGCTCGCGGTTACCCGTGAGTTCTATTTTCATACGCGCGCTCGACGATCTTTAAAGAGAAAATAGAGGGTCTGTGAACAGGAAAAAGGAAATCAAATCTTACCAGGAAGGGCACAAAAAGGGTCACAACGCATACATTTAGTATCGTCAGAAAGCGCAAGAAACGCAATACGTTTTAATGATGCACGAATACGTCTGCTTAAATAAAGGCTGTACCACATGGTCAATCTCATTCCCACAGGCTGCGATACTTTGGGGCAGTAAAAAGAATCGACTTGGGTTACGAAGAATGGCTTAATAGAGAGTTTAAGCTTCACGTATACGACAAACGTCTGATTCAAGTTGAGAATTTCTCAAAATAGAAAACTGAGCAGTTAAAAACAGTTCAAAAGAATTCTTATGGATAAAAAATTGCGCTAAACTACTAATTTATGCGTAGAAATAATGAACAGTAAACGATAAGTAAAGGGGAAACTTGGTCAAGTGGTACAAATGCGGTTATGAAAGCAACAAAACAAGCAATACCACCATTTCACTATAAACAGAAATCAAAAAGGCCTTATTCTCCAATCATCACATCCGCCCATCCACAAATTTCATTCTACAGTAACAACACCCTAGCACACACTCCGTTGACTTCTTGTTTCAGTGAATACTGTGATGAATACGATGCTTTTCACTCTAAGGGGAACGAGAAGTTTAAGTGACAAGAATGACCGCAGGATTCTTGTAGGTTTGAAATTTCCGTTCCGTTCTTTTTGAGGTATGAAGTCTGGTTTAGGGTTGTCTTTCGCTCCTTTCAGAAAGCACTAAGGATTTTTGGATCATTATACCCTTCTGGGAAACCACCACCTACCCCTCCCCTAAGCCAACTTTAACACTTACTTCTCACTTAGGACAAAATGTTGGCTTAGGGGAGGGGTAGGTGGTGAAATCCTTAGTACCCCTCTCAGTACTCACCGTATGCCTGCGAGGTAACTTTCCGACAAGTCGTCAGAAGAATGACGTCTTTTCTAAATCGTAGAAAATCGCACAAAAAAAAAACATAACTGACATCTCTTCAATTTAAGTAACTACGAAAGTTCTTAACTGATTATTGATATTCTTTATACAAGACCGCAAGCTACTTTGTATTAATGGCAACGTTCAAATAAAAGTTTTGTTTGACCTAATAGCTAATAAGCGCCATCGACCGTCTGATTTTCTCTTTTCATATATATAACAGCTGACGTCAAAATATCATGTTGCTACGATTCCACCAGTTACCACCTTGGGTTATAATTAAAGATGTTGAGGAAAAGTTAAAGTTCAAATAAATTTAGGACAAATTAAAAAATGAGAACTTACTACTACTTTGTCTTTCGGTTTCCCTAGAACATTCTCTAGCTCCGCTTTTAGCAAACTCTTTTTGCCGTCTTCTTCCGCAGGGGCCTTCGTTAAATAAAAGGAAAGGGATAAAAATTATCCGCCTTTTTGCGGCAAAAAATCATCAATCACTCATCCCGATTAATATTACTTTACTCCCAGGTGCAATTTGGCTTAAACATTAGCGCCCCTGGGGGGTACTCAACAACGTTTTATACGGGGAGGCTCCGCCCTGATGTCCAACCCCTTACCCTTTTATATACCATTGTTGAAAGAAAAGGTGACCACCTTTTGTATACCTTCTATTGACAAATGGTACCCCTTTCACAGACCCATGTTAGTTTAGAACTTTGCAGCCCTTTTAAGTGATGAAAATGCACTGTCTTTAAAATATGAATCAATCACAAGACCACAATGTTTTCTTGATTTTTTCATGGCCTCAAAATGCATGTTAGCCCTTTAAGGCAAGGCATTTCAGACCGAAATGGCAGATTTTGTTACCCTTTCATATACCGTACTTCAACTAGTGAAATCCCTACCCTTTCATATGCCACAGGCCTGAAAAAAGGTACCCCTCTCGGGCGGAGCCTTCCCGTACAGACCATTACTGAGAGGTCTATTCTAATTTTCCGACGAGTACCTCGCCCCTTCCAAAACGAGACTAATCCCTCAGTCAAACCCATCTTTCTCCTTTTCCGCCGTTGCCTTTGCTTCACTAGAATGACGAGGAGAGGCGAAACGAAAAAGCGCGGTGGATTATGGGAGCGGAAGGGGAAGAACAGAGGCTCCCTCCCTCTGTATTTTATATTTAAACTTTGCGGAGGAGAAAAGAGTCCGTCTCACCTTGTGTTTGCTCCGGACGCGCGATGTCCACTCAGGTGCGGGATAACCATATTTCTTCTTTTCTTCAATATTCCGAATGTCCTTTGCGCTTGGCTCAACTACAGGACTGTTTTCTTTGCTCCAATCTGGCCGCTCGTCTTCCCATATATCTTTCTTTTTTGAAGATGCTTTCTTTTCTAGCTCCTTTATGAAACTCTCCTTGGGCTTATCGACGGGACTTTTGCCCTTGGCCCAGTCGGGACGCATCTCCTCCCATATCTCATCTTTTGCTGGTTTTGATCTTTCAAGAGATTTTAAAGTTTCCTCATTAGTTTTAGATAATGGACTCTTTCCTTTTGTCCAGTCAGGTCTTGCCTCTTTCCAATATTCAGACTGTGTATCTGTCTGTTTGCTTGTGTCTTTCTTTCGTAGAGAGGTCTTCGTCCATTCGGGCTTTGGTTTAGTCTTCGGCTTTTTCTTTCGGTCTGCCGATAAGAGCGCCACGTTCTTTGCCTTTACGAGCCCACGCTGGCCCCTGTAATAAATAAACGATACTTAAACTACGACAATCTCCAGACAGAAAAATTAGGGATGATCGTATAGATGCTTTTCACATGACGTCGCGTCCGCCGTGTTGGTGTCCCAAACAATTAAACAGCGATTCCAGACAAGACATTTGGCCTTACATTGGGAACTCTTTGTTGCCCCATGTAAGGCTGTCTTGGATTCCAGGTACTTGATTGCAGTCTTTGTCAGTGGAACTTGGATTCTGGATTCCAATTCCTAGTAGGATTCCGGATTCCACAAGCAAAATTTTCCCGGATTCCGGATTCTACAAGCAAAAATTTCAGGGATTCCGGAATCCCTTACACAGGGCGATCTTTGCATAGGTCAACGCTTTTTTGTGCCAATAAATTTGGATAGCTGAGGGCCATAGCGTTTCCTAGGGATAAAAAAACTTCCCCGTTATAAAATTGAGAAATTGAGTTCGCACTAGTACTAGGCCTTTACTGAAGACCCTTTTAATTTGGGGCGGGAGGTGGGGGGGGGGGGGGTGGGGGGTATCACGGAGTCAATGACGAAAGCAAGGATATATCAAGCAACAAAACGGCACCATGTAGTCAGCCAAACCACGTTGTAGAAAAATGACTTTATTGAATTATAGAAAATACAACGAAGTACAAACGACGATATAACTCCGGCATTCAATGCAGCTCGACTACAGGATATATCTCTCTTAAAAAATTTCTTGTATCAAAAATATTTTACCGGCGAAATTAATTATAAAGGACTTATAAAGCAAAATGCGTATACAAACAACAACAAAAACACTGAAACTTTTGCAAATAAAATTCATCTTTCCCATTGCAAATTTTTGAATGCAACCAAAAAACACGAACTCTTTCATCGCAAAGTGATTACATTACGCAGAGAGCAGGAGTACGTCCCAACATGGCAGTTAACTTACGGTGACTAAGGTTACAACAATCATTGTAAACCAGTCAAACTAACTACAACAGTCCCTGGACTTCTTAAGTGGGTTGGTTTACGTCTTTCTCTATTTGTCTACTCGACACCACTCTCAAAGATCTGCCCTTGCGTACTAGAACTGGCCAATAAGAATATGACTTGGAATGAGGTCCTACTGAACGCTGGCTTAACTCCGTTTAAATAGCTAACCCATACCCTTTGGCCTTGGGATCAGTGTAACCGTATCTGCACGCATATTCTTTACACTGTCTTCCAATGTATTTCCTGTTGCACTGATAAAGAGAAAGTCGTAAACAGTCAAAAACACTTTACAACGGTGACGACTGCCCTTATTCTCTTGACCTACATGTTTGATTAAGCAGTGATACTTTAGGGAGAAATCAAATACCGTTTATCTCCACGTGCAAGCAACTCCTTGACTACCGCACCACAGTGGCACATGATTTGAAAAATTAGTTTTGTCATATCAAAATTAAATGCATTATCCTCTGCCATAGACGCTGTTTGAAGCTGGTGGAGCTGTGTTTATCATGACTTAAATGTACATTTGAGGAAAATTAGCTTAAATTTGGGGTTCAACTGGCCGATTCGATGTAGATAATCGATCGAACTAGCTTTACTGAATTTGGTGGAGAATTAGGAAATCAACAGAGGCCCACACTCGAAAGGAATGATATGAAGTCAGTTAGGCCCATTTAATTAGCAAAAGAATAGACGAAATAAAAACATGCGTGATCTGTGAATGGAACCTCCTATTCTGAAGACTAGTCCTTGCCTGTTTTAGAGAAAAAAAGATTTAAGTTTTGATGACCTTGCTAGTCCCGTGAAATAGATGGCGATCCCGCAATACGGCCAGCAAAACAAATTGACAAAATCAAGATTATACAATCACGTACACAAAATAACAGAACGGTTTACACAAGCAGATTATAGCAACACCAAACCTCACACACATTTATTTTATTTTATTTATTTATTTTTACATTTGCCACATAAATATTATAGAAAGAAAAATGAAAAATATATACATATATTGTTTCTAAAATTTCACTTTTGTAATTAGACAGAGTGGAGAGGAAGCCCAATAGAATTCGAAGCTAAATAGCTGAGAAAATTGGGCTCCTCACACTTGATTATGATTTAATGTCAGCTGCCATATCATGGTCAGGCGAGTTTAATTTATAGCTCTCTCAATGAGGTATTTTTTTTAATGAAGTCTTGAAACTAGAGTAACTTGTCAGTTCCGTAAGGTTATGGGGAAGTGAGTTCCATAGTTGAGGTCCTAGATGGAGGATTGTGAACTGTTTAATATTTGTTCTACAGATAAGGTCGGTAGTTATTAGCATTTCGAGTATTATACGTGTGTGCTTGGCGATTAGTAACAAAGGTGGTGTTAAACGTATGAGGAAGGAGGTTATTACGATGTGAGTACATAAAACACCCAACAAAGAACACATTCGATCAAATAAGCGATATATAGCGATATTTGCTGGCTTCTTAGCTTTTCCTTGACCTCGCTCGTCCAAATGACTGTCGTATCCGTTACTAATTTGCACAAGCGACCTGAGGCTCTTGCCCGTTACTGTGTGACGTTATACTGGCAGGCGGAGTGGGTCAATAAAAAACTTAGGTGGAAAACAATAGAGTTACCTTCCCTCCCTGATCTTCATAATTCTTCATAAGATACTCACTTGACAGTCTCATTCATAAATTGTTAAGTAAAACAAACATCCGGGAAAACTGAAATTCTCTATTAACTTCTGCATTTGTATAATATATTGTAAAGCATTGTGAGTTCACTAATGTTTTCTTTCATGTCCCCAAACAATCCGCCACCTAGTTAGCTTAATTGGATAAGCACTGGTCTGCCGAGCGGGAGGCCGCCGCTGCTTCAAACCCCGGCCGGATCAACGCATGGGCTCTTACAATAAGCGCTGCCTTTGTAAAGACATCTGCAAATTTAACGGTTAGACTTTCTAGTCGTCTTGAATAAGGACGTTAAACCGTAGGCCCTGTCTTACAAATCTTGCCAGCACACTGTTCACATAGAGTACTCCCGGTGTGTGGGTCTATCTGTCATTGGGCGAGGGACTGTTACGGGCCGGCAGTCATAGCGCTTTGCACTAATGAAGTCATAAAATCTCTGGCTGTGACTCAGACATTGAACCTCACCAGTATAAGAGTTTTGTATGGGAAAGTCTCTTTCGCCAACAAATTCTCGTCGTCTTTGAAGTTTTTTATCGACAAAAGAAACAAAATCCAGCTTGGTTTCGGTAACATATATCCTGAAAATTAAATCGTGTGCCAAGCAGACGTTACAGATGAGTGATTTTATTTCTCATGCGGTGTCATTACTGAGGGTAAAATTATGTCACGACATTAATTACTAAGAAATGTATGGAGAGCAGGGCTTCAGAGCTGTTCATAAGACGGTGCATTAGGTTAAATTTATAGCATTATAGGCAAAGGTTCCTCGCTTTTTTTTGAGTGCTTATGTATGTAACCTAACCTGGCCGCACAACAACTGAATTTCCGGTTTGTGCTAATGTTGGTGTGCTTTTTTGCTTAGAAATTCTGCCACAGGCTTGCCAGAAGCACATACAAACTCGATTTTCTCTTTAGCAATTTCGGTTTTGGAGGAATGCTATCTGACTAGGTATCCGATTTCGATAGCCTGCTTTGATCAAGTCGCTTTATTTTCTGATTTTAAATTTACTGTGAAAGGTTTGAACCCAGGAGTCATTTCAAAAGTAGGTTGACTTTGGTCGTCCGGATGAACGTAGTCCTGAATAGGACTGTTGTTGTTGACAGTGACTGACGTTTCGACAACCTGTGCGGTAGTCATCTTCAGAGTCAAAGTGAGTTGTATCACGTCAGTTGATGGTATTATACTCTGGTTATTGATCTGATTGGTCAATTACGTCACGATGTTATTGGTCGTCTGTCAGACAACCAATAGGGACCTTAAGATACCCTGGACGCGGCGGTAAAGAGAACGTGGGTTTGCCGGAGAAAGCCTGGAGCGAGGACGCCGCCACCTTGGCGGGAAAAACAAATTAAGATTGAGCTGGGTTGCGTTGAGTGCTCGCCTGACGAGAGAGGATAAAGTAATGCTTTCGTGTTTTAATTCCCTGACGTCTTTTAGAAAAACTCGTGAAGTCTTGCTTGCTTGATATCTTATTGATCTTTTATTGAAAGAAAAATATGTGCTGCAGGCTATGACTCCAGTTTCTCTAAAATCCCCCGAATTTCTTCGAGGGAAACTTGAGGGTATGATCGGAGTTCGGGTTATCAGCTATCTGTTGCCAGACTTTTCCCCTTTCCGTTGTTCTTACTTTAAAACGATATGGTTCTGTTATGAGAACTTCCCGTACTAAGGCGATTTTGATCGTCAGACCACTCCAGCGCTAAACTGAAAGTGAACAAAATAAAATATTTATTATGAAAGTTATAAAATTAATCATAACCATGGCGTCTTTCGCCCCATGTAAGGGAATCCAGGACATTCTTGGATTCTGGATTCCACGCTGTGGATTCCGGATTCCGGGTACTGGATTCTGGATTCCAAAAAGCGCTGGGTTCCAATTTTTCACTGTTTTAATGCTTTTCTTTGCACTTCGTTTTCGTGTTCGAATCTTGCTATAGATATTTACATGAGAAAAGAGTTCAACTCCCAGAGGATTTTCTTGGTAAACCAACATGGCCGCCGTTTCATTGTTTTAGAACACCAAGCCGAAAGACGTTGTTAGAATGCATAACAAGTTTGTTTTCTTTTTCGATTTATAAATTACTGGTTGAATGTATTACAGTGCCGTAAGGGTTTATTGTATAATAAGGAGGGGGACATTGCGGGACTGTCCGCACCGCAACATCGCGAAAACTGAAAATAACAAACACCGTATCACCGCCAAAAAAAAGGTGGCGAAACACCGATATCGCAATTTTAAATTTTGTCCCTCACTTAATCTAATCCAAATCTCCATATAATTAAGGATTGAGGATCTCGGAGCTGGTTAGCTATTAGTAGAGAGTGAGACTGACCTCAAGACTTTATTTTTTGCTTACTCTATTTTTGCGAACTCTATTTTCAGTCATGCAGATAGAAAAATGCTTAATTAACAGAAACAAAAGAACTCTTGCAAATTATTTCTAAATATATTCACGTTTATTCATTTGATTGCTGCATAATAAAGTATAAATGGGAAAAGGTACAGTCATTCCCAGGGAAAATTGAGCTGCAATTTGCAAGAAAACGCGGTAACAAAGTTCGTGTGTAACTCCAAATCAATTTTTCCTATCTATGCCATATCATAAACCAGCGCAGGTTAATCAAGTCTTTTGCTATCCACTAATAAAATATAATAGAAGGTTCATTTTGCTTGTATATCGTTACATTCGTAGTTTTCCTTGTCCTGTCCGAACGCCTGGAACAGGCTACGTCGAAACATGTTTGCAAATTCTTTTGGAATATTAAAACAGTATTTGAAGTAATAGAATAAATATATTGAACAAAACGTTAACAGCCTCCAATCGCTAATCGCCTCCAAACTTTCATGAAGGAAAGCTTGGTTTCTTAACATGTATTTGGACATTGTTCTCTTTCCACTTTTTATTGGAATCATTGTCATAGCGCAAAAAACTAAATTCGGTTACCGCTCTTTTGTAAAACTTTCATTTATAAAGACACATGTACAGTAAGCTGTAGAACACGCGCATTAGATATCACTTCTTAACTGAATTGCTTTCGCACTTTCTCATATGACACACAACACACGAATTTTAGCCAAATACAATAAAATACACTTCTTCTAGGACGGGATAAGCATATGCATGTATACTCAGTAAAAGATTGACCATCAAAAAGAGCACTACAGAAGATTAAGTCGGACTCCAAGCTGCCAAAAGTGTTGTCCCGGTCAGCGCGGCCCTAAAGTGACTAAAGTTGTGTGTCACATAATAGTCCATTTTCGAGTTCGCTATGACCGCTGAATTAAAGAAATGAAGACGCATTTTTTACAGCCTTAGCCTCAATCTGAAGTAATATATTCACAAATTCCAACGAGAAAAAGACCTGTTTATTACTCTGTCTATTGTGTATATTCAAATTTCAAACACTTGCTTGCCAGAATTTCTGAATATTTTACTTTACGTCGAGGCTAACCCTGTATGAATGTGTCGTTAATGTTTATATTCAGCGGTAATTTCTAATTCGAAACTGGACTATTGTCTAAAAATGATAACATATGGCTCAAAATAAATTTCGGACAGTGGCCGGACCACGTTGATCGACGAAATAAATTTTTACACTGTCACGTCTCGACGTTTTTGACTGGTCAAAATGAAAAAAAAGTTAACTCTGGACAGTCTGCAAGCCCAAAACTATCAGTTACTTGGTCTAGTCGTCGTTGCGCAACCATTTAAGGTGGCTGAACACAGTTTTGGAAGTTTGTGAGTATATGTCATTTGCCAAATCAAGGCAAGAGAAAGATTGCAGCTCACAAGCTAAAACTTGGCAAGTAAAAAATATACTGATGAAAGAGTTTGGCTGACAGGTCAAATGTGACGTTTTCGTGGTTTCCATGGCAACAAGAACGATTGAATACAAGCTGTGACTTGCTTGCCACCACGTTCAGTACAGTCCACAGATCGACACAAACGAAAAATCATGCAGCTTTGCCTTTGGCACGTTTAGATCTATCGCAGTCAGCTAAAAATTGGTATGATCTCACAACACAGTATTGAAGGTACCTTTCTCTCTCAGCCTTTTGTTTTTGCTTGTACTTTCCCATAACGTCTTTTTTCAAAAAAAAAAAAAACGCAGAAAAGAAAAATCCATCAAACAACAGACTACAAACAGGTCTGATCGATGAGGTGGCGAGATTTCACTCGAATGCCAGGGATGAATGAAAAAGGCACCCACCGCGTCCTTGCACGTGATTACTTTAGTGACAGCTGATTGGTACGGTTCTGACAGTTCCTGGCTTATTTCTCAAATAAAGATTATCGAAACCATGAAACTGTTCTCAGAGAAACTACTAGACCAAATTAGGCACTAGGAGACTGTGAATTTCTTTTTTTTCTTTTTAGGTAAACTGTTGAACGTAGACGTTTATTTTCAATTTCGAACCAGGAGGACCAGGAAGGTTCAAGAAATGGTTCAATGCAGGTGCACCTTTTCCAGTCCTATGCCAGGTCCAAACGCTTGCATAAAATCGCTTTTGATTTTTTAACGTTCAGCGAAGCAAGTGAACAACAGAGAATCAAACATAGCCAGAGGTTGAAGTTATTCGTAACAATTCAATTTATACCTTAAAAAGGCTGTGCTGTGTTCCCTTGAAAACCCCCAAATTTTGTGATCCTGCCAGCCGCTCATAAGCAAGGGTTCCCTCGCTATTGTAGAATTTTAATCATGTGACCGTGACCTCGACCTTTCATATGGAGCTCGTGAACCGTTGTTTTGACACCAGATATGCAAATGTACCTTACAAAGTCAAATTCATTCGTATAATACAAGAAACTCGTGCAAATTTCGTCTGCCTTTCTGTCGTACTCAAACCAAACAATTTTCCGTTTTTTATCAAGGACCTAAATTTTGCAACACCTTAAACACCAATATCATCAACGCTTCCTCACCTTCTTCCTTTAAAAGAGCACTTAAGGCATTTATTTGTAATAATTATTAGTATACTCCAACTGAAATCTTACGAAAATGCTTTTTAATATTCAACATTACTTGTAAAATTCTGTAACACTTATTAGTTTAATTTTCCACCTGATATTATTTTGTATCCGTCGCCGTAATTTTTGTGCCATCTTCTAAAAATTGTAACTGAGGAGGCCTAATTAATATAAGCTCTATAGTTTCCTTTAGGCCTCCTCGCCATTTCTTCCTACATTTCTTTTTTTGGTATACTTTTTTGTAATTATTGTAATCGTGTGTGTGGCAAATAAATAAATAAATAAATAAATAAATAAATATGCTGATATTATGTCGTCACATTCAGGTATATACCCTGGGGAGGCTTTCCATAGATGGTTTTTCTTTCGAGCGAGTAGCTCAATTTAATCTGGAGTGGATCTTTAGTAAGCTGGATTCCGGATTCCAGTCTTTAGTAGGATTCCGGATTTTTATTGCTGGATTCCGGATTCCAAAGCCCAGGATTCTGGATTCCAGAAGCAAAAAATTCCTGGATTCCGGAATCCGGATTCCCTTACACGGGGCGACGTCTTGTTCAAGATCTCAATAAACTCCGACATGTTCAAGTTTATTACAAGCCTAGATATTTGTTCTCCAACAATTTTTATTCTTCTCGTCTCTTAAATTTTTCAAATGCTATCCTACAGCGATAGAACGTTATCCCCTTAAATATAAGCAGTTATAGTGTTACATTTGTGTCGAAAGACTCTGTGCTTCCATTCTCAGTTGCCGCCAAAACACTGAACCAAAAGGCTTGATAACAAAAAAATAAGATGAAAGTAAAGAATGATCATCGCGGTAAATTTTCCAATTTAAGCAATTGGAAAGAAGAAGCCTGAAAAAAATCAGGGCTTCAACGGGATTCGAACCCATGACCTCCGCGTATGCTCTACCAACTGAGCTAGGAGGTCATGGGTTCGAATCCCGTTGAAGCCCTGATTTTTTTCAGGCTTCTTCTTTCCAATTGCTTAAATTGGAAAATTTACTGCGATGATCATTCTTTACTTTCATCTACAACTGCAGTCCAAAATATGAATTATTTCATATACTTCACATCAAAAAAATAAGAGTCAATCTTGTGAGAACACCACACAAAAAACACTTAAATGTGTCTCTTGAAGTGAAAAGGATCGAAATCCTGTACGAAAAGCAATTTCTACACTGAAAACAAGAAAACCAACTCACCGTTTAACGAGGCGGCCAAACTTCTAGTTTTCACCGTCGCGACGCTGTGGCATCCGTTCTGCGCATCTCCACGTTTTCAAGTCGTCCTGTCAAGTTGCACTACGACGAGTTCTCACCAAAAACTCGAAGTGGGCAGAACGACTGGGAAGAGCTGGTTTTCAAAGGTAAATCCCGATCGTTTAATGCAGTTTCTTTTCGTTTCTAGCCTCTCTTTGTCATCTTGAACATTCCTTATATTATGTTTTATGTAAAAAACTGCTTTTGAAGTCGAGGAAAAGCAACCGAACGCGATATTTCCTACACAGAGTAAATTTGCATTTACCCGGGAAAGTTTCATGTCCCTCCACAGGCCTCACAGGCTCACGAAATAACCCCAAAAATTGCCATTATTTGGTCGAAAATATCCCAACAGTCGAAGATATCAATAAAGAATACTTACTTCTTTATCCAGTGTGGTTGTGTTGAATTTGATGGGTTTTAGCGTGTTTTAAGACCGAAGATTCAGGTCAAATCTTCGATACTTTCCATGCTCAAATACAGGATAATCTGTGCTGTTTACATCATATAAAGCACAAAATTCTTCTTCGTCCAAAAAACCTTCCAATATGTAACTGAGTAACAAGCAGTCTTGAACGTTTTTCAGAGTCATTCTTTGTTTTCGAAATTGTTGTGGAAGCGCTACCTCGACTCAAATATTTTCTATAAACTCGAACTCGGTGTCATCGCTAACATAGAAAGCTGAGAAAACGACTTCGAGTACGAGTACGGCTTGAGGTCGTTCTCGTACTCGTTGTTGATGCTAACATCCTCTAATAACAGACAGAACGCGGACATACAGTTCACCAAGGAGATCGAAGAAAATGGTAAGATACCTTTTCTAGACTGCTTGGTCACTCGCGACAACAACAAACTACAAACGACTATTTACAGAAAAGCGACACATACCGACCGATTACTAGACCAGTCTTCATACAACCCGACCTCTCACAAGGCTACTACTATCCGGACTTTGACGAGGCGAGCGCAACTAGTTTGCGACTCACCTGACAGCCTACAAGACGAGACTGATTATCTTAACAACGTTTTTAGTAACAACAATTACAACACGGACTTTGCTAGACGGAACACCCACAGTAACACTGATTCCAACACTCAGACGAACGTCAACTCTGGCCCAGTTACGACAGCGACTTTACCGTACATCAGAGGCACCTCTGAAACTATTGCACGTATATTACAACCTTACAATATACGTGTTGCACATAAACCCATAACCACTTTACGACGTCTGCTTACTAATGTCAAGGACAAAGACAAACCGGAGGACAGACAGGGAGCAGTATACAAGATCAAATGCTGCGACTGCCAGGCTTCTTACATTAGTGAAACCGGCAGAAACCTAATTACGCGACTGACCGAACACAAACGAGCGACGAGGAATGGTGATGTCAACAATCACATTGCTGAGCATCATGTACAGACGAAACATCAAATTGACTGGGACTCTGCGACATGTATAACGTATTCTACAGACTACTATCAACGTCTTACTTTAGAAAGCTTGTTTACAAACTTAGAACAAACGCCACTGAATCGTAGCCAACAGTAACCAGCGCCGTACAAACGACTAACTAAAAACTAACTACGAGAGAACGACTGGAGAACTGACAATTTGACTAAAAATAGACGACTGTTTAACTGTGACAATAGACGGATCGAAACGCACCAATTACTGATTACGAGTCTTCATAGCCAATAACATCACGGCTTAACTGACAGACGACGAATAACATTGTGACGTAATTGACCAATCAGATCAATAACCAGAGTATAATACCATCAACTGACGTGATACAACTCACTTTGACTCTAAAGAACAAAGCGTCAGTCACTGTCCTATTCAGGACTACGTTCACCCGGACGATCAAACTCAACCCACTTTTCTGATTTTAACCGTTTATTTGTGTTACTTGGACCAGGTTTTGCTCCCTATAGCAGTAATACTTTTTATATTTTAAGTTAGTATAATTACATTGATGATTATCGAAAATAGAGCGCTGTGATTGTCTAGGAGCTTCGCTTTATCCCTCTATAATAACCGCGCGGTGATTATAGCATTGAAGGCTGGATGTTACTAAAACGCGGAACGGGGAGCGGGGAGCGGGGAACGGGGAACGGAAGTAAAATAACCAGTAGTCAGCGGTAACCTCCATAAAATCCAATATGGCCGATGATCCTCCCGATGATCGGTGAAAGAGAACCGTCGAAACAAACTTAAATAACGTCGCTATTTTACTTGAACTAATTATGCTCCTGAGGTGCTTGAAAGAATACGGAGGTCATGACATTTTTCACCTTTTTACGTTGCGTTTTACTGAACAATTATCCTTGGGAAACAAAATATGCTCCAACAGCAGTTGACAACAACAACAACAACAACAATCTTTTATTTCGTGCCCAGAAAAGTTTACAGTAGATAAATACATGCAAAGAGAAAAATTAAGAAATAATCAAAGGCTCCTAGGAGCGAGCTCATGGATGAATTGAATTAGTGTAGAAAAGACAGTTCAATAATCAAAGAAAAACATATAAATCTTTCTGAACGGTTCATTGTGTACGGACTTGCCAAAATACAGCGTGGCTCGAAGTATCCGATTGCACGTGCACCTGAATATCCAAGAAACTTGTTATCTACTTACAAAGCAAAGATCACTTTTAAAAGCGATTATTAACGCTTTTTAGTTGTAAAATAATTTGCTTTCTCATGTGACTGTCAAACACTTTCCGAACGACAGTGCACTTTCTTGTAAAATAGCCAAGTTTTACATGAGCACGAGTTTTCTTTAAACCGTGGTTTTAAACAATTATTTTAATGAACCTCGAAGGTTTCCTTAAAGTGTGATGCTTTTAAATAAATGTTTCCATATGATAAGTACGTAACGGTTAGTATATGTTGTAGGAGCTATATTAAATACAGAATACAGGCGTTTATGGCTAAATTGAACTGCTTTAGAACGCGCTTTTGATAAATACGACCTAAAAACTATTTTAATAAAAAGGATAAAGCTCAAAGCAGTACGTGCTCTGATCTAGCCAAGTAATTTCAGAACGCAATCGAAGTATCCGATTGCCTTTCTCCATCTGAATGTTCTAGAGACTTGTTTATACCAGCGCAGCATTTCTTGTACACAAAACATTAATAGCACTGCTAAATGGAATCACCCGACAAACAAAAGCCCACTTTAAGGCAAAGATCACCTAAGAATTCAAGCAAAATAGCGTAACGCTTGTTGGTTCTAAAACCTGTCAGACTGACCTGTGCTTCTAGTTGACACAACATCAATTCATTCCCTGTTTGCATACGAAGACATATGGTCGAATGGATTCGTCCAAATAACTGAATTAACTACAATAGATACTCCTCGATGTCGCTTTAACAATACGAGGAACGTTTTCTTGTAGTGATTAAAAGGCTGTTTGGCTTATTCGCTTTTCACTGAACGAAATCCCATCGTCAGGCTGCAATAGCTCTTTCACACTCCTGTTGATCGCATCTTCTCCATATTAAGTGTAATATCGGGAACAAATGTGCACAATTCGTCCAAATATACAACAATGATCCACGCTCAATTATTTCAATGTCCTTTTAACAATTCTAAGTCCATTTCTTGCGGATGATATCATCAGTGTTCTTAATAGAATATTTCCATTTAAACAAAACCCATCTCTGTAATTGATGTGTCGGGAAAAAAATTCGCCTTACTAGTACCCTCTAGAATATTCCAAACATATGCGTAAAAGGCACTTGAAACAAAAGTAATACTAAGTAGGGGAGGAAAGAGTAAAGTGTTTAATCTGACTTTAATGAATAAATTAATGAAAATCGAGTGAGTGAGTGATCGAGTGCCATTCGAGTGCCTCCAAAAGCCCATGGCATGACTACGTCATCCATGAGCTAAAAAAAATGAGCACAGCCACTTAGAAATAGCTAAGGCTAATCGAGCTAAGTGGCTGGGCCAAGCGGAAAAAGTATTGCAATAAAGTTAGAGAGTATAAAAGATACACACACACACGCACAGAGAACACACAAAAAAAAAGAAAGGTGGATGTGCACGCAGAAAGATGAAAATAAAGTACATCAATGTACCAGTTAGTAGTTGGATATAATCAATTCTTTTAAGAGATTTTTGAAGCAAGCACGACTCTTAGATTTAAGTGAGTCATCAATGGAATTCCAAACTTTAGCACCGAAAAAACGAATGTTAAATTTGCCGTAATTAGTCCTTGCTTTTGGCAGATAGTATGAAATCGTACTCGCCAGTCTGGTTTGATATTGATGCACTTTGTTGATACTCTTAAAGAAATTATCAAAAATTAATGGCAGTCTGTTAGAGTAATAGTCGTACATAAATAAAGCAGTATACAAATATATTAAGTCACTTACTTTAAGTATTTTTAAGTTCTGAAAGAGTGGAGTAGAATGGGAATTATATTCCGAGAATGTCATTATTCTGACTGCTTTTTTTTGTAAGATGATAAGAGGTAAAAGAGTTGTTTGATATGTATTCCCCCATGTTATTAAACTATAAGTCAAGAAGGGATAAATTAGTGAGTAATACAACTGTATAAGGACCTGATTGGTCACAGAGTGCCTGATTTTAGAGAGTATCCCAATACATCGCTTAATCTTTTTAGAAATATGTAAGATGTAAGATGTGATACTTCCAACTGAGAAGCCAATCGGGACAAAAACTCTCAAAGCACATGTACAGCCTTATTTGGAACTCAAGTGAAGCTATATTGAGTCTAGCCCACAAAGCAATGAACTACTTTTCCATGATAGATAACATACATCGAAGTAGCCAGGTAGCTTGCGTGCAGACTTCTCCTATTTCCTTTGATAGAGATGTCTGCTTTGAAAAATATTATTGACCATGTCATCACATAATTACTAAGACTACTTTAACAGTCTGGTTCTGCTTTTAATATTATTAGATCTACTACACTGCATGCCACTAGATACGCGAACGATTTTCACCTTCCTTTTTGTAGAACAAACCTTCGTAAATTTTCTGTCAGTTTCCAAGGACCTACTTATTATAACTCTTTAGAAGATGATATTAAAGAATCTATTTCTCTCCACTCATTCAAAACGAAATTGAAGAAAAAATTTTATATGAATTATTAGTTATAAATCTTGTAGTAAATAGTTACCTTTCTTCACATGTCTGATATTATTTTAATACTTATTGTTACATGTACCATACTTTATATTTTGTCAACTCAGTCTATGTAATTAGTTAATTTATACTTACCTTCATTGTATTTTACTTTCGATCCTGGCCTTACTGTTACTGTTAATTTAATTTTACTCTGAGGGAGCCCAATGTCTATAAGCCTCATGGTTTCTTTTTGGGCTTCCTCGCCACTTCCATTTGCGTTTGTGTAACTGTCTTGTTTTATCGTTATTTATATTTTGTGGTAAATCAAATAAAGTGAGTAAAGTGAGTAAGCATTCACGATATTGAATTCGAAGTGTTTCAATGATCCATGAAAATAAAATAATATCATTTTATTATTCTGTGATAAAACAATTTGTTTCAGGTCAGTTCACCCAGTATAGACCAGTATAATGACCCTAATGGAACCAAATTCACTCATTTTCCTCACCCTAATCAGTAAACTTCAAAGTCATACAGTGGCCATTTGTCTTTCTGCAAAATACTCCTGACGACCCTTTCCTGAATCAAAACCATTGGATTTTATTAAATGCAAGATTCTCACTCACTGCAGATCCTCAATTAACCACCCCCCCTTCCACCCCCCCCCCACCCCCGCTAAGAATGAGATCCCAAACTCTTCCCTTTCTTTTGAAGAAAAATGAAAATTATCTTAAAATAATCAAAGTACCTCTAGATGGGCACAAAAATGTTTGCTGCAAATCATACCATACAATATCACTGTATCAAGTACTGTTCTCAGTGCAGGAGGGGGTACTATAATGGCCTAAACAGAGAGGCTCCCCCTGAAAAGGTTACCTTTTTCAGGCTTCAGGTACATGAAAGGGAAGGGTCTTGTTTTATAGTTGAAGTAAATGAAAGGGACATCTGTCACTTCAGTCAGCTGAAGGATCAAAACGAGATCAGTCACAGACGCATTTTATGGATGTGAGAGACAAGAAAACCTGTTTTAGCGATTTATTCATATTGTAAAGATGGTTTATTTACAGCAGTCAAAAAGGGATGCAGCGTTCAAAATTAGGTATGTGAAAGGGGTACAATTTGTCACTACAGGGTATACAAAAGGGGTACCTTTTCTGTCTAAAATGGTACATACAAAGGGTAAGGGATTGGTCCCTGGGGCAGAGCCTCTTCGTATAAAACTTCAGTGAGAACCCCCCCCCCCCCCCCCCTTCCTCCCCTCTGGGTTACTGTTACTGTAGTCTGATTCTTCTCTTTAATTTCTTTGATACTGTGCTTCATTAAATAATTTTTTATTCATTTAAAAGCTTCCATCCCCTTTTCTTAAAATCCCAATATGTTAAAAGAAATTATGCTCCCTGGAGGGGAAATAAAATTAAGGAAAATGGGTAGCAAGATCTGTTGCATTATTTTACATGAAACATTGAGTAAGTGTAATGTGGCCACTATACACATACAGTTGCGCGTGTTTACTGAAAAACATATTCGCACTCCAATCTTTTGCCTCCCATCACTTGTGTGAGACCTTGGACTCTTTATTTCCAAAACTACAGACAGCTTGCTTGAAGGCTTATCAACCACCTTCTAATAAGCTGCCAACCTCTGCAACATTGATGATGTGATGCTTGATGGTAGGTGCACTGCAATATTACTGAATTAAGCTGATAAAGCAGCTTGACAATATTAACTGGTTTAAAGTCACTGACATATTCAGTTTTACACTGAGCTTGAAATATTTTTCTCCACAGTAAAAATAACGTTCATTAAAGATAAGTGGAGCTCCCCTCTGCAAAAACATTAAAGGATTCCCCCTAGAAAAAAAAAGAGGCATCCAGAGGGCTAAACAGAGGAAGTATACTTCCCATGCATATTTTAACAGCTAGCCTTTAAAAAGTACCTTCCAACCAAAGTACTTCCCCATGTACACTTGCAACACTCAATATTGCAGCTCAGTTGCAGTTCACTTTTATCCTAAGTTTGAATTTTAACCTCTTTGTTTTGAACTCATTATTACAAAATTCATATTACCATACCCCCAAACAAAGGGAAGCAAAATTTCAACCATGGTTATAATAAAATAAAACCACAGCATAGCCATTTGCTCTGAAACAACTGTCATCTTTAAGAGCAAGGTATGGTTGATATTCCTGGCACATTGCATGTTAATATGTTTAAAGTTGCCTTTTATTGAGGTATTAAATAACCTGATCCATCTTATCTTTTCACATAATACAATTTGCACTTACTTCTCATCATAGGTTTGTAAATATAATATTATTAGACTTACAGTTTTATCTCCTCGCCAATATGTTTTAATTTGGGCCTGAAAAAAACGCTTCAGCTAGGAAGGAGCTCCACTAGTACTGCCACACTATTACTGTCCAGGAAATACACCTGACTGCTTCGATCTACGTTATTTTTCAGCATGTATTTAAGCCAAAACCCTACGAAACGCGTCAAGCAAAAGTAGTTCATTGCTTTGTGAGTTAGACACCGTATAGATTCGCTTGAGTTCCAAATATGGCTGTGCTTTGAGAGTTTTTGTTTCGACTGTAGCTTCTGTCAAGTGCTGTTGGAGCATATTTTGTTGTTCAGTAAAACGCAAAAAGGTGAAAAATGTCATGAAATTATTACCTCCGTATTATTTCAAGCACCTCATGAGCATAATTAGTTCATTAGTAAAATAGCGACCTTAAGTGTTGTTTCGACGCTCCTCCATCATCGATCTTACCGGGTTCTTGATCGGCCATTTTTTTGGATTTTTA
>JBBMOI010000009.1:14267500-14382500 GCA_038088405.1 Porites divaricata
AGGCCAGGATCGAAAGTAAAATACAATGAAGGTAAGTATAAATTAACTAATTACATAGACTGAGTTGACAAAATATAAAGTATGGTACATGTAACAATAAGTATAGAAATAATATCACACATGTGAAGAAAGATAACTATTTACTACAAGATTTATAACTAATAATTCATATAAAATTTTTTCTTCAATTTCGTTTTGAATGAGTGGAGAGAAATAGATTCTTTAATATCATCTTCTAAAGAGTTATAATAAGTAGGTCCTTGGAAACTGACAGAAAATTTACGAAGGTTTGTTCTACAAAAAGGAAGGTGAAAATCGTTCGCGTATCTAGTGGCATGCAGTGTAGTAGATCTAATAATATTAAAAGCAGAACCAGACTGTTAAAGTAGTCTTAGTAATTATGTGATGACATGGTCAATAATATTTTTCAAAGCAGACATCTCTATCAAAGGAAATAGGAGAAGTCTGCACGCAAGCTACCTGGCTACTTCGATGAATGTTATCTATCATGGAAAAGTAGTTCATTGCTTTGTGGGCTACACTCAATATAGCTTCACTTGAGTTCCAAATAAGGCTGTACATGTGCTTTGAGAGTTTTTGTCCCGATTGGCTTCTCTCAACTGCTGTTGGAGCATATTTTGTTTCCCAAGGATAATTGTTCAGTAAAACGCAACGTAAAAAGGTGAAAAATGTCATTACCTCCGTATTCTTTCAAGTACCTCATGAGCATAATTAGTTCAAGTAAAGTAGCGACGTTATTTAAGTTTGTTTCGACGGTTCTCTTTCACCGATCATCGGGAGGATCATCGGCCATATTGGATTTTATGGAGGTTACCGCTGACTACTGGTTATTTTACTTCCGTTCCCCGTTCCCCGTTCCTCGTTTTAGTAACATCCAAAATGGCAGCCAGATTTTTTGATGTTTCTGGGTTGGAAATTGATCAATAATTTTATTTTCTTGAGTAATCATCAGTGTAATTATACTAAAACAATTAGTCGCCTCAGGCGACGTGAATATTGGCGAATAGTTACCTCGACTTTGTCTCGGTGACTATTCGCCGATATTCACGTCGCCTTCGGTGACTAATTGTTAAATAAAGCTAAAAAAAAACATTTCAAAAACGCTCACTGCGAATTTTATGAACAATTTTAATGTCGCAAACGCATGTTGCTCATACAAAGCTCAGTTTGAGTAGAATGCAAAGTTTGTCGGAGTCACGCGGGGGGTCTAAGGTGACAAAACCTATTTTTAGCTCATGGATGAAGTAGTCACGCCATAGGCTTTTGGAGGCACTCGAATGGCACCCGATCACTCACTAAGGCGCAATAAAGATATACTAGACTAGATTAGACTATACTCACTCACTCACTCAGGGGGTGTTTACATGAGAAAACTCGCACCGGCGCGAGTTTCATACCGACATGACTTTTTGATTTCGTATCGCGTTTACATGATGACTAGGTTATTTCGCATATGATCTCGTTATTTGAAGGTACACTTCATTTTGATAAAATGCACGTATGATTCAAAATCGCGAACATTAGACCGATTTCACACCGAAACGGGTGGTCGTTTCGTGTTTACATGATACCGTTGCGAAATTTCGTACTGGAGTGAAATTCTCGCCCCGGTGCGACAACCGGAGTGAACTCACGCCGGGGCGACTCGCGCCGGCATGACTTTTTGTGGTGGTATCATGTAAACAAATGTAGAGCCATGAGAGGGAACCGGAGTGAACTCGTCGCGGCGCGAAAGTCGCCCCGGTGTCATGTAAACACCCCCTCACTCACTCACTCACTCACTCGATTCTCATTAATTTATTCATTTAAGTTACATTAAACACTTTACCCTTACCTCCCTTACTTAGTATTACTTTTGTTCCAAGTGCTTTACGCAAATGTTTGGCATATTCTAGAGGGTACTAGTAAGATGTGCATTTTTTCCCGACACATAGAGTACTGGCCAGCCGAAGATGGCTTTTGCATAAATGGAAATACAGTATTCTAAAGAACACTGACAATATCATCTCCTTTTAACAATTCCAAGTCCATTTCTTGCACGTTGAAATAATTGAGCGTGGATCATCTTGTATATTTGGACGAATTGTGCACATTTGTTCCCGATATTACTTGATATGGAAAAGATGTGATCGACAAGATCCAGAGTGTGAAAGATTACTATCGCAGCCAGACGATGAGATTCCATTCAGCTAAAAGCGAATAAGCCAAAGAGCCTTAGCTGCAAAAAAAAAAAAATCTCACATATATGGGAAACCCTAGAGGTCCATAAATTGTTAAAACGGCGGTTTAAATAAGGCATGGCCTTATCTAAGACTACTTATTTACAAAAGGTGCACTATCAGTCGTTTGAAATTGTTTGATGCTGAGTGACATGAGTCTGATGAGTAAGCAAACTGTTTTAGAACCAACAAGCGTTACGCTATTTTGCTTGAATAATTAGCCGGTTATCTTAGCCCTGTAGGCTTTTGTTTTCCACGTCGGTGATTCCATTCATAGATGCTATTAATGCAATTTCTACAGGAAATGCTACGTTGGAGTAAACGTTTCTAGAATATTCAGGTACAGAAGGGCGATCGGATACTTCGACTGCGTTTAAAAAGTGTTTAAATTACTTTCAGCTATTGTAGGTCAGAGCACTCCGCTCCGGGGATTTCGTGCAAGTCTGTCTTAAACAGTGTGCATGATTTGTGCGAGTCTGTTCTAATTATATACAGGCTGTTGGGCCATAAACAGGGTACTAAAATGGGTGTCTGTAAGACGCGGACCGGATACCTGCGGATGGCGGATGCGGATAGAAAAATGCGGATAGAAAAATGCGGATGGAAAAATGCGGATAACAAAAAAATGTAAGAGGAAAAAACCGAGAAATGCGGATGGCAAAAAAAAAAAAATAAATAAACAAACACAATTAAGGAAAGAAATCTTTCTTTCAAGTCGCTATCACATGGTTGGACCATTCACTTACATACAGATCGTGATGCCAATAGTTGGCACAGTTTTGTACCCTGTAATTCCTTTCATTAGTCACAGAAATAAGGACGCTCCGTTCCTCCTCCTTAAATGCACACACACTTGATGCATTTCTCCTTTGAGTGTTTAGCCTAAGGCTTGCACGCAACAGCTAAAAAAATCGGCTAGCAAAGGTTCGCTTATTTTGCTCTGGCCCCTTTTAATATTCTTCCCTTTATCCAATAAGGAGCCAGTGGTCCCTGCAATCACGGGTCAGATTGCACAATATTACTTGACCAGCATCCTAAAGCGGTTTAATTCACGAAACAGTCTGTCTTTACTTTCGGGAGTGATCGCTATTTTTTTAAACATTACTTTATTCGGAATTTCATGGTCATCACGCTAAGAGGGGGAGTCATGGGTGTTAGTACTTGTAAAACAAACAACAAAACATTTTTGATATAAAATCATTCTGACCTGGAGTTCTCACTTCTTTGCTCTCACTGGGTATAGTGTACTCAACTTACAGAGAGAATGTTCTCAGGGTAATCAAATCAAGACCTATTTGTTTGAGCGGCTCAAGACAGAAAACATTGCAGCGTGCATCAACCAGACAAAAGGCCGAACGTAAAAACGTAACTTTCAGGTTTGGCAGATGCCAATCAACTCCGCCTATCATGTGGATTTATTTTTTACAAGTTCTACCCTTGGGAATTTATAAGTGCACGAATAATGAGTTCGAATTTTAAAATTTGCAAAATATACTGCACATTGAAAAGAAAAAACAGACTTCTTGGTCAATCGCAAAAGTTATTTCCTGAAAAGGTGTAAAAAAAATCACCTAATCTGCAAAATTAAACTCCCGCAAAAAAGGAGAAGTGTCACTTGTGAACGCATTAATGAAGGCTACTTTCTGTTTCATTTGTTTTTGTTTGTAATTTTTCTGCTAGCAAAATAGTTTCCAAAACATATCCTCAGTGAGTTTTTACAACGTCTGTATCGAGCAACTTAAAACTCAGAATTCGGAATCGAAAATAATTTAATATACAATATTCAAATTATTTGGCCAGCTCCCGCCTATCTGGGAAGCAGCAACCAAACATACTTTTCTACACGGAAAGATGTTTAATTATTACAAATCAGAAAAAAAAAATAACTAAGTTGCTTCTCTGCTGAGGGTGCGGCACATTGCCTGACAATGAATTTCTGTAGAAAAACCCTCATTAAACAAGACCGATTCGCACAAAACCGAGAGGAAAATTTGTAGCTTAGTTTTTGGTCTCAAAAACGGGCTTCTGCAGGTGTCTGCAGTTCACAATCACTCTCTGAACTGTCTGCTATGGCAGAGTCGACCAGAGTCAAGGCAGAGCGAAAGTAGATTTGTATTATGAGCCCTTTTGAAGATCACGCTCCTTTGTGAGGAAACACGGCGATTTAGCGGAGGCGAGCGTGAAATAGGCGAAGCAAAGCACGCCGATGTTTTCGCGTAGTTCGCCCTATGTTTTGGTTTAGTTTGTTTTCTCTAGTTTTCTTTTAATTTGAGGAAATTGAGTCCTTAGTTTGTTGTTGTTGTCCGAACAACGTTATACACGTGTTTTGTTAAGAAATGTTTTAGTGACGCAATTTATTTTATATATCCAAATTTTTTGTTTTGTTTTTGTTTTTGTTATTGTTCACAATTTTTTCTATCCTCATTTTCCCATCTGCATCCGCCATCCGCAGGTATCCGGCCCTCGTTTTGCAGACACTTCCTTTGCTAGCCGATTTTAAATCCTTAGGCTAAACACTCAAAGGAGAAGTGCACCAAGTATGTGTGCATTTAAGGAGGAGGAACGGAGCGTCCTTATTTCTGTGGCTAATGAAAGGAATTACAGGGTACAAAACTGTGCCAACTATTGGCATCACGATCTGTATGTAAGTGAAGGGTCCAACCATGTGACAGCGACTTGAAGGAAAGAAATAAAAGATTTCTTTCCTTAATTGTGTGTTTGTTTATTTTATTTGTTTTTTGCCATCCGCATTTCTCGTTTTTTTCCTCTTACATTTTTTTGTTATTCGCATTTTTTCCATCCGCATTTTTCTATCCGCATTTTCCCATCCGCATCCGCCATCCGCAGGTATCCGGTCAGCGTTTTACAGACACCCATTTCTACCAGCTCCGTTTTCCTGAATTTGATGTAAATGTCTTCTAAGAATCACAATCCATTCAAAGATTTTCAATCTGACCAAATACAGAGAAGTTCTCGTAACATATTCACTGCTCATTACGCATGCAGAAATGCCGCTTTGAATTTGACACCAGTTACGGGAACGACTAACGGATTCATTTTTCAAATAATCAATTCATTAATACAATCTTGGGGGGTACGCTTGACCTGGCTAGACTGTAAGATTCTTAGAAGACATTTACATCAAATTCAGGAAAACGGAGCTGGTAGAAATTTCATAACTGCCTCGCGTGTGAATTCACGGCTCATTACACATGCAAGAATGAAGAGATCAATCTGAAATCTACAACTAGCAACGGATTCAACTTTTGAATAATAAATTCATTAATGCATTCTTGGGGGGTACGCTTGACTTGGTTTGACTGTAAATAACTGGCCCTTAAGGTGTTTTGAAAATCGCGGATCCGTCTCATGGACCAAACCACAAGAAGACTAAAAATACCTCATTCTGTCCTGCGAATATGTAATTTGCACGTATACTCAAGGTCAGAACTTTTTTTCCAGAAAAGAACGAAACGTTCCAAAGAAATAACTTCATGTTTTGTTCCTAGTTTTTTTTTTTTTGATAGAGATATCCACTAGGTCCCCAATGCTTATTTTTAACTCTCGATATTTTGGGTGAAATTCGCCCATGTTCTTCTCTTACGTAATAGAAAATTTCGGTCATTCTAGGGTGTTGTTTGCATATCTTCTCGCAGACTTTTGGCAACAAAGGAATTTATTCCTCCATGTCATGTAAACAGCCGACGAGTTCCTTTTAATTACCCGATCATTTACTTGACAATTTGTTTTTGCTTGCGTAAAACTTTTTGTCCCAAATTGGCAAGTTGTCAAAAACGCATTGATCCGACAAGTAAAATTAAAATCTAAAGCATTTTACCCAGAGAAATGAATGCCCTGTTATCAGTCACTCCTTTATCTGGGTTGGAGCGTATGTTCGTACCAGGGATAGCGATCAAGAAGCCATAAATTCAGTCGCTGTTGCAACTCTATTTGAACATACCCTGTTCGGATACTTCAGAAAGGTAGGCATGGCTTCATACAACATTAGATTGATGTACGTCTTGAGATTTTTTACAGTGTTTTCCTTTCTTTTAAGGACGTTCTGACAGTTTATTCTTTGCGGCATTGCTTCAACACTAACTTCAGCAATAACTATCTAATCTAATAAGCACCAGGTTTCTGTAACTTCTGCCATTATATGTATCCTTGCTTTGACTTTTTTCTTTAACGAAAGGCATAAGATTTCGTATACGCAAATGATTCCAATAAGAGGTGAAATCTATTGCAGTCTACACCCAGTGCGAAGATGTGAAGTACGTATCGTGAACGTGATACATGTATATAGGAGACCCCGAAAAGTACAGGGTGCCCAAAAGTTCGTTCCTCTAATTTCATACACTATAACTTTTGATCAAAACTTTATTTTTACATGAAATTTCTAGAAGATGTTTATTTCTTTATCAAGTACATGTATTCAGAATTTCAGTAACTGGCATGCCTTTTTTGTTTTTTTTATCACACTCCGTAGCCGTTGCGGCATGAAGTGGGATACAGCATGTAGACCAACAAATGATCCATTTTGAGCTTTTTTTATCGCCTGGTGCACAGGATCCAGTTCAACCCCCAAACAATATTTGTTTAGTTTAGGTAGCTGAAAAAAAGTATTTTGGGCATTCATCCAAAAAAGATAATCATCCCGGTCCCCTTCCACGGCAAGGCTTTTGTACTACTTTACAAATTTGAAACTAACTGGGCGTTAATCGGCAGACTAAGCAGAGGTTTTTTTGCCATCTCAGGGGTCTCTAATTTTAAACATTTGAAACAGCCTTTCATTACCCTTTTATTTGGCTTGCTAACTATGTGAGACTGAGCTTCCTTGTCGAGTGTCCTATTTTGTATCTAGCCTTCTTTAAAACTATTTTAGCTGCCTTATTCAGGGCTTTTGGTCTTCCCCTAAGTTTCTTGCCTTCAAAACCTTCATTTCTCCATGATCATTCTACCACCCAACATTCGGATGTTTCCAGTTTTTTAGCAATTTCTACAATAAATAAGCCGGTAAATCAAAGTATACAGGCTTACGCTCTCGCGCAGCTGGACGTTTTTGCGTTAAGGGGGTTTATCGTTCGCGATATTTACAAAAAACAAGGAAGGAGTTCGAGGAATTCGGGCTATGAAATACAAAAAATATGTGGCCATTCTCGACCCCAGTGCTTACGGGTTTGGGAATGCGCCCGTAAGCTCTGGGAAACTCGGCGCCGGAATAGCCAAAATCTGGCTATTTGGGCCTCACAGCGCATGCTCTTTGATCCAACCCAAAATTTTTGCTTCTTTTATATCTGCTTCATCTCGAAGTGTTGTGTTGCTTCGGTATTAGACTGACTGAAGAAATTCAGTTAAGGGCCGTGAAGAATTTTCAGGTATCCAAGGCTCTTGTGGTAGCTGCTGAGAAAATACCGTTAAACGTTCCCAATCACAGATTTGAGACTTGAAGTTTGCGTATGCTTGACAGTTGATTAATATTTCTGTGGACTACTTCACGAGGCGGTAAGTGAAACCCGAATGGCTTGTTAAAATGAACGTATGGAAATTCCAATAAAACTTTCCAAAATATGAATTTAGCGTCCTTTTATTTATGAAGAATTATTTAACCACAAGGGACTGCAATGGACCGCAAACGAATATGCCGAAGAACGTAGGATCTTTTATTTATGTTTGTTCATGAACATTAACACCACAGCGAAGCTGCTTTGAAATGTGATATCGTGGGAAAAGAAGAGAACTATAAATATCTAAACGCATTGTACACGTATCACTTTTACTTTTTCTGTTTTTTTTTTCTTGGAAGTCTGTTTTTGGGCAATTTACGACAAGAAGCTGAAGTTTTCATTCATACTCGGCTACTTCGTGTGAACAAGATAACGTGGAAGTCGAAGAAAAATCAGCAATGTGTCACGCTTCTTAACTTATAGCTGGCAAAGATGTCGGTGTATTTTATTTTATTTTTTTGCATTCAACTCTTTTTCTGGTTCATGGTTCAATTTTCGATATGTAGCTAAGCTATTTTATTTGAAAATTGGAAAATCCAGTAATTCTGCCTAATTAGTCGTTCAAATGTTGTTTTCAAGAATCGGCCGGCCGTGTTTGCTTCAACATGTCTAGGGAAAAACCCGCTCGCACGCCAGACACGCCGCACGTTCAACCGCTCTCGTGCAAACTTGAATAGACCAATCAGAAACACTTTTATTGTTTTTTGCTGAAACCAATCAGAGACAAATCTTGCTCCAGGGTTCCCCAGAGCTCATGATCCCTCTCCTCTACATGCGCAGAAGAGCTCTGGGTCGAGATTGATATGTGGCTGGAAAATTTACTTGCGCACGCGCACCTTTGGCGCGGAAGTACACAAATAGAGTCAAAAGATGGCACAACAAGTATGAAAATAGTGAATTATATTGGAAGACACAACTTTTAATGAAATGATTTGCTTACCAAGTCCAATCATACTGAAATACAGACTGATAAAGTAGAGGGACGAACTTTTGGGACACCCTGTAGAAGTTTGTTTACTGGCTCAGTCATGGTTACGTTAACGGTTACTTTTCGATAAACCCTAATTTTTCTGGAATTAATCGTGACAAGGGAGATTGAACTTGATGAGCAGAGCGGTTGTAGCTTGCTCATACGCTGTTTGCGAGGCAGGACGATCAACGTTAGTTAGGCTCAATCTACTGATCAAAACGTCACAAAAGTCTTTAGTTGAAAGTTTCAAACTCGTCGGTTATCAGTCCAAGTTCTATTTTTCTATAATAGCCCGCCACCTTCTCATGTGTGAATCTCTCACCAGTGAAGAAATCTCTCGTGGAACTTTTAAGGTGTTGAGTACAAAAGGCCTATTTGTAGAATTTTATTCAGATTCGACCACTTTCATGGTCTTCTTTTATCTACATTTGTTCGTTGATCATGTCTTGATCGTAATGTAAAACTGCCGGGATACTACCATCAAACTTTTGAAAAAATTGCCTCGGTGTTAAAATACTGCGGCAAAATTTATACATGTCGTAACTTGTGTCTACTTGAAACGTCTATCATGTTTCGCTCTGTTAGCGACATTCTCCGACCGCGGCTCTGGAATGTTCATAATAAGAACACACGCAAGCTTTATTTACGACTCACTTGTTCACCGTTCGACTCACTGCTCACTGTTCGAAACTGTATTTTTCACGTTAAGCGGTTGAAAAAAATAGAAACAAAATCGGAATAGCCAGCGCTTTCGTTTAAAATTTCGCTATAAAGCACTCAAGTTTCCCTCTTCCATGGCTGTATATTTGAGTGTTGGCAATTTAATTAATCAAAGTAATTTAGTTGATTAATTAAAAAAATCGTCAAACCGCGAGGAGAAACTGTGAAACCGTAATTGATAGTAATTGTTAAGTATAGGTCGCTCTTTGGAGGGCTTTTACAAACTTGATCCATTGTTAGGTTACTCTTTCATAACTGAGTGCCAGATGTTTTTAAAAAAGCACTCACGGAGCAATTTTAATTTCAAGCCCTACCTGCAGGCCCGGCACGAATGCAACAGCTTAAAATTTTGTTGAATTGAACATTGTTGGACTCAGATTTTCTGCTGTTAAACTCGATAGCTAATCGGATGCAACATGTTACTTGGTGGAGCCGGTTGCTCTGATCTCATCGTCCGTATAATTAATAATATTTCACTGTCTTCAAACATTCAATCTCACTTTTCTTCACCCCAGAAGCATATTAGCCTTCCTTTTCTTGAGTGACCAGGAGAAATGACTGTTCAGCCAGAATTGCGTTAAGTTTCTGAAGTCACCAAAGCCTGAACTCCTGGACTAGCCAATCTAGTTTTCTCTCGTCTGACTGATTTTCCACTTGCGAACATCTTTTTTTTGGTCATAACTGAGCCCGATGTTCCAAACCCATGGCTGTTAGGCCTGGGTTTTAAACTGTCGGACCAGTAAGGATATCTGGGGACATGATTTCACAACATGATCTTTCACAGAAACACACGCAGGATTACGATTTCAAAGAAAAGCGACAGTGTGTCTCACGACAGAAGTAATTAGAATTGGTGCTATTTCTAATATGAACGGGAAAACTATTGAAAAGCTGTGCAGTACTATTTTGAAAGCTGCCATTCTCTGGTGGTCTGCTGGAGTAACTAACCACTAATCGTTTCGCAGGATTGAAAACGCAACAGACATGTATGGACAACCTCATTTTATCTTGACAGATAAGATGGCCAGGCATCAGAATATAATTGCCTTGAAAACAAGTTTAAGTTAGTGAAAATCTCTCTTTTCCTTCATTGGTAGCCAACCTAATTTTAAAACATCATTAGGGGTGATGAATGGTCCATTAAAATTTTTAACTGCTCGCAAAATTTTACCTTTGCTCGGTTTGCTCGCAAAATTTAAAAGAGTGCTTGCTTGCTCGTGCTCCCAAACTTCTTGCGTTGCTTGCATGCTCGCTTTCTTGTCAGTATTGCTCGAAATTTTGTTAATCCTTCTTTGGGTTAAAGTGAATGTAATTCTGTATGGTGCTTAATAATGTTATCTTGAGTTATTGTGAGTTTCTCTACCGCTCTACTCACTGGGCTTAACATAGGCCGTGTTTTCAAGAAAAACGGTTTGGAAGCTTTAAGATTCTTCCAGAAGAAGTTGTTATGACATGAGGATCTTGTTCCTCTTCAAGTTCGTCTTCATCGACATCAGTCATGTTCCTTTCTTCAACCCCCGTTGTGGGCTCGAGATATTCTCCGTAGAGCTCTTGGTTTAAATCGATATTAAAATCTTCGTCTGAGAACTGCACTTCCCAAACCGTTCCTATCACAAGATTTTTCTCTACCTGTGCGGTGAACTTGTAATTGAATATTAGACAATCTTCGGGATTGGTGGCGTACAGGTGTGTTATTACTTTAGCGGAAGTTCTCTTGAGGTTTTATGCAACCTTTCCTAAAATAAAGGGTCCACTAATCTCTTTGAACTTAGCGATCGCTGCTCGCGAGTTGTACGCTCTAAACTGCTCGCTGCTCGCAAGGCAAATTTTTTATCTCTGCTCGTTCTCGCAAAAAAACATGAAAAAATCGCAGTGCTCGCATGCTCGCGAATGCTCGCAAAGACCATTCGTCACCCCTACCATTTATTTTTCTAGCATAACGTCTGGTGACATAACTAACTGCAGCAAGTTGTAAGCGTTGAAGTCTCTTCAAGAGAAAAACAGGAAGTGGATAAAAAACAGTGTCACAATTATTATCTTTTATTTTCAAATGCAATGTTGTATTCAGGTAACCAGAGTTGAAAAACGATCAATGTAGCTATCCCCGTTCACGTTTTTTGTACAGCAACAATCACTCCACGAAAAAAAAAAGGAACCAGCCAAACATAACTCCTCCGCTCCACTTGGTAGAAACAAACAAAGATAGCCAACATAAGCGGACGCATAAGCAGCCATGAACTCAGGCTATACAGTCTTTATGGTTAGAGCAGACGTTATTGTGGCTAAATAAACAGAGCCACTTAGAGCCACGTATTTCAATGCGTTATTTATCTACTTTTCAGGAAATCCTTTTCTCTGTAATATTGATAATACAGAGTTTGAAAGTTATTTACAAAGTTGTTTTGAAATTCTTTTTGTGTTATCAAAGTTTGAAATAATAAAATTATTATCCATTGTTATGAATGCAGTAAACATTATAAGTGAGCATGTAAACATTTCTTATTGACAATTTATAAGTTAATGGTCTGGGACAGGATTATTCACATAAATTACCAATAATATAATTTGTTAGTTTTGTGATAACCAAGGGAGTTTTGTTGCAAAAAAGAAATGTTTCTGTAATTGCCATTAATGCTGTCCACCCATTTGTACCTGAATTGATGTGAAGCAGAGAAGGCTGATGGTCCTCTGGTTATGAATACAGTGGCAACCAAGAGATTTGTATGGAGTGAATGTTTTATTAAAAATAACATAAGATGCTGAATTTAGAAAAAAAACAAAAGGAATAAAAGTAAAGGTGGTAAAAAAGCATAGTACAAGAACATCTGAAGGAGGAAACAAATGTAAATGTGCATGTGGAACAAACCAATTATACACCAGATCCACAAAAAGCAGTATGTGCAAAAATATCCTCACATAATTAGAAATTTCCTGACATACTAGATTGGGCAAAGAATCACAGTAGTGTATTACGAAATTCTGCATAGAACTTTATTGTCCTACACAGTTGTTATAAAATCAAGCTTAAATTATTCAATTATCATTCTCAGGCTTCTGAAGGAGAAAACACACTTTGTCTTATGCATGTGGAACCAACCAAAGTGCCAGAGCCAGAGCTAGTCATAAACAGTGGAATAAGAAAAATTATCCTCACATGATTAATAAATTTCCTGACATACTGGTTTAGAGATTAGGCTACTTACATGTATTACAAACACAAGGGACTCTTGACACATTCCATTCGACGGTGTCCCATCAGCAGAGTTCAAACTACTGGATGATCAAAGAGGGCCAGTTTGGTCCCATGCTTTTAAAACACCTGTTACATACCCTCTGTATTTTCTTTATTGCTCAGTATTATTAAGGGAATAACAAAAAAACTACATGTACATATGTTTTGTAACATGTAGTTAAGCGTGTATGCTACTTACGTCTTACCCTTGTGTATATTACTAAAAACTGGGATACTGCATTGGCTGAGCTCTGTTTACGGGGCAATTAAGACACATGTCATATGGGTGGAAATGGCTATGGGAAATGCCCAAGGCTGCTTGAATAAATTAATTTATTGTAATAAACAGAATCATGTAACTTGTGTAGTAAACAAGTTTATGAAGAGTACTTTCACCATATTGGCTACATAAAAATATTCAGCCCAGTAAAGGCACAAAAGGCCAAATAAAAGGACAAGGCCAGGGGAGGAAGTTCAAAAAAGGTTTTGACGTCCTTTCACACTGAAGTTGTAAGGCAGAATGACACAACTTCGCGTACCCATGTGATCAACAATGCACTGTATGGAAAGGGGAGGGCATACAAAGGATTGTCCCTAACCACTCACCCTCTCCTGAATTGACTACAACTTAATCATGTGCAAAACTCATATTAATTTTATTGATTAACACTACTTCTCAGGTAAAGACATAAAAATTCCATTGGTAAACAAATATTTCATTTAAAAGCCACAACTCTAATGGGCCATCAGTTCATTTAACAGAACCAACATTCGAACAACAAGTTGATGATTTAAGCAAAATCATAAGTTAATATGGACAAAACAAAAAGCATGACTGGAAGTTTATAGAAACAGAAGAAAAAGAAAAAGAAATAAAAGTAATATGTTTATTTCTTATATACATCTATTCTCTCTTTTTGAGAATAGATGTATTTTCTACTGCTACTCATAAAGGTGCAGATATGCTCTCCACTTTGCTTTGCATCTCTTTTGCAACTATCTGTAAGGCAAAATAAATATTAAACTAAACTTTAAGTTGATAAATATAGTTAAAGAATAAAAAAAGTTAAAACTGATAAATCACTAACATCTAACAACCTCCTGTACAAGACCATTACCCCAACCCCATTCTATTAAAAGTAAAAGCAAAATTGTTGTATATGCAACATCATTTGCCCTAACCTCATTCTAAAAAAAAACAAACAAGGCATGAACCATCCAGAAGCTTGGAATTGGGAGAGTCATAGTAAATTCTGAGTGTAATTATTGGAAGTACAAGCAGGATGGAAGCACAGTGATAAAGAAATTATCGAATTGTCAAGGTGAAATTGACATTGAACAATAGATATGGACCAGCAATTATTTATACACCTTTTGTTAGCTCCATGAGGAGGAAATGGTTTAATTATTAATAAGCGGATCACAGGACAATGTTGGCATGAATAACAAGCAATTAAAATGGACTAATTTTTGAATGACTACCGTATGGTCCCCCTCCTTTCCAGGGGAAATAAACACCACTGTTACTACCCTTAGAAATAAAAATAGAACCTGGAACCCTAAGCTACTGGCTTGATCATTAAACTGATGTGTGGTCATTGAATCCATGTGTAGTCATTTTTTCGTTCTTAACATGCCCAGTTTATATGTTTACTGAACTCATGTTGTGGTTAATGAACTGTTTGTCTTTATTCAACCATGAGAAAAAGAAGTTGATGGCTAAACCAAAAAGACAAAGGCACGGTAATGAAACTCAGATTTTTAAAGTTTATCAAAGCTTACAACTAACTTATATGACAAAATATCAGGGTTGTTTGTAAGATGATGATGTAAACGGCAGCTGAGCTAATTACGCTTAGCGCCTTAAATAAAGTTATTGATAAATTCTCAAAAAGTGGCTTACCTCTATCGCATATTATGAACGCAATGCTACTCTCAAAAACCTTGCCAGTGCTCAAAATCTTCTGCTGTTCTGGCTGTCCATGGTAGCTTCTGGTACATTTTTCGGAAGGCAATTCAAACTGACTCGACGCAACGCTACACGAAGTTAAGCTTACTTCGCGTCATCTGTATTTACTAGTTCTTTAGCTCGCTTCACGATCTATTAAAGAAAGCTATTCTCAGAAAAGCGAAGACTGTTCGTTAAACTCCACGATATGCGATGAAACCGACATCAACGTTTATAAACACATTTAGCTGCGAACATTTGGCTGCGAAGTACAAGAAGGATATCGAACGAACTCAGATACCGCTGACCAGGTACTGTGACGTCACAAAACGTATTCCCGCGGTGTCTGCTTGAGGTGCTTTACTTGCTTGACGTGCTTTCCTTGCTTAAAGTGATTTACTTAAGGTTCCCAATAGATTTAACCGTTAGCCGTCGTATGTGTGTATTGAGCTTGCTATCATAGGGTGCTTTTAATGTAGCGTTGCGGCCTTCATTGCTTGTGGTGCTTTGCCTACTTGAGATGCAAAGAAACAAGCCAAGATCACTTTCATTGAAAAAAAGGAAAGGACTGTTAACTTTTAGAAAATTGGAGACCGATTTCACTTATCAACATTCATGTTAAGGTTATCTTGGTCTCAACCACTGGGATAAAAAACGTCCAACTAAGCATTTATTCATTATAATCAAGTGGTTCAGGTACCGTAAAATTCAGAAAATAAGCCCCGGGGCTTATATTTTTCAAAGGCCCTCTTTGAGGGACTTATATTCGGAGGGGCTTATCTACGGAGGGAAATTTGCGATTGGGCTAGACTTATAGTTGGAAGTACAAGCCCCCGGGAGGCTTATATTTGGAGGGGCGATTTAACGGAGGGTTTTTTGCGTTACCCCTTTGGGGGGCTTATTTTTGGGAATTTTACGGTATGTATGAAGGAGCGCCAATATATTAACAATACCATAGATTCTTTTTTCAATTATTGTCTCACAACAGACTGTTTTTATCTGTATAGGGGTGGTGAAGTAAGGCTACCCTCTTTTCTCCATATTTCTTTATGATTGCAGTTAAAACTTTTGCTCTAGCAGTTTGCCAAAATACAGTTATAAACGGTATTACAAGCTGTGATGAAGATACAAACAATAATGTTACACCAGCTGTTCTATTTGACATGACTGCGGCACCGACCCCTTTTAAACCCGGGGACACTCAACAAAGTTTTATTCCCGGGAGGTTCTGCCTCGAGGTCCAACCCCTTACTTTATGTACCATTTTTGGCAATAAAGGTGCCACTTTTAAATTAAAAACTTTTATTGACAAATGCTGTTCTTTTCACAAACCTAGTTTAGAACTTTGCATTCCTTTCAACTGCTGTAAATGCGCTGTCTTCTAGATGCGAGCTAATCACAAACCCAGAATATGTCATCGACTTTTTTACAACAGCGATATATAAATTCTTCTGCGGTCCTACTAGGTCATTTTATATACGGAAAGAACAGATCTTCCTACCCTTTCATATACTTCAACTTGTTGAATCAGCACCGTTCATATTCCTGAAGCCTGAAAAAGGTACCCTTTTTGAGTGGCCTGCCCGCATAGGCCATTATGTGGTTTTTAAGAATTTATCAGGACTTGTAATTAATTCATCTAAAAATGAAGAAATTTGGATCGTCTCGTCCGAAGGTAAAATCCAAGACCTTTTTGGCATAAAATGGCCTGATGAACCAATCAGAACCCTTAATTGGGTAATATCATGCACTCTTATTACATCAAACTTTTGCACACACACAAAAAAAGGAATTATGAGATTGGACAATCACAAATTAACGACGGTTAAATATAAATCTGTCTTTTTGACGTGCAACGGTAAAAAACAACAATTTTTGACGGTTGACGAGGGTATTCGACGGCTAACAGTTAAACCTATTGGGAACCTTAAGTAAATCACCTTAAGCAAGCAAAGCACGTCAAGCAAGTAAAGCACCAGAAGCACGCAAGCACGTAAAGCACCTAAACACAGTACATTATAATGATCATATTTGACGTACTTTGAAAGTCGCTGACCACATTTCGGGTGCGACATAGCAGCATCGGGTACGATACAATATCATTCAGGTTACGATATCAGGTTACCGAGTACGAAACAACAGCATACAAGTTACGATAATTATATGACTACCGGGTACGATACATCAGCATCGGAGTACGATACAATACTATTCTGGTTACGATATAAGGTTACCGAGTACGATAATACAGTGTTCCGGTTACAATACAACATCACCGAGTACGACATAACAGCTACCGGGTACGGTAAGACAGTATACAGGCAAATTCGATATAATGCACCTTATGGTACGATCCAATAACATTTTTGTCCAGTATTCCCCTCCATAGAAGAGTGTTTAACCTGTGGTTTAAATGACACTTGGACGGTTCTCTGGCGGTTTACGAACTGTTCCACACGGTTTCAAGTTAGTTTACGGTGATTTTTCACGGTTTATTACGATTAACGAATCCGTGAAAAATAAAAAGGGTATCTCAATATTGTTTTACTGTTCAAGCGTCAAAATCGTGGAAAATCGTAAAAAACCGTCCGTTATAACTTGTAAATCGAGCCAATCTGCATCTTCTTCAACCAAAATCGTGTTCGATTTTGCAGTATAAGAAAAGTAGTGCAGATAGAAGAAATCTAACGCGCACAAATATCGCTAATAGCAAATACACAGATGGCGCACTGGTCTGGTTCCACGCTAAGGCAAGTGCGCCGATTAGGTGCACACATTGCTTTCGTAGGTTCAAGCTGCGGCCTAAGGAATTGTTTTTCTTTTTCCTTTTTTTTTTCGGTAATTTTTGGAAAAGTTTGGCTATAAAGAAATTGACAACATTTTGCTTAAAAGCATTGATAAGTAATTAAAGAAAAGGTTTTAAAAAATATGATGACAAAGTTTCCACGTTCTCGTACGTCATTGTCAATTCAAAAGACAATAGCGTATGGATGTTCTATAAAATATAAGAAAACAACAAAAGATCATTAAAGAGAATAGCGACATATCAGAATATGTTACAAGTTTTTACAAAGAATTTCGCACTTTCTAGTAATAGTTAACGTGCCGATTAGAAAAGTGAACATAAATGCCCCATTTGTTCTTTAAACTGAGTCTCGAAAGGGTAGCCACCTCTTAATACGGTTTAACTTTATAGCCGTGTGAAAATGCTTTCCTCCTCCCTTCTTATGACTTTCTTGGCAGCACGACCACTGTACAATTTTTGCTTTCGGTCCCTCGCAGTTTAAAACTGCTTCACAAACGGCATCTGCTAACGGCTTTCTCTCAGGGAAAATACGGAGATGCGGCTCTGCTATAAGTCAGTAAGTAATCGCACTTTGGCTGTTTCTGAGTCTTTATCGGAGCGTTTAGGGCTTTCGCTCGAACTGTTTGATGTATACTGAGAAAGCAGCTCCATCGTTATATTCTGGCAAAGAGCGTTTGTAGGTTTAAGTAGAAATATGCAACCGATGCACTTTGCGCAATAATTTCAAAAGAATTTTCTTCGAGAAAAAAGAGTCAGTTTTGTGAAAGAAGAATGTTACCATTATGTCACCAATAGTGTCATGTATTCATACGTTCTACTTTTTTAATAAATGAAATACACAAAAAGCATTTATTGAATGTCATTAGTAACATTTTTTGCAATCTCGCTCGCGCTTATTTATGATGAGGCGAGGTTCGTGTTCAAAGTGTTAAGCTTTAAAACCTTGCGACCGCGCGCAAGTTTTAAGTCATGATCACCATACAGTACGCTTTGGGTAACGCAAGTCTTACTCTCAGACCTGTAGTCTCCTTCGCAGCCGTTTTTAGGCTCGTCACGTCACGCAACCCTCCTCCTTGCCTGACGTGCGAGCCTAAAAACGGCTGCTAAGGAGACTACAGTCGACCGGGCTTTTATAAAAAAAAGAGATAGAGAGAACAAGAGCCATTACGGCTCTTGAGAGAAGAAAAAGGACTAAAAATGTGAGTTTTGCGGGTGAAAGAGAAGCCTATATGCAGGAGACCTAAAAATGGATTTTTCTTTGCTTGCTTTCATACGGGCCTCCCATAAACCATTATTAGAATTATTAGAATTATAAAAAATAGTTCTTTCAAACCTTATAGGCACACAATGGTGAAGTTACATAATTGTCTAGTAGAAATCACCAACAAGACGGAATTGCCTATGACGTATGTGATGGATTGGTACGACAGTGGACGAGTCGCGGATGGTTTCACATGGCCTTCGACTATTAACGCAAACGATCATCAAACGGTCCTCAGCTATGAAAGAGACGGCGCTTTGGCAGGATGTTCAGGGTACGTTACCTATAAAATGAACGACACCGAGGTCACAATTGCCTTCTCCAATCCAGATATAGGGTCCAATAAGCTTGGAGTGGGAACTGGAGGAATGAAGGTCTGGAGTGACATGGAAAACCATGATTACGGAGATTTTACTCAAACCATAGTTTGCGATAATGGGGTGATTTTGTTGTGCTACTGTAAGTGCACAGGTGGAACAACCAACACTTGTACTATCAACCTGACTAGAATAAAAAAATAGAGAATGTTCACCGACGTAAATAGGGAGCTTTTATTAGAACAGCAACGGCGATGGTAACGAGAACGGCAAAACAACTTGCTTTGTACGTGCATAACGCTTTTTGTTCATTTCTTTACCGTCGTTGCGCGACTACTACGTGAAACTTCCCAAATTCACGTTTTATGAAAGACGTGAACACAAGAAAACGACTTATTTTTTTCTTTTTCCTAACTTAGATAAAGCTTTTAGAACAGTTTAACTTCAGAAAAATTGGCCAACATTTGACAAATAATAGCAGATGGAAAAAGAGCGAAGAAGCCAAAGCAGCGCGAATTCTCTCTTTGTCTGACGGTTTCGCTACCATCGCCGTCATAGATGCTAAAGCCCCCTCATTTTGGGCGACCGATAGGCCTATGTTCATTATGCTAGCATTTTTTCGAACATTTTAGTGAAATAAAAGCATTAAGCATTTTAGTGGCATTTTTCTTGAAAATTGTGTTTTCTTCTCACTGAATAAAAAATTGAAACAATTTTACATGAGGAAATGCCGACTTGAACTCGAAATTCCAAAACAAATCAAATGTTGAAATCTTTTCGCGCCTTAATACAGCCCTGGAGAGGACACTTTTTTGCTATATACATGTAAAAAGAGTTACGAATTAGTTGCTGTTAGTTTTGGTTTTGAGTTTTGGTATTTTTAAGGTTTCTCTTATGTTTAGGGTGTTCCGATTGATTATTTTGTAGCACGCGCTAGTTTTTAACTCGTGGGTACGCGCGAGCGTACCACGAGTTATTGCAGGGACAGGGATATGCAAATGAGTCACTCGCTCACTCGTAGTAGACGTTTTCGTAATTAATCGGGTCCGAACTCGAGAGCGCGAAGATCTATCGTTTCCAAAGAAGCACGCGCTCGCCGACGTTCGGTGGCATCAAATTCCTCGCGGAGAGCGTGCATCGTGCGCTACAGCACGGTCAGAGAATAGAGGTCTTACCAAATTTAAGACACGCAGGAATCTTTCAGATTAGTACGATTCAAGAGCCTTTGACTCGTCCAGGCGTTAAACTTGACGAGAAGATGAGCATTTGCACTTCTACTCCTTCAACTTCGACGCTGGCTTGATCTCATACCTTGTAATAATGTAGTAGGTTATGTGTATGAATGAATGTATAATAAATAAAGGCACTTCTTCTTCTTCTTTCTAAGGACTCCTTAAGATCACGGGGGGAAATGGATGTGATTTTGAGCATTAGCTTTAAAATAACAGCAGAAATCGAGATAAGAAAACATAAGCTTATGTTTTGCGTCCTATTTCGCGGAGGAGTTGTGTTGACTTTGTATCGCATATGTTCTTTCATTGCCATGAAATGTGTTTACATTGTTTTTTACTGACAGTAACCTGATTTCAATTAGCCTTAAATTTCATCCGATTGCTTCGAGTCCTTTTTTCAATCGGTTAAGTATGGCCACAGGGTCCAGAGGAGATGTGTTTGTCGTTAGAACATCAAAACCCATCGAAAACCTCTGGAAAAATGAGTTAGTTTGATCGCGTTACCGTTTCGTTAGTCGTTTCGTTACACATTCTATAGACCTCAAACCAAGAGACTGAGGAGTCGCAAGATCGGCTTATAGTATAAAACACGGAAATTGTCCATTTTTTTACTCGGCACTTCGTGCAGCAAGAAAAGTATTGTGTTTCCAGAACAAGGATAGTATATTTATAATCTGAATTTCTATCATTTCCTAAAATTTACTGTGGGAAAAGCAGAGGTGATAACTAATTGATTATTTTCTAAACAGCGTACCCACGAGTTGACGATAGTCTTTCTTTGATTTTTATTTATTTTATTTTATTTGCCACACAATAATTACAAAATATACAAGAAAAGAAGAAAAAAGAAGTGGCGAGGAGACCCAGCAGAAACTATAGGAGCTTATGAGAGGTTAGGCCTCCTCGAACTATGAGCTAGGGCTGTTTCACATCAATTGAAGAAAAGAAAAGAAGGCGAAAAGTCGAAGATGGAAAGACTTATGAACTGTTTTCATACTTACTCAATAATTTAATCTTCAGTTTTTTCTTAAAAGAGGAGAGGGATTGAGAGTTGATGACCTTGTTGTCAAGTGAATTAAAAAACTTAGGCCCTTGAAAAAAGGGCGAGAACTTCTTCGTGTTTGTACGACAATACGGTAGACGGTAGGCCTGGGAATTTCTTGTATTATAAGAGTGGAATTGATTGCTTTGAGAGAAATTGTTATTAAACTTTGGAGGTAAGAAAGAATTTTTGCAAGAATACATAAATTGGCCCAGTTGAAGCAAATGGATATCATTAAATTTTAGTTACTTAATAAACAGTTAATAATCCAATGAAATTCTTCAATGTATAGCCCACATGGTTAGTTCCTGAATTTCTGAGAAGCATCGTGTATTTAAAGGATTTGTTAAAATTAGTTGTAGTTCTTTGAAGTAGGCATGTTCAGGGTTAAAAGCTGATTTTGAGTTTTACCTCCACAGATGTTCCTGTTTTGTATGCTTGGTCCTAGCGAGCAGTTTACCGCTAGAATCGTAGACTAGTCCCCAGTCTTGGAGCTCAAGAGAGTATTCATCAGTTAGAACAATTTCCCTGTCTCCAAGTTAAATTAGTTCTTGGGCACATTAGTTTGCCAGCCTTGGGCGTAGTGACTTTTAAGTCTCTTAAAAGGCTTTAAAAAGCTCGTCAGGAGTCAAAGACAGATCCTTCCAGCGACGCCTTGTTTTGGATATTCTGACCAATACTAACAGAGTTACACTAAAGAAAAAAAAGTAACATTTTGGTGAAAAAATCCACTGCCATGCAATTTTGCTGTTTACCTTCTACTCTTTGAAGATTAAATTTGTTCCTTTCTTAAAAAGTTGGCCAGCCACAATTCCATGCAAAAAAAGAGACGATAAAGTGGGCAACAAAACTGCTAATGAGTAGAAAGGCAAAGGAAAAAAAGAGACTGTTTCCCATCACCTTTCTCCGAAATTCTGAGAACAGTCCATCAAACTCATGTTTAAGTAGTCAGTATAAAAGCAAACCAAAGACACAACGCTCTCGAAAGGTCATGAAACAGTAGAATCGGGTAAATCCTTCGGTAAACCCTAGAGTTTCCAGTAATCCTCTTTTTTGGCTGCCCGCCTTGTTTGTTTGGAAATTTTACTTTGACTTTCCTTTTACCTAGACATTTGTACCATTTAACCTGAGTGCTCTCGGCTATGTACAGAATTTTTTTTCTTTCTTTCTTTTGCAACACTCCGCTGTATTTTGCACATTTAACTGGGCTGCCTCCACGCGCATGCGTGAACGATTGTAATGCTTTCCCTAATTTGCAATCTCGTCCCCAGAGCTTCCGTTACTTTTGTCCAGTCCCCGTCGCTGTACAAAAAGATTGCGGCCTCTGGGAACGAGATTGCCTAATTTGTGTCTCTGCCAATTCAACAAGCATGACTGATGTTAGCATTAGCGAGTTTCGATAACCCTTGAAAGTTCACAGCTCGCTTTAACATGCACACCTTTTTATGAAAAAAAAAAAACAACGGAATTTTACAAAAAAATGTGACGGGGTAAAGTAAAGTTTATCAAGTAAACAATGTGATGTTTTAACTATACAAAGGTCAATTTTTGGGCTTTGAAATGATATGAATCGCATGAACAAAAAACAACTTAAGTTTGTGTCATCAGCACTTTGACATACCCTGACTAAAATTACGGTTAAAAAAATTGTTATCGGCCGTCCACAATGACTGCTAATTTTGTGGAAATTTCGAATAAGCTTGAACCAAACCAAAACAGATTCACAATAATCAAAGTGTGGCCCAGCTAAGATAACAAAAAGTAAAAAAGGGTATCACAGACGCAAAGAAAATTGAACAGGAAAAAACAGCGAAGGGAGCTGAGGTAAGGAGAGAGGGCGAGGTGTAGGGAGATATTCCCTCTCTATTTTCTTCCCTCTGTGTTCTTAAGTTCGAGCCATTCGCCACTGTATTCCACCTTCATGTATATCTGAATTCCTGGAACAGGCTAAACCAGCCCAAACTGCCGTTATTCATCGTGGACCGCGCTGTCGATACCAGACCATGGAAAAAGGGTGGGGGGCAGTCTCAAAAAGATTTTTTCGGCCCTTCGGGCCTCATTTTGGTCTAAAAATAAGGGTCCGCCACTGTCCCTAACAACCCATCACCGGGTTCCGTTATTCTGTGGCATCGTGCAAGGTCATTATATGATATTCTCCAAACGACTATTTCAAATAATGGTAATAGGACTGAGTGGAGTCCACTGAATTCGGTTTGCAATCATAGGAGTGATAAACAAAATCGGACGACCGCAAAGTGGTACTCCGATTTGTTTAATCACGAGCATGATTACAGTTCGAATTGTTTCCTGCTACCATTTAATCCTAACCGTTACAATTTCCGAGAAAGTAAATGCATTCTGTTGCAGTAAAAGAGAATTTGAATACCAAATGTCTAAAATTAGGGAAAATATCACCAACGGAGACACTGTCTATTTTGGAAAATCCCCGGTTTGGTAGGGTAAATGGTAGTTGATATGGTTATTGTGACAACTTTTGTGATTGGTGAATTTAGCTGAGTGCACTTAATATGATTGGCTAATGCCACTGTCCGATTGCAAGCACCCAGTAAATAAAGCAGTTAACGTACCAATCAAATTTGAGGAAATTGCAATGGTTATGATTAAAGGAGTAAAATTTCATCTGGACACTTGATAGCGCTTTGTTGGCACGTTTCACTTTCAATTTCCCCTGTTTTACGTGTAGCGAAGACTATTCGGAAAGCCCGCAACAGTCAACAGTTTGCAGCACAACTTCTGAGCATAAATAGAAACGTGAGTACCCATTTCTGTATAGATCTGTTTAGTCATGATCAATTTTAAAACCGTTTGATCCTGGCCCACCGAAAGGCATGCAACTTTAGTGAAGATGGAAGTCTAGCTCAGATTGCCATAGCCTGGTTGGATCAGGGTTTTCTTAGAGGCCTTTGATTTTAGCTGCGCTGTCTCCGTACATGATCGATTTTTATGCTTTTCCTAATTTCTGTGTCTCTGCCAATTCAAGAAGAACGATTGATGTTAGCCAGGGGCGTAGCCAGGACTAGTACGCACTGACCCCACCAACACACAACGCATAATTTTTTACAAGCAGCAGATTGATCAAACCAAAAATTTAGGATGACCGAACAGATAAAAATTTTGTAGGGCCGCCTAGAATGCATTTCTAGAGATCTAAAAGTACCCTAGATTGCCTAAAAAGTGTTTTCATCGTATTTTGGAGGAAACCTTCGTTGGGTGCCCCTGAAATATGCATATCTAGGCTTATTTTTTCAATTTACAGTTCTCCGTATCAAAGAAAAAATCGCCTCAAAAGTTGCTAACAGTGATTACGTTTTATTGTTTAAGTTAAAGTTTCTTTTTGTTTGTCTGTTTGCTTGATATGGGCCTCATTCAATGTAAGTGAAGCCGAGGACGGCCTATGACCAGAATCCTTTAAACTTTGTAGGCACATAACAGTGAAGGGACACAATTGTCTAGTGCAACGTGGAAATCACCAATGATACGCCATTCCTTATGACGTACAGGCGCAATTGGTACGAATGTGGACGAGTCGCGGATGGTTTCAGCTGGCCGCGTGTAATTGAGGCGAACGCTGGTGGTAAAGTTCTCAGCTATGAAAAAGACTGGGCTACTATGGTGGGATGTTCAGGGTACGTTACCTATGACATGAATAACACCGAGGTCACAATTGCCTTCGAAAATCCATATACATGATCCAACAAGCTCGGAGTGGGCACCGGAGGAAAGAGCGTCTGGAAAAGAATGGATAAACGTGGCTACAAAGAGTTTACTGAAACCATAGTTTGCAATAATGAGCAGCGCTTGTTGTGCTACTGCAAGTTCACCAGTGGAGACAACACCAACACTTGTACTATCATCCTGAGAAAATTATAGGTGAGAACTGAGTAATTGCACATGGTTGTGATAAGAGCTATTCTCTTTCTCTTAGAAAAAAGGAACCAAACTTGATGTATAGGATTTTAAAATAGATAACGTTGTTGTAGAATCTCAGTGGTAGAGCTCAGTTTAGTGTTACTGTAAGTGTATGAAAACACAGATTTATAGAGTTGTCATTTTACCAAACATCATGCATAAAAAATAAATTAATTAAAGAAAAGCTTGAAAGTTATCTTTTATTGCGAAGTTGTGTTTTTGTCTTCCTTTAAAGACAGCACATAAAAAAACATTTTTGGTCATAAAACGGGTACCCTACTTTTAACCAAACAAAATTACTGTATTCAGATAGAAAATACAGAGAAAACCGGTCAATACGGACACGAAGGGGGCATGCTATAATCTCCGTATTATCCGAGTGCCCGTTATTCAACGGGCTGTCAAAAAAAAAACGTCTCGGATATATACATGTCATTTTAAAGATATAAAGAAACAGACATTTTTACGTGAAAACCAGTTTTTTTTAATGTTGAGGAACATAAAAGCCCCATGACCACTCCAGAAAATACCATAACATACCATAATGCTCTTTGCTTGTCACCCCAAAATTTTGCATAAGCATTGTCTTCAGTTTCTCTTGGGAGTGAAAATGGCCCCAAGCGAAACTGAAAACAATGCTTATGCAAAATTTTGCGGCGACAAACAAAGAGCATTATGGTATGTTATGGTATTTTCTGGAGTGGTCAATTCATTGGCTGACCTTTAGTGACGTATGGCTCGCCAGGAGTGCCATTAACATTTCATAACTTAACAATCTGTGAGAAAAAGCATGATGGCCACAAGGAATTCACACCTGGCAGATTGAAAATAATACCTGAATACCGCTGAGGATATAAAGTAAATAGCAGTAAGACAGGATAAAAACATGCCCTGATTGCCACACGATCTCTTTGTAGTATCCGTAAGATACAAAGTAGGTAGGAGTTTATAGGCTGACCCTTACACAATGTGAAACTACTGATTACTAGGCCAACAAAATCAAAGAAAACGGGAGAAGGAGCGAACAGCGATCACGCTGTCGTAAATACATTGATTGGTCAAGTTAATTAGTGAGTGGAACAAATCAGATATTATATGCAATGCGACGGAAAAAGCTAAATAGAAACAAATGGAAATACTTCGTGGAGATTTTTTTTGTTTGGATAATAGATTCTCAGAGGATCTTCATAGTTATGTCGCAAGGCAACTTATAAGAATTGTTGATAGCAATCGTGGGAGAAAAATCATTAAACCATTTCATGACCCAGTTTTTATAATTATTGTGTTGGCCAATAGTGAAAAGTCTTACCATATAAAGAATGATCATTAAAATTCAAAGAAGACACTCACACTAAACAATCAACCCTCGAATAAATGAACAAAAGACAATTTAAGGAAACAATATTATAGTTCGTTAATAAAAGATAGTTTATTTCAAACTACAAGGTGAAAAAGTGATGACCTCTTTCAATGTCAATCTTAATTGGCCGTATATGCTTGATATCCCGATTCCACTGTTTCTGTTGGTTAGTATAACTAGCCATATAGGTAGCTGTACGGAAGATAATTTACTGTTTGGTAAGTGTAATGTCTCAATATTTTCCGAAGATCTTAATTGTCATTTTAAAGTAACTTTTGTGAAGGGTTTGAACTCCAGGAGTCATTTTATAAGTAGGTTGAGTTTGATCGTCCGGGTGAACGTAGTCCTGAATAGGACTGTTGTTGTTGACAGTGACTGACGTTTCGACAACCTGTGCGGTAGTCATCTTCGGGGTCAAAGTGAGTTGTATCACGTCAGTTGATGGTTATTGATCTGGTTCATATTTAAGTAACTTCATAGAACTTTTTTAACATGAAAGTTCTTATGTTCCCTTTTGAACGAGTTAACTGATAAATTAATACTCGAAAGATCACAAAATTAAATGTTTATTGAAAAGTTGCTCTCCATCTTTTCAAGCAGTTTTTTTTCCTAACTTAAATGAAAACCTCGAACAATAGCCAAAAACACAAAGATTGAAAAAATTTAAAAACTAGATTTTAATGTAACGTTTCAACACTAGTGTGTGTGCTTCATCAAGATTTCCCTTTAATCAACTGAATAATGTGAAGTAAGGAACTTGATGAAACTGCTTATAATTTATATTACGAGATCCTTCGCCGTTCGTTTAGGTCTTCCATGTAACAGACGGGTAACTTTTAAAAAGCCAGAAACTGGTATAAGAGAATTAAATCAAGAGACGAATATTTCATTTTTTCAAGATAGTTTTTTCAAACCTTTTTTTTTGTCAATGACTTCTCAAGAAGGAACATTTTACGATAGGCCGTCGCTTAGAAACCGCCAGTGGCTGTTAGCGTGGTTGTATAATTATAGTGAGTACCGAGATCATATCTTGAATTACATTTTAAATAGTATGTTTATTTATCAGATCAAGAAGGTCTTATGTATTTAATTACAGGAACGTAAAACACTCTCCAGCTGTAATGCATCTTAAAGTGCTCTGTATGGTTTGTATTTTCGCGTTCAAATGGAGATGCTGCCGCGCAATAGTTGACCAATGCCCAGTAAAGGAAACGATTTCCAACCACGCCCTAAAAGGTTATACGTTCAAGACGATAAAAGTCTCGAGTCTGTTTGAATGTCTGTATCATTGCCATTACGAAGACAGATGCCAGAGTTACAACTACTTGAATGCCGAGTATATTTGCGAGATGAATAACCGAACCAAGGAGGCAAAACCAAATCAATTTGTGCCTGACAAACGGCGGCTCTACAAGAAACGTAGGGCGCACAGAGGTGATGTCATCATTTATCTCCGATAAATTTTGTTATGAGCAAGTAAACGAACGATTTTAAGTAAGAAATAGTATAATTATCGCGGAAAAACTAGTATTCTAGAACCAAGTTTTAAACTTAAAACATTAAACTGATCCTTACGGCAGGAAGAGTGATGGAAAAAATAAAGTAAGAAAACAAAAATCAAGTGGTGAATTATATAATTCACCACTTGATTTCTAAAATTTGGTACTCAAGATTTTACTGATCCAGGTCTACTACAGATCCGGCGGACCCTCACTAGTTTGTTTTTGTGGTTTTGCCCTCACAAGTGTTTCTAGTATTCGAGAGTGACTTTTTTTTTTGGAAAACTCTAACATTTATGACGCTGATCGGAGTTTAGCAACATAGGTGGTGACAGTCTTGCCAGCGTTACCTAGGCCACGCGGAATAATGAGGTCTAGGGACCATGACTTTCGGGTCGCGCGGTCCGAGCGTGTTTTTGGGTTCGTCTCGGATGTACTAAGCGAGAAGGCCTGGGAAGCCCTACAAGGACAAAAAAAGTGACAGCCAAGTCCATAGGGTTGTGACTAGAATGGATACCCCAAAGTCAAGATTGTCATCTTCGCTCAACATACATGATAGGAGTCATATAACTTATAGTAGTAAATAAGAAAAGAAAGAAAACAGAAGAAAACAGTAGGTAGTTCGTAGGACTTGAACCCGTGTAATTTGATATATAATCCACATCCGTATCCACTACACCATCAAGGGCTAACGTACTTTAGTAAAATCCAACTAGTGGTCTATCAGCAATGCTGCGTTCTGATTGGTTGAGCTACTACTAGGCTATATGTTATAGCCCACTAGTAGCGAAAAGCGCGGGCTTTTTGGCGGCAAAAAAGGGTTAAACTCTAGCTTTAACTAGCTAAAGTTTTTTATTCTCGACATTTTTGACCAACTAGTTGGATTTTACTAAAACAATTATTCCTCTCGCCCTCATGGCCTCTGAGTCAATAGCCCATTCGGCCTTCGGCCTCATGGGCTATTGACTCAGAGCTCATTCGGGCTCGAGGAATAATTGTTAATTACATGGCGTTGATCATTACATGATTGAAAGCTAACCGTTTTTAAAACAGCGCTTAACCCTAATCACTGTACTTCGGTGCTAAACCCTGTATCCAACTCTTTTCCTTATACATGAACTACTGACCCTGATTTCCCCACTTTTTAAATTCGCATAGCGTGGAGTAGATTATAGCGTTGTGTAATAAACATAAGGTGTCCAACCTGATTTTGAGGTATCCATTCTAGTCATAACCAAGTCCATAGGCGTTCTAGGCTAGGTCGCTGGAGACTACTGTGTGCCGTGACGTCACCGAGAGGGACTCGATGTTGACTCGTTCCCTCGCCCACCTTTTCCCAAACTTCGCGCGGACAGCAGGGAAAGAGAGAATGCCTAAGAACTAGGTTGAGTTGGTGAGTATTTTAGAGGAAGATCCCCTCTCCCCCACTACCCCGTATGTTACTCTTTACAGTAGTCCTCGGCTCCACTCCCTCGCTGCCTGGTAAATCGTGCCGGGAGATCAAAGCAAATGAAGCAGGAGAAGTTGTAAGCGGTAGTTTCTGGTTGGATCCCAGGAGTTCAGGAGAGGCTGTACTGGCTTATTGTGACATGAACACAGGAGGTTTGAGACTCTTCATTTTCTTTGTGTGTATGATGTTCATGAAATTTCACACAAAACATTCTGGCCAGGGGTATTAGTTCCAAATAGTAACGGTAAAAAAGGAATGAAAGTTCAGGTCATAAATGTGGCCGAAATTTAAATTGGTTTTCCAAAGTCAAATTTTGTTCGCAGTCAAGAAAAACCTGCGATTTTAATTGGAAAACTTACCATGAGAGTTTTCCTAGACGAGACCATGGAAAAATGTTTTAAATAAACCTTGCTTATGTAGATATGATGCACCGTTAACTTTCATTATAAAAATGCTTTATCGTTAGTTGCAGATTTCTGTTTCCGACATCAATGTCAGAACGGTGCATCATGCATTAATAGGTCCCAAAGCTACAAGTGTTTGTGTGACAGATTGTGGACTGGTACCTACTGTGAAGCAATCATTGTAACAGGTAACAAACGTTTTTCGTCCGTAAATTTGTAAGAACTTACTTTTGCTACGTTTTCTACCACTCAATTACTTAGTGATGCTTAAATTTTTTAACAGTCTATGGACAAACTTCTTTTCCAGGTATTATTTGAATTCTAAAAAAACTGGTCAATTGTTTCAAATCGTTAGAATCCCTTTCTTTTAACAATATTTTCCCCCACTTCTGAACTGGATTTTTAGGTCGTTTTCTGCTCGGATTTCGAGACAAATGTGGTCTGACCAAAATAAAAGGCGCCTTCTGTTCAACAGTGTTGAACAGAAGGCTCGTATAATGAAGGAAAGTCTATTAAGGCGAGCGAAGCGAACATGACCATGTGGTAGACGCATCATCTTTTCATTGAGCTATCAGTTTTTATGACTTAATCGTCACTGCCGACTCCAGTCAAGTTAAATATTTCTATCCCGTCTTCTGCTTTGGTCGCCAACGTCCAGCTGTATATTTTTTATCTACAAAGACTAAAAAGATATTTACCCTTGCAGCAAACTCCCCGTCGAAATCTACCTTGGCTCCAACGCGAGGGACACCTACAATGGTCGTAACTACTCAATTAACATTTAGAGCTAACCCGACTAACTGGATGTCTACCCCGGCTGCAAACACCCAGACGTTACCTACCTCGGCTCCCACGCAGGTGAAAACGGTCTTAGCTACTCAATTGACACCTTCAACGGTCTCAACCACACAACTGACAGCTACCGCGACTCCAGGCATCCAGTCGACTGCAACTCCGGGCTTCAGGGTGACTGTTGTCACCAGCGATGTTTTTGGAGCAGGTACAGATGCCTTATTATACATCGCGCTCATTGGCACTAACGGAAGCAAATCGGGTTAGCGAACAGGGAGATTTCGAAACAGGCAGGTAAGTTCAGTTCCGAGTGATACACTCTGACTTGCAACCTTTGGGAGGGATGGATGCTTTTAGATTCCAATACAGTGCTCGATGCAATTTATTGCTGGTTTTCAGTGTCACGCCATTCAAAATAAATTAAAATTAAAATCAAAACCGTTCCATAGATCAAAGTCCAGAATCTGGGAAATGAAAAGAGGTAAATATGCAAAGGCCCTCTCCAAGATTCAGGTCAGAGGAATATTTCGTATACAAGATATCTGAAGAAATGTTTCACCCAAATTTATAGAGGTTTTTATGGCGACGCCATTCTGGTGCTCATCCGGATGGGCACCAACATGGCGGACGGAAACCAACAGAAACATCTGTTACCTAGTTTCGCTGCAAAAGCGTGAATTTATTCTTCGAGAAACTCGTAAACATTAGAGTAATACTTTTTCTAATACATGAACTGTTTAGATAGCAAAATTCCCTGAAAAACTTATAAGGCCTCGTCCACACAAATCCGAACATTTTTGAACTCGCACAATTTTGTACCAAGATTCGTGTGGCATTTAACCCGTACTCTGAAGAGCAATCTCGTACCCACAGTCCTCGGCCTCTTTGACAGCGGGTGGTCGACTATGGCGTCAGATCGGGGACAAAACTGATACTCAGATTTCGTGGCCTTGGAAACACTTCTTCGCTTCGAAAATTGTTCTTCGAGTCATTGTCTGTTGTCTTCGTGGCGTCGGTTCCATGTCTTCGAGTCGTCGCATATATTGTAACTTCGTTTCTCTTCTTCTATTTGGATGACGTATCTGCTCGATGATTTTGTCAGTTTACTAACTATGGAATATTGAACTTAACATCTTAGAACGGATCACTTTAAAGTGGAGTTTCAAGATGTAGGGATCATTAAGCAAATCGCAATCGACTTGGTAACGACCGGCAGCTGGGGCGAGGGCTGGACAGTGGACGAGGTAGGCCTAAAGAAACTATTAGCATATACAGGTAGCCCCCGTTATTGCCGACATCCTCGGAACTACGTGAGAGGGCAGTTTAGTATGACTTTTGTATCAAAGGGCCAACGTCAGATTTAAGTTGACGATTTCTCACATAAAAAGTGGCGAAAATAATTCTTGCGGGTGAATGGCATGAATCTACTCAGTACCTAATCTGTGTAGGTGTACTGAGCTTTACATAACGAGAGGAATATTTCGGCCACGTGATGCAATTCGACGTTCGCCGTAAAACATGCGGGACTGTAATGATTAGACTCGTTTATCTACTTCTTCCCCTGAAAATTTTCAAAAAAACGATTGATTGAAGCAAGGCGCGTAACAGATATACCAATCAGATTTATAAATCTGGTACGCAGTTGGTTCCTACAAAACCAGAGTTAGGAAAATAAATAGGAGAGGCGGCTATAGAGCGATTTTCGTATGACATTGAAAAATGGTCTCGATAAGTGTTCGGTATGTGTTTAAACAATCAATGAATGAAAAGATCAAAACACGGCCTCTTCGTTTTCCCGCCAAAGAAAACCCTAGAATGGAGAAGGCATTGTTCGATTGGCCAATCGTGTTGCAGCATGACGTCAAAGCGAAGTATCGGTTGATTTCTAGATAAATCTCGGGCACCCGAGCGTTCGCTTAACCAACTAAAAGCCACGCACGTTTGTATCCGTTCGATAAACCAATCAAATCGCTCTATTTCGGTTTGTTTGTTGTTTCCTTTTAGTTCGCCCGTTTATATTTCTGGTCATACAAAAATCACTCAAGTCGCAGGTAAGAACAAAAAATGGTGTTCCCGGACCAAACAAAAGGTGGCTGCAAGTCCAGCAAGTCCGATATAAGTTTGTACGCTGGCCTTTAAGTTAATTAATTAATTAATTAATAATTCTTATTAGTACGAATTATATATCCTTGATATAAGACACTTAAGTCGAGGATACGACATCTAAACTCGTAAATTTTCCCTTGGTGACTTCTGACCAAACCACCGTTATAGAAGATGTAGTTTACGGTTTTGATTGCCCACTAGCTAAGTTAACAGTTTTCCTGATTGGGACCTTATTACAGCAAGAGAATGCATTAAGAGGGGTAAAAAGCATGCCCTTGTCTCACTGGTTTATTCAACATGAAGGGAGCAAAGGGAAGGGTAAGGAGTTAAAACGCATGCAAAGAATCAGGGTCAGATAAGCCACTAGCACTCAGAGCCTAGAGGGTACCCCCTATAATAGGCTGCCTTAGCAACAGAACGGGAACGTCATTTGACGACGGGAAAGCGCGCGGAAAGGACTTAACTCTACTTTCGGTGCCCAATTTGCTGCTCTCCCATTGGTCAAGCCAGTTGTTTGATTTGCGCACGCCATCGTCAACTGACGTTCCCTTTCTGTTGCTAAATAAGCCTAATACCCTATACGGGGATGCTTTGCCGGTAAGGGGTACCTTTATCAGGCTTCAGGTATATGAAAGGGTGGGAATTTCATGAGTTTAAGTATATAAAAGTGTAGGGGAAAAGTCATTTCGGTTTTTAAATGGACACAGAAGGGCTAAACGATTCATTCTCTGGCTATTAAAAAGTCACGGAAACTTCCTAGTTTGGTGGTTTATTCATCTTTAAAAAACAGTACATTTACAGCAGTCAGAAGGGGTATTATTTGTCAATAGATGGCTTACGAAAGGGGTTGGACCACAGGGTGGAGCTCTCCCGCATAAAACGTTTTTGAGTGCCCCACCTTGGACTCAGAGGACCTCAGAGGAGATGAGCCAGTGCAAAATAGAAGGGAGTAGGTAGATTGCTAGCAGTCCCTCTGGATTGTCCCGCAGGTGAGCCTGTCACCTACGAGTGAACGAGACAATCGGAGGAGATGGTTTTCTCCCCTCTCTAGTTCCTTCTCCGATCGTTCGTTCTCTCCAGTCCTACCGGGCCTTGAATGGCTGAAAAGGGGGCTGATGACGGTCAAAGAAGGAAGTGGAATGAGGGTCGAGTGAAAGGTTCTCTCCACAAGAATTAAAGAAACTAGAATTATGAATCCCCGCCGTGTGAACTACGAGGGTCAATTTGTATACAGAGGTTAACGGTTTTGTTCTCCTTTACCTATTGTGCTTTGATCCTACTTTTTTCTACAACAGATAACTATTGAAGATCCCAGTCGTGAGAGGACCTACAAGTTCAATGGGCCGAGAGATATTTACCCCGAAGACGATCCAGTCGTTTTACAGGCGTCCTAAGACAACGGCTCTTCGGGATTGGATCCCAGAAGCAGACATATTAGGGCTAAAAAAAGCTCAAGTTTCTTAGTAATTGCTGCGCCTTCGCGAGAGACAACGTGGTGGACGCAACATTTGCTTCCTCATTCAATCAACACAGGAAAATCATAAGGTTTATGAACCAGAGTACAGAATTCTACTTTCCGGGGTAAATTTAGCTTCCGAAGCACGTGGCTTCTGATTGAGCCAGATTAGGATGTACACCGTTTCCGCTACAATGTTGTTTAATTTAGGCAGTTTTAAATACAGCAGTTCGCTGGGGCCTTCTTTGTCCTAATATGGCGTATGTACTTGTCCCGACATGGGCAACGAAAAAAATTGTTTCTACGATATTGACAAAAAAAATATGATTAGGCGTAAGCATAGTGGACAATATAATCCAACAAGTAGAGACTGGTCCTGAGAGCAACTCCCAACATTGAGATTCTCGGGGCCAGTTTTTAAGTGATTGTTATATTGCTGGATATTCATTTAAACTCGCTCTAACGGCGGCCGTCGGTCAACATTCGCAGTTAACAGTGCATCGTTACCCTCTGACGTCATAGATTTTGCAATGCTGCCCGCTCAGAGATTTTAGTGGGCAACAGTTTCATTGTTAGATGTCATGTGACCTCGAAGTAACCAATGCGCGCTATTGGAAAGAAATTTCCAGCTATATAACAATTGCCTTTGATTGTCCAAAGGTAGCCAATGACAAAATCTAGCGAGTTCTCAAGGCATGCTATTTATATACGAATGCAATGGGTTCTTATGGCGGATTTTCGATTTTTTTTTGCCACAATATTTAGAGCAAGTGCCCAAAAGACCTTCAGGATAACAAGAAAAGTGTACACTTACATGAAAACAGAGAGAATATCAGCGGAACGAGTGGTCTTGGCAAAGCTTGATTTGTACAAACAATCGCGCGCGCAAGTTCTTGACTCCCTATCACCTGTACGCACAGTTTGAATGTTTTCCTCTTATAAAACAAACGATCAACGGCTAAGCTTTACTACAGAGTTATGGATGCATTTGGTAAGCACAGCCTCCTGCGACTCTTTCCCCTCTTTCCAGCTTACCAACCCTCGGCGCAGCTATCATCCACAACTTAATAGTACGCGCTGAGCCCGTAACCATTAGATGAGTAGACTAAAAGAATTACGCCAGCTCTGCAGTTAACTGCATGAATAAACCATTGATTGTATATAACGGGCTCAAAGCACAACAGTAAATATTGCACATGACTGCTATCGTATGGTGAGAATTGTTTACATTTCGCAAAGTCGCGCATCCTTTAGACAGAAAGGATAACCTTTAATTTCACGTATTTCCCACAGAACATGGCGCCCCTTGTACAACTTACCAAATATCGCAAAAGGTTTGCTTATCGTTTCACTTAAGTTACTATCCGGTTTATTATATTACAAAGCTTGTTCCCCTGAATTATCCCTTGTGGATCCTAGCTTATTCTCAAGACTAATCTATCGTCCGCGTAGGGTCCTGAGATCAAGGCACGCACTAGTATAGCTTGCCCATTTTATAGACGAAAAGGCAAGCTCAAGGCCAACTCCTGTTCATATAATACAGTTACAGTTAAGTATAATTACAATTAAGGCATTATCGCCTACAATAATAGTTAACACGGTTTGCTTGATAATAAATAATATTCTCCACTCTTCCATTCACTGAACAATAATAAAATACAGACATTCCAGAGAAAAATGTCCTTCAGTTCGTAAACAGATAATTGTACAACCTTTTTGAGAATGCTCCACAGAGTGACTGACGTGTTATCCTACGTGGTGCGGTGGCCGTACCCAGATCGAGTCACGAAACAACTGCTGAACTCAGAGCTCGCTTCTTATGTCGTCACGTGACATTAACTTCTTTATAGGGTTGCTTGTTGGACGGTGTCTAGTTTTCACTCGCAGGCTTAGGCGGTGATCAGCAAATTTTCTGTGGATAGACGTTAAAGACAAACAATTAGTCTCGTAAACTAGGTGTGAAAGATTGAAAAGATTAAAGAAATCTAGACAGACGTTCTTATTATTTTGGACAATTTGGTGAGCGTCCGAGAAATATCCCGAAGCGTGAGAAAAAACCAAAAAAGAGACAGAAACGAAGAAAGAGGAAGGAAACACATTTTTTTTCATCGTCTCCTTTCCCCACCCCCACCCCCTTACGCTCGCGGTTACCCGTGAGTTTTATTTTCATACGCGCGCTCGACGATCTCTAAAGAGAAAATAGAGGGTCTGTGAACAGGAAAAAGGAAATCAAACCTTACCAGGAAGGGCACATAAAGGGTCACAACGCATACATTTAGTATCGTCAGAAAACGCAAGAAACGCAATACGTTTTAATGATGCACGAATACGTCTGCTTATATAAAGGCTGTACCATATGGTCAATCTCATTCCCACAGGCTGCGATACTTTGGGGCAGTAACAAGAATCGACTTGGGTTACGAAGAATGGCTTACTCAGTAGAGAGGTTAAGCTTCACGTATACGACAAACGTCTGATTCAAGTTGAGAATTTCTCAAAATAGAAAACTGAGCAGTTAAGAACAGCTCAAAAGAATTCTTATGGATAAAAAATTGCGCAAAACTACTAATTTATGCGTAGAAATAATGAACAGTAAAGGATAAGTAAAGGGGAAACTTGGTCAAGTGGTACAAATGAGGTCATGAAAGCAACAAAACAAGCAATATCACCATTTGACTATAAACAGAAATCAAGAAAGAATAATTCTCTCTTGCAGAAATTAAAAAGGCCTTATTCTTCAATCATCACATCCGCCCATCCACAAATTTCATTCTACAGTAACAACACCCTAGCACACACTCCGTTGACTTCTTGTTTCAGTGAATACTGTGATGAATACGATGCTTTTCACTCTAAGGGGAACGAGAAGTTTAAGTGACAAGAATGACCGCAGGATTCTTATAGGTTTGAAATTTTCCGTTCCGTTCTTTTTGAGGTATGAAGTCTGGTTTAGGGTTGTCTTTCGCTCCTTTCAGAAAGCACTAAGGATTTTTGGATCATTATACCTTTCTGGGAAACCGCCACCTACCCCTCCCCTAAACCAACTTTAACACTTACCTCTCACTTAGGACAAAATGTTGGCTTAGGGGAGGGGTAGGTGGTGAAATCCTTAGTACCCCTCTCAGTACTCACCGTATGCCTGCGAGGTAACTTTCCGACAAGTCGTCAGAAGAATGACGTCTTTTCTAAATCGTAGAAAATCGCACAAAAAAAAAAAAACATAACTGACATCTCTTCAATTTAAGTAACTACGAAAGTTCTTAACTGATTATTGATATTCTTTATACAAGACCGCAAGCTACTTTGTATTAATGGAAACGTTCAAGTAAAAGTTTTGTTTGACCTAATAGCTAAAAAGCGCTATCGACCGTCTGATTTTCTTTTTTCATATATATAACAGCTGACGACAAAATATCATGTTGCTACGATTCCACCAGTTACCACCTTGGGTTATAATTAAAGATGTTGAGGAAAAGTTAAAGTTCAAATAAATGTAGGAAAAATTAAAAAATGAGAACTTACTACTACTTTGTCTTTCGGTTTCCCCAGAACATTCTCTAGCTCCGCTTTTAGCAAACTCTTTTTGCCGTCTTCTTCCGCAGGGGCCTTCGTTAAATAAAAGGAAAGGGATAAAAATTATCCGCCTTTTTGCGGCAAAAAAATCATCAATCACTCATCCCGATTAATATTACTTTACTCCCTGGTGCAATTCGGCTTAAACATTAGCGCCCCTGGGGGGCCCCCTGGGGGGCCCCCTGGGGGGTACTCAACAAAGTTTTATACGGGGAGGCTCCGCTCTGATGTCCAACCCCTTACCCTTTTATATACCATTGTTGAAAGAAAAGGTGACCACCTTTTGTATACCTTCTATTGGCAAATGGTACCCCTTTCACAGACCCATGTTAGTTTAGAACTTTGCAGCCCTTTTAAATGATGAAAATGCACTGTCTTTAAAATATGAATCAATCACTGAAGACCACAACGTTTTCTAGATTTTTTCATGGCCTCAAAATGCATGTTAGCCCTTTAAGGAAAGGCATTTCAGACCGAAATGGCAGATTTTGCTACCCTTTCATATACCGTACTTCAACTAGTGAAATCCCTACCCTTTCATATGCCACGGGCCTGAAAAAAGGTACCCCTCTCGGGCGGAACCTTCCCGTACAGGCCATGAGAGGTCTATTCTAATTTTCCGACGAGTACCTCGCCCCTTCCAAAATGAGACTAAGTCAAGCCCATCTTTCTCCTTTGTCGTTGCCTTTGCTTCACTAGAATGACGAGGAGAGGCGAAACGAAAAAGCGCGGTGGATTATGGGAGCGTAAGGGGAAGAACAGAGGCTCCCTCCCTCTGTATTTGTTTTTGTAAAAAAAAAAACAAAACAAAACAAACAAACAAAAATACAGTAGTTCCTCTAGCAACCTTTGTGGCCATTTCAGGTGTGGTATGGAATCCCTAATGAAAGGGTTTCCAAGTCTCCACTACAATAGTGGGTAAGGTGGGGAGGGAGGATGTGTGTATACAAGAGTGTTGTATGTATAAAAACAAATGAAATTGGTTAATAGTTAAATTGTTAGAAAAAATACTGATATTGAGCGACCAACAAACTGCAATGCAGCCACGTCCAACACAAATATACAGTGCAAAGTAAAATGTTAAAAGTTAAAAACACCGATATTGAGCGACCAACAAACTGCAATGCAGCCACGTCTAACACAATACACAGTGCAAAATAAAATAAAAAGAACTGAGGGGTTAATATAATATAAAGTTAAGGACCTTAATGGGAAATAGGTTTATAGGGCAAATAGATTCACTAGCTATAACCGTAGCAAGTCGATGGCTGCGAGATTGACCCATGAAAGTATTGAAAGGTTTTGGAAAAAAGAAAGTACTTGAATACTTACTCCAACTGATACATCAGATATCCTCTGCAGCAGAACAATTAGCAAGCAAAATAAGTGGAGACTCTTCAGCCAGTAGACAAAAATTCATCTTCTCATGGATGTGGCCCAGAAAAAGAGGCAAAAACAAATTTTTTTTGCTGCTCACGCCATAGGTAATCGTCAGCATGATGACGTACAAAATGAGAGGAATCTGGGAACGAATTTATCCCAGTTGAATAAAAACGAGGTACCCTACATAAAAATGACGTTAAAAAAATTTGCTAGCCAGAGAATATAATCATCTAAAATGTTATTTCGTTCTTTAAAACTCCGAAAGCAGGTAAAACACGAGTCGCTGCCACAAACTGAGATGAGAGGAGCCTGGGGATGAACCTCCCCCAGTTGTGAATGAAATTAAGAACATGGGCGGGAAAAGAAGAAAAAGGGGGGGGGGGGGGGGGGGGGGCTCAAGCCCTCTCCAAAAGAAAAAAAAAACCACAAAAGAAGATAAACTGCCAGCTATAAAATATATTCATTTATAAAGTAATTACATTCCCCAAAACTGTGAAAGTAGGTATAAAACGAGTTGTTGTTCTAGTATAAAGTGAGAGGAGCCTGGGTACAAGTTGACCCAGCTAAATAAAAAACACAAAAAGGGGGGGGGGGGGGGGAAGGCTTAAACACACTTTAAAAAGTTTTAAACCTTAAAAAGAAGATAAATTGCTAACCATGCAAAACTAATCAACTATAATATCATTTCGTTCTTAAAAACTTTGAAAGTAAGTGAAAAAAAAAAATTTGAACAAAAACCAAAAAACAAACAAACAAAGAAAACAAAAATCAGTGGCTGTTCTAATTAAAGGAGGGTGTTAAAAAGAAGAGCAGGGGACTCAGGTCCCAAGAAAAACAACAACAAAAACGCCAAACATCATGCGTAAAAAATAAATTAATTAAAGAAAAGCTTGAAAGTTATCTTTTATTGCGAAGTTGTGTTTTTGTCTTCCTTTAAAGACAGCACATAAAAAAAACATTTTTGGTCATAAAACGGGTACCCTACTTTTAACAAAACAAAATTACTGTATTCAGATAGAAAATACAGTGAAAACCGGTCAATACGGACACAAAGGGGGCATGCTATAATCTCCGTACTATCCGAGTGCCCGTTATTCAACGGGCTGTCAAAAAAAAAAAACGTCTCGGATACATGTCATTTTAAAGATATAAAGAAACAGACATTTTTACGTGAAAACCAGTTTTTTTTAATGTTGAGAAACATAAAAGCCCCATGAGCCGTTCAATTGACCACTCCAGAAAATACCATAACATACCATAACGCTCTAGTTTCTCTTGGGAGTGAAAATGGCCCCAAGCGAAACTGAAAACAATGATTATGCAAAATTTTGCGGCGACAAACAAAGAGCATTATGGTATGTTATGGTATTTTCTGGAGTGGTCAATTCATTGGCTGACCTTTAGTGACGTATGGCTCGCCAGGAGTTCCATTAACATTTCATAACTTAACAATCTGTGAGAAAAAGCATGATGGCCACAAGGAATTCACACCTGGCAGATTGAAAATATTACCTGAATACCGCTGAGGATATAAAATAAATAGCAGTAAGACAGGATAAAAACGTGCCCTGATTGCCACACGATCTCTTTGTAGTGTCCGTAAGATACAAAGTAGGTAGGAGTATATAGGCTGACCCTTACACAATGTGAAACTACTGATTACTAGGCCAACAAAATCAAAGAAAACGGGAGAAGGAGCGAACAGCGATCACGCTGTCGTAAATACATTGATTGGTCAAGTTAATTAGTGAGTGTAACAAATCAGATATTGACATGCAATGCGACGGAAAAAGCTAAATAGAAACAAATAGAAATACTTCGTGGGGATTTTTTTTGTTTGGAAAATAGATTCTCAGAGGATGTTCATAGTTATGTCGCAAGGCAACTTATAAGAATTGTTGATAGCAATCGTGGGAGAAAAATCATTAAACCATTTCATGACCCAGTTTTTATAATTATTGTGTTGGCCAATAGTGAAAAGTCTTACCATATAAAGAATGATCATTAAAATTCAAAGAAGACACTCACACAAAACAAAATATCAACCCTCGAATAAATGAGCAAAAAACAATTCAAGGAAACAATATTATAGTTCGTTAATAAAAGATAGTTTATTTCAAACTACAAGGTGAAAAAGTGATGACCTCTTTCAATGTCAATCTTAATTGGCCGTATATGCTTGATATCCCGATTCCACTGTTTCTGTTGGTTAGTATAACTAGCCATATAGGTAGCTGTACTGAAGATAATCTACTGTTTGGTAAGTGTAATGTCTCAATCTTTTCCGAGGATCTTAATTGTCATTTTAAAGTAACTTTTGTGAAGGGTTTGAACTCCAGGAGTCATTTTATAAGTAGGTTGAGCTGAGTATGATCGTCCGGGTAAACGTAGTCCTGAATAGGACTGTTGTTGTTGACAGTGACTGACGTTTCGACAACCTGTGCGGTAGTCATCTTCGGGGTCAAAGTGAGTTGTATCACGTCAGTTGATGGTTATTGATCTGGTTCAGATTTAAGTAACTTCATAGAACTTTTTTAACATGAAAGTTCTTATGTTCCCTTTTGAACGAGTTAACTGATAAATTAATAATCGAAAGATCACAAAATTAAATGTTTATTGAAAAGTTGCTCTTCATCTTTTCAAGCAGTTTTTTTTCCTAACTTAAATGAAAACCTCGAACAATAGCCAAAAACACAAAGATTGAAAAAATTTAAAAACTAGATTTTAATGTAACGTTTCAACACTAGTGTGTGTGCTTCATCAAGATTTCCCTTTAATCAACTGAATAATGTGAAGTAAGGAACTTGATGAAACTGCTTATAATTTATATTACGAGATCCTTCGCCGTTTGTTTAGATCTTCCATGTAACAGACGGGTAACTTTAAAAAGCCAGAAACTGGTATAAGAGAATTAAATCAAGAGACGAATATTTCATTTTTTCAAGATAGTTTTTTCAAGCCTTTTTTTTTGTCAATGACTTCTCAAGAAGGAACATTTTACGATAGGCCGTCGCTTAGAAACCGCCAGTGGCTGTTAGCTTGGTTGCATAATTATAGTGAGTACCGAGATCATATCTTGAATTACATTTTAAATAGTATGTTTCTTTATCAGATCAAGAAGGTCTTATGTATTTAATTACAGGAACGTAAAACACTCTCCAGTTGTAATGCATCTTAAAGTGCTCTGTATGGTTTGTATTTTGGTGTTCAAATGGAGATGCTGCCGTGCAACCGTTGACCAATGCCCAGTAAACGAAACGATTTCCAACCACACCCTAAAAGGTTATACGTTCAAGACGATAAAAGTCTCGAGTCTGTTTGAATGTCTGTATCATTGCCATTACGAAGACAGATGTCAGAGTTACAACTACTTGAATGCCGAGGATATTTGCGAGATGAATAACCGAACCAAGGAGGCAAAACCAAATCAATTTGTGCCTGACCAACGGCGGCTCTACAAGAAACGTAGGGCGCACAGAGGTGATGTCATCATTTATCTCCGATAATTTTGTTATGAGCAAGTAAACGAACGATTTTAAGTAAGAACTAGTATAATTAACGCGGAAAAACTAGTATTCTAGAAACAAGTTTTAAACTTAAAACATTAAACTGATCCTTACGGCAGGAAGAGTGATAGAAAAAATAAAATAAGAAAACAAAAATCAAGTAGTGAATTATGTAATTCACCACTTGATTTTTAAAATTTGATACTCAAGATTTTACTGATCCAGGTCTACTACAGATCCGGCGGACCCTCACTAGTTTGTCGTTGTGGTTTTGCCCTCACAAGTGTTTCTAGTATTCGAGAGTGACTTCTCTTTTTGGAAAACTCTAACATTTATGACGCTGATCGGAGTTTAGCTGACAGTCTTGCCAGCCTTGCCGCGTGGCCTAGGCCTTTCGCGTCACGTGGTCCGAGCGTCTTTTTGGGTTCGCCTCGGATGTACCAACCGAGAAGGCCTGGGAAGCCCTACAAGGACAAGGCAAGTGACAACCAAGTCCATAGACGTTCTAGGCTAGGTCGAACCTGGACACTATCGCGAGCTGTGACGTCACCGAGAGGGACTCGACTTGACTCGATGTTGACTCAGTTCTTTCGCTCACCTTTTCCCAAACTTCGCGCGGACAACAGGGAAAGAGATAATGCCTAAGAACTAGGTTGAGTTGGTGAGTAGTTTAGATGAAGATCCCCCACCACCCCTATGTTACTCTTTACAGTAGTCCTCGGCTCCACTCCTTCGCTGCCTGGTGAATCGTGCCGTGAGATCAAAGCAAATGAAGCAGGAGAAGTTGTTAGCGGTAGTTTTTGGTTGGATCCCAGGAGTTCAGGAGAGGCTGTACTGGCTTATTGTGACATGAATACAGAAGGTTTGAGACTCTTTATTTTCTTTGTGTGTATGATGTTCATGAAATTTCACACAAAGCATTCTGGCCAGGGGTATTAGTTCCAAATAGTAACGGTAAAAAAAGAATGAAAGTTCAGGTCATAAATGTGGCCGAAATTTAAATTGGTTTTCCTCAGTCAAAGTTTGCTCGCAGTCTAGAAAAAACCTTCGATTTTAATTGGAAAACTTAGCATGAGAGTTTTCCTAGACGAGACCATGGAAAAACGTTTTAAATAAACCTTACTTATGTAGACATGATGCACCGTTAACTTTCATTATAAAAATGCTTTATCGTTAGTTGCAGATTTCTGTTTCCGACATCAATGTCAGAATGGTGCATCATGCATTAATAGGCCCAAAAGCTACAGGTGTTTGTGTGACAGATTGTGGACTGGTACCTACTGTGAAACAACCATTGTAACAGGTAACAAACGTTTTTCATCCCTAAATCTCTAATTTTCTTTTGCTACCTTTTCTACCACTCAATTACTCAGTGATGCTTAAATTTTTTGACAGTCTGTAGCAAACTTCTTTTCCGAGTATCATTTGAATTCTCTGCCATGACCGACATTCAGTCAAAAAAACTGGTCAATTGTTTCAAAGCGTTAGAGTCCGTTTCTTTTAACAATATTTTCCCCCACTTGTGAACTGGATTTTTAGGTCGTTTTTCTTCTCGGATTTCGAGACAAATGAGGTCTGACTAGAATAAAAGGCGCCTCCTATTCAACAGTGTTCAACAGAAGACTCTTATAATGAAGGAAAGTCTATTAAGGCGAGCGAAGCGAACACGACCATGTGATCATCTTTTTATTGAGCTATCAGTTTTTATGACTTAATCGTCACTGCCGACTCCAGCCAAGTCCATTTCTATCCCGTCTTCTGCTTTGGTCGCAAACGTCCAGCTGTATATTTTTTATCTACAAAGACTAAATAGATATTTACCTTTGCAGCAAACTCCCCGTTGAAATCTTCCTTGGCTCCAACGCGAGGGACACCTACAATGGTCGTAACCGCTCAATTAACATTTACAGCTAACCCGACTAACTGGATATCTACCCCGGCTGCAAACACGCAGACGTTACCTAGCTTGGCTCCTACGCAGGTGAAAACGGTTTTAAATGCTCAATTGACACCTTCAACGGTCTCAACCACACAATTGACAGCTACCGCGACCCCAGGCATCCAGTCGACCGCTGTTGGGAAACATATAGCGCGTTACGCAACACAACGTCCCTTATCCTAAACATGGAAACCTTGATCGCGTGTATTTTTAAAGAGATAAGGAATGTATTAAGTTGACAAGTTAATTGCTTTTGAATATTACGTGCGTGATGTGATAAGAATATGACACTTAGATATCTTATAACAAAAATGCCAAGACTGTGTATAAGAAAGGAGAGTTGTTATGATTAGAGGAGAAGGAATAAATGAATGTACGATGTAGTGAACGTGGATCGTTGCTGGGAATAAAGATATACAGTCCAAGTCCGAGTGTTTGATTGAGAGTGTGGATATTCCCGAACAACTGCAACTCCGGGTTTCAGGGTGACTGTTGTCACCAGCGATGTTAATGCAGCAGGTACAGACGCCTTATTATACATCGGGCTCATTGCGGGCTCATTGGGACTAACGGAAGCAGATCGGGGTTGACTGAGATAGTTAGCGAGCAGGGAGATTTCGAAACAGGTAGGTAAGTTCAGTTCCAAGTGATACACTCTGACTTGCAAACTTTGGGAGGGATGGATGCTTTTAGATTGCAATACAGTGCTCGATGCAATTTATTGCTGGTTTTCAGTGTAACGCCATTCAAAATATATTAAAATCAAAATCAAAACCGTTCAGTAGATCAAAGTCCAGAATCTGGGAAATGAAAAGAGGTAAATACCGTAAATCCTCTAATAAGCCCCCCGGGGGGCTTATTTTTTTCAAGCACTTTTGAGGGGGGGCTTAATAGAGAGGGGGGGCTTAAAAGAGAGGGGGGGTTATTTAATTTAGCGAAATGCATCACCTGTATCAAAATTACCGTGGTATGAGACAGAGTAGACTTACGCGTTGTACAGAGAGCTAGAGCGCAAAATTGAGAAAGATAAGCATAAGAAGTTGGAGGTCATGCCGCCGAAGACCAAAAACAATATGAACTTCCAGCCTGAATAAATCATAACTGATCAGTTCACGTTAATCGTTAATTTTTTTTGTGAAGAATAAGGATTGGGGGAGGGGGAGGGGGAGGAGGGGGCTTAATAGAGAGGTGGGGCTTATTAACTTTCCTCCTCTGAAAAGGGGGGGCTTATTAGAGAGGGGGGGCTTATTTGAGAGGGGGGGCTTAATAGAGGATTTACGGTATGCAAAGGCCCTCGCCAAGATTCAGGTCAGAGGAATATTCCGTATACAAGATATCTGAAGAAATGTTTCATCCAAATTTATAGAGGTTTGTATGGAGACGCCACCCTGGGTGCCAGAAACTACGCGGTTCCGGTTGGCGGACGGAAACCAACAGAAACGCCGGTTACCGAGTTTTGCTACAAAAGCGTGAATTTATTCTTCGAGAAACTCGTAAGCATTCAAGTAATACTTTTTCTAATACATGAACTGTTTAGGTAGCAAAATTCCCTGAAAAAAACTTATAAGGCCTCGTCCACACAAATCCGAACATTTTTGAACTCGCACAATTTTGTACCCGGATTCGTGTGGCATTTAACCCGTACTCTGAGAGGAATCTCGCACCCACAGTCCTCGGCCTCTTTGACAGCGGGTGGTCGACTATGGCGTCAGATCGGGGACAAAATTGATACTCAGATTTCGTGGCCTTGGAAACACTTCTTCGCTTCGAAAATTGTTCTTCGAGTCATTGTCTGTTGTCTTCGTGGCGTCGGTTCCATGTCTTCGAGTCGTCGCATATATAGTAACTTCGTTTCTCTTCTTCTATTTGGATCACGTATCTACTCGATGATTTTGTCAGTTTACTAACTATGGAATATTGAACTTAACATCTTAGAACGGATCATTTTATAGTGGAGTTTCAAGATGTAGGGATCATTAACCAAATCGCAATCGACTTGGTAACGACCGGCAGCTGGGGCGAGGACTGGACAGTGGACGAGGTAGGCCTAAGGAAACTATTAGCATATACAGGTAACCCCCCCCCCCCCCCCCCCCCGTTATTGCCGACATCCTCGAACCACGTGAGAGGGCAGTTTAGTATCACTTTTGTATCAAAGGGTCAACGTCAGATTTAAGTTGACGATTTCTCACATAGACCACATAAAGAGTGGCCAAAATAATTCTTGCGAGTGAATTAATGGCATGAAACTACTCAGTACCTAATCTGTGTAGGTGTATTCAGCTTTACATGACAAGAGGAATATTTCGGCCACGTGATACAATTCGACGTTCGCCGTAAAACATGCGGGACTGTAATGATTAGACTCCTTTATCTACTTCTTCCCCTGAAAAACGTCAAAAAACGATTGACTGAAGCAACGCGCGTAACAGATACACCAATCAGATTTATAAATCTGGTAAGCAGTTGGTTCCTACTAACCAGAGTTAGAAAATAAATGGGAGAGGCGGCCATAGAGCGATTTTCGTATGACCTTGAAAAATGGCCTCGGTAAGTGTTCGGTATGTGTTTAAACAATCAATGGATGAAAAGATCAAAACACGGCCTCTTCGTTTTCCCGCCAAAGAAAACCCTAGTATGGAGAAGGCATTGTTCGATTGGCCAATCGTGTTGCAGCATGACGTCAAAGCGAAATATCGGTTTCTAGATAAATCTCGGGCACCCGAGCGTTCGCTTAACCAACTAAAATCCACGCGCGTTTGTATCCGTTCGTTAACCCAATCAAATCGCTCTATTTCGGTTCGTTTGCTGTTTCTGTTTAGTTCGCGAGTTTTCATTTCTAGGTCATACGAAAATTGCTCAATTCGCAGGTTAGAACAAAAAATGGTGTTCCGGGACCAAACAAAAGGTGGCTGCAAGTCCATCAAGTCCGATATAAGTTTGTACGGCCCTTGTCTTACTGGTTCATTCATCATGAAGGGAGCAAAGGGAAGGGTAAGGAGTTAAAAGGCATGCAAAGAATCACGGTCGGATAAGCCACTAGCACTCAGAGCCTGGGGGGTACCCACTATAATAGGCTGCTTTAGCAACAGAACGGAAACGTCATTTGACGACGGGAAAGCGCGCGGAAAGGACTTAACTCTACTTCCGGTGCCCAATTTGCCGCTCTACCATTGGTCAAGCCAGTTGTTTGATTTGCGCGCGCCATCGTCAACTGACGTTCCCGTTCTGTTGCTATTTAAGCCTAATACCCTATACGGGGAGGCTTTGCCCGTAAGGGGTACCTTTATCAGGCTTCAGGTATATGAAAGGGTGGGAATTTCATGAGTTAAAGTATAAAAAGTGTAGGGGAAAAGTCATTTCGGTTTTTGAAAGGACACAGAAGAGCTAAAAGATTCATTTTATCGCTATGAAAAAGTCACGGAAAATTCCTAGTTTGGTGGTTTATTTATCTTTAAAAGACGGTACATTTACAGCAGTCAGAAGGGTATTATTTGTCAATAGATGGCTTACGAAAGGGATTGGACCTCGGGGTGGAGCTCTCCCGCATAAAACGTTTTTGACTGCCCCACCTTGGACTCAGAGGACCTCAGAGGAGATGAGCCAGTGCAAAATAGAAGGGAGTAGGTAGATTGCTAGCAGTCCCTCTGGATTGTCCTTCAGGTGAGCCTGTCGCCTACGAGTGAACGAGGCAAACGGAGGAGATGGTTTTCTCCTCTCTCTAGTTCCTTCTCCGATCGTTCGTTCTCTCCAGTCCTACCGGGCCTTGACTGGCTGAAAAGGGGGCTGATGACAGTCAAAGAAGGAAGTGGAATGAGAGTCGAGTGAAAGGTTCTCTCCACAAGAATTAAAGAAACTAGAATTATGAATCCCCGCCGTGTGAACTACGAGGGCCAATTTGTACACAGAGGTTAACGGTTTTGTTCTCCTTTATCTATTGTGCTTTGATCCTACTTTTTTCTATAACAGATAACTATTGAAGATCCCAGTCGTGAGAGGACCTACAAGTTCAATGGGCCGAGAGATATTTACCCCGAAGACGATCCAGTCGTTTTACAGGCGTCCTAAGACATCGACGCTTCAGGACTGGATTCCAGAAGCAGACATATTAGGCCTAAAAAAAGCTCAAGTTTCTTAGTAATAGCTGCGCCTTCGCGAGAGACAACGTGGTGGACGCAACATTTGCTTCCTGATTCAATCGACACAGGAAAATCATAACGTTAATGAACCAAAGTACAGAATTCTCCTTTCCGGGGTAAATTTAGCTTCCGAAGCACGTGGCTTCTGATTGAGCCAGATTAGGATGTACATCGTTTCCGCTACAATGTTGTTTAATTTAGGCAGTGTTAAATACAGCAGTTCGCTGGGGCCTTCTTTGTCCTAATATGGCGTATGTACTTGTCCCGACGTGGGCAACGAAAAAAATTGTTTCTACGATATTGACAAAAAAAATATGATTAGGTGTAAGCATAGTGGACAATATAATCCAACAAGTAGAGACTGGTCCTGAGAGCAACTCCCAACATTGAGATTCTCGGGGCCAGTTTTTAAGTGATTGTTATATTGCTGGATATTCATTTAAACTCGCTGTAACGGCGGCCGTCGGTCAACATTCGCAGTTAACAGTGCACCGTTACCCTCTGACGTCATAGATTTTGCAATGCTGCCCGCTCAGAGATTTTAGTGGGCAACAGTTTCATTGTTAGATGTCATGTGACCTCGAAGTAACCAATGTGCGCTATTGGGAAGAAATTTCCAGCTACCATGATATAACAATTGCCTTTGATTGTCCAAAGGTAGCCAATGACAAAATCTAGCGAGTTCTCAAGGCATGCTATTTATATACGAATGAAATGGGTTCTTATGGCGGATTTTCGATTTTTTTTTTACCACAATATTTAGAGCAAGTGCCCAAAAGACCTTCAGGATAACAAGAAAAGTGTACACTTACATGAAAACAGAGAGAATATCAGCGGAACGAGTGGTCTTGGCAAAGCTTGATTTGTACAAACAATCGCGCGCGCAAGCTCTTGACTCCCTATCACCTGTACGCACAGTTTGAAGGTTTTCCTCTTATAAAACAAACGATCAACGGCTAAGCTTTACTACAGAGTTATGGATGCATTTGGTAAGCACAGCCTCCTTCGACTCTTTCCCCTCTTTTCAGCTTACCAACCCTCGGCGCAGCTATCATCCACAACTTAATACTACGCGCTGAGCCCGTAACCATTAGATGAGTAGACTAAAAGAATTACGCCAGCTCTGCAGTTAACTGCATGAATAAACCATTGATTGTATATAACGGGCTCAAAGCACAACAGTAAATATTGCACATGACTGCTATCGTATGGTGAGAATTGTTTACATTTCGCAAAGTCGCGCATCCTTTCATGTATTTCCCACAGAACATGGCGCCCCTTGTACAACTTACCAAATATCGCAAAAGGTTTGCTTATCGTTTCACTTAAGTTACTATTGGGTTTATTACAAAGCTTGTTCCCCTGAATTATCCCTTGTGGATCCTAGCTTACTCTCAAGACTAATCTATCGTCCGCGTAGGGTCCTGAGATCAAGGCACGCACTAGTATAGCTTGCCCATTTTATAGACGAAAAGGCAAGCTCAAGGCCAACTCCTGTTCATATAATACAGTTACAGTTAAGTATATTACAATTAAGGCATTATCGCCTACAATAATAGTAACACGGTTTGCTTGATAATAAATAATTTTCTCCACTCTTCCATTCACTGAACAATAATAAAATACAGACATTCCAGAGAAAAATTTCCTTCGTAAACACATAATTGTACAACCTTTTGAGAATGTTCCACAGAGTGACTGACGTGTTATCCTACGTGGTGCGGTGGCCGTACCCAGATCGAGTCACGAAACAAACTGAACTCAGAGCTCGCTTCTTATGTCGTCACGTGACATTAACTTCTTTATAGGGTTGCTTGTTGGACGGTGTCTAATTCTCACTCGCAGGCTTAGGCGGTGATCAGCAAATTTTCTGTGGATAGACGTTAAAGACAAACAATTAGTCTCGTAAACTAGGTGTGAAAGATTGAAAAGATTAAAGAAATCTAGACAGACGTTCTTATTATTTTGGACAATTTGGTGAGCGTGCGAGAAAGATCACGAAGCGTGAGAAAAAACCAAAAAAGAGACAGAAACGAAGAAAGAGGAAGGAAACACATTTTTCATTGTCTCCTTTCCCCACCCCCACCCCCACCCCTTACGCTCGCGGTTACCCGTGAGTTCTATTTTCATACGCGCGCTCGACGATCTTTAAAGAGAAATTAGAGGGTCTGTGAACAGGAAAAAGGAGATCAAACCTTACCAGGAAGGGCACATAAAAGGTCACAACGCATACATTTAGTATCGTCAGAAAGCGCAAGAAACGCAATACGTTTTAATGATGCACGAATACGTCTGCTTATATAAAGGCTGTACCACATTGTCAATCTCATTCCCACAGGCTGCGATACTTTGGGGCAGTAACAAGAATCGACTTGGGTTACGAAGAATGGCTTAATAGAGAGTTTAAGCTTCACGTATACGACAAACGTCTGATTCAAGTTGAGAATTTCCCAAAATAGAAAACTGAGCAGTTAAAAACAGCTCAAAAGAATTCTTATGGATAAAAAATTGCGCTAAACTACTAATTTATGCGTAGAAATAATGAACAGTAAACGATAAGTAAAGGGGAAACTTGGTCAAGTGGTACAAATGCGGTTATGAAAGCAACAAAACAAGCAATACCACCATTTCACTATAAACAGAAATTAAAAAGGCCTTATTCTCCAATCATCACATCCGCCCATCCACAAATTTCATTCTACAGTAACAACACCCTAGCACACACTCCGTTGACTTCTTGTTTCAGTGAATACTGTGATGAATATGATGCTTTTCACTCTAAGGTGAACGAGAAGTTTAAGTGACAAGAATGACCGCAGGATTCTTATAGGTTTGAAATTTCCGTTCCGTTCTTTTTGAGGTATGCAGTCTGGTTTAGGGTTGTCTTTCGCTCCTTTCAGAAAGCACTAAGGATTTTTGGATCATTGTACCTTTCTGGGAAACCGCCCACCTACCCCTCCCCTAAACCAACTTTAACACTTGCTTCTCACTTAGGACAAAATGTTGGCTTAGGGGAGGGGTAGGTGGGCAATTTCTTAGAAACGTATAATGACTCCCGATTTTAGGGGGGTTCATTCATTTCTGCCTTATTCGATCATTCCTGTTCCTTGAAATCCTTAGTACCCCTCTCAGTACTCACCGTATGCCTGCGAGGTAACTTTCTGACAAGTCGTCAGAAGAATGACGTCTTTTCTAAATCGTAGAAAATCGCACAAAAAAAAAAAGACATAACTGACATCTCTTCAATTAAAGTAACTACGAAAGTTCTTAACTGATTATTGATATTCTTTATACAAGACCGCAAGCTACTTTGTATTAATGGCAACGTTCAAATAAAAGTTTGGTTTGGCCTAATAGCTAATAGCTAATAGCAATTCAGTGCTACACGGTAAATTCGAGGGTAAATAAAGTTTATTGATTGATTGATTGATTGAAGCGCCATCGACCGTCTGATTTTCTTTTTTCATATATATAACAGCTGACGTCAAAATATCATGTTGCTACGATTCCACCAGTTACCACCTTGGGTTATAATTAAAGATGTTGAGGAAAAGTTAAAGTTCAAATAAATGTAGGAAAAATTAAAAAATGAGAACTTACTACTACTTTGTCTTTCGGTTTCCCCAGAACATTCTCTAGCTCCGCTTTTAGCAAACTCTTTTTGCCGTCTTCTTCCGCAGGGGCCTTCGTTAAATAAAAGGAAAGGGATAAAAATTATCCGCCTTTTTGCGGGAAAAAAATCATCAATCACTCATCCCGATTAATATTACTTTACTCCCTGGTGCAATTCGGCTTAAACATTAGCGCCCCTGGGGGGCCCCCTGGGGGGTACTCAACAAAGTTTTATACGGGGAGGCTCCGCTCTGATGTCCAACCCCTTACCCTTTTATATACCATTGTTGAAAGAAAAGGTGACCACCTTTTGTATACCTTCTATTGGCAAATGGTACCCCTTTCACAGACCCATGTTAGTTTAGAACTTTGCAGCCCTTTTAAATGATGAAAATGCACTGTCTTTAAAATATGAATCAATCACTGAAGACCACAACGTTTACTAGATTTTTTCATGGCCTCAAAATGCATGTTAGCCCTTTAAGGAAAGGCATTTCAGACCGAAATGGCAGATTTTGCTACCCTTTCATATACCGTACTTCAACTAGTGAAATCCCTACCCTTTCATATGCCACGGGCCTGAAAAAAGGTACCCCTCTCGGGCGGAACCTTCCCGTACAGGCCATGAGAGGTTTATTCTAATTTTCCGACGAGTACCTCGCCCCTTCCAAAATGAGACTAAGTCAAGCCCATCTTTCTCCTTTGTCGTTGCCTTTGCTTCACTAGAATGACGAGGAGAGGCGAAACGAAAAAGCGCGGTGGATTATGGGAGCGTAAGGGGAAGAACAGAGGCTCCCTCCCTCTGTATTTTATATTTCAGCTTTGCGGAGGAGAAAAGAGTCCGTCTCACCTTGTGTTTGCTCCGGACGCGCGATGTCCACTCAGGTGTGGGATAACCATATTTCTTCTTTTCTTCAATATTCCGAATGTCCTTTGCGCTTGGCTTAACTACAGGACTGTTTTCTTTGCTCCAATCTGGCCGCTCGTCTTCCCATATATCTTTCTTTTTTGAAGATGCTTTCTTTTCTAGCTCCTTTATGAAACTCTCCTTGGGCTTATCGACGGGACTTTTGCCCTTGGCCCAGTCGGGACGCATCTCCTCCCATATCTCATCTTTTGCTGGTTTTGATCTTTCAAGAGATTTTAAAGTTTCCTCATTAGTTTTAGATAATGGACTCTTTCCTTTTGCCCAGTCAGGTCTTGCCTCTTTCCAATATTCAGACTGTGTATCTGCCTGTTTGCTTGTGTCTTTCTTTCGTAGAGAGGTCTTCGTCCATTCGGGCTTTGGTTTAGTCTTCGGTTTTTCTTCGGCTTTTTCTTTCGGTCTGCCGATAAGAGGGCCACGTTCTTTGCCTTTACGAGCCCACTCTGGCCCCTGTAATCAATAAACGATACTTAAACTACGACAATCTCCAGACAGAAAAATTTTTAGACTAAGAAGTGTCACAAATCTTTAATGATTTAAATTTACTTTGGTTACACTGAGAAAATTGCAGAGAAAAGATACAAAGCTTAGAAAACATAAAAGGGTACCTCAAAGTTGAAAGATTATGCAGAAGTTTTTAAGATGGGCTGTGTTCAATTGCTGGTTTTCAGTGTCACGCCATTCAAATATAGATCAAAATAAAAATCAAAACCGTCCAATAGATAAAGTCCAGAATCTGGGAAATAAAAGGAGGTACACATACAAAGACCCTCGCCAAGATTCAGGTCAGAGGAATATTTCGTATACTAGATATCCGAAGAAATGTTTTACCCAAATTTATAGAGATTTGTATGGAGACGCCATGCTGGTGCTCACCTGGATGAGCTCCAACATGGCGGACGGAAACCAACAGAAACATCTGTTACCGAGTTTTGCTACAAAAGCGTGAATTTATTCCTCGAGAAACTCATAAACATTAAAGGAATACTTTTTCTAATACATGAACTGTTTAAATAGCAAAATTTCCTGAAATAAGTCATTTTTTTAACCTACATGACAGCTCTCTTGGCTGTCATGTAACTCGCGTCACTCAAAAACTTAGAAATTCAAGCGTCCTCTATCACAAAACCAAGAACCCTTTTGAAGGGAAAATTTGTATGAAAATTAGTCTTCAGCTGCTCTAATGATCGTGAAAGTAAAATCTCGGTAGGATCGATAGTATTTTAGTTTGAATTTTGGTGACGTCATGTGAAAACCAACAATAGACTGACTCAACATCACTTTAAATCTTCTCAGTGTGCCGAGCTGGAAATCGCACAAGAATAAACGTCTGAAAACTGACATGGACTTAAAATCGCACATCAGCCGAACTTTTGGCCAAAGTTTCTCATCTAAAGTTTCCTCCTGAACATCATTCTCCGAGCTATTTGCATGCCTGTCACCAGTTTTTTCGAGTGAAATACAATTTCGTCGCAATTTCTACGCTTTGCAAAATTGGTTAGACACCCTGCGAGCACAGCCTTCTTACAGGGGCTATGTCACATGCGCAGGTGAGTTCTTACAGGGGCACATGGGCAGCAGAGTCCGCTCGAGTCTCATTTGCATACAACTAATGGAGCTCCTAGAGAGGGATCGTTTTTGTGGAACATGCTGAGCCCTTCAGTTTACCAAGAATTAACACAATCTCCGGATGAGATTTAAATAGAACACAAGTTTTTCGGATGTTCCACGAGACGATTTCCTGGAATATTGAGTGGAACTTGAAAAAGGTATTTACCAAAATAGTCGGAATTCTTGGTATTTCGTCTGCAGCAGCCCAGCTGAGTGGGAACATCCTTATGCTGTCATCCTACTAAGCTTATTTACTAAAAGAATAGGCAAGACTTATTACAGCTCACTGTTGACAGTAAGCGTCCATATCAGCAAATTTAACTTTCTCTGAGTCTGTTGATTGGACAAGAGAAGTGTCCGTTCGGTCTGCATTTAGGGATGACCGTATAGACGCTTTTCACATGACGTCGCGTCCGCCATGTTGGTGTCCCAAACAATTAAACAGCGATTTCAGACAAGACGTTAGGCCTTACATTGGGAACTCTTTGTTGCCCCACGTAAGGCTGTCTTGGTTTCCACGCATTGGATTCCGGATTGCAGGTACTTGATTGCAGTCTTTGTCAGTGGAACTTGGATTCTGGATTCCAGTTCCTAGTAGGATTCCGGATTCCACAAGCAAAATTTTCCCGGATTCCGGATTCTACAAGCAAAAATTTCACGGATTCCGGAATCCCTTACACGGGGCAATCTTTGCATAGGAAAACGCTTTTTTGTGCCAATAAATTTGGATAGCTGAAGGCCATGGCGTTCCCTAGGGAAAAAACTTCCCCGTTATAAAACTGAGTTCGTATTTAGTGGGCGTCCATAAAGCGGGGTTCGACTTGTGTTCACACCGGAAAGTAACTAGGACTTTACTAAAGACCCTTTTAATTTGGGGCGGAGGTGGGGGGCATCACGGAGTCAATGACGAAAGCAAGGATATATCAAGCAACAAAACGGCACCATGTAGTCAGCCAAACCACGTTGTAGAAAAATGACTTTATTGAATTATAGAAAATACAACGAAGTACAAACGATGATATAACTCCGGCATTCAATGCAGCCCGACTACAGGATATGTCTCACTTAAAAAATTTCTTGTATCAAAAATGTTTTATCGGCGAAATTAATTATAACGGACTTATAAAGCAAAATGCGTTTTCAAACAACAACAAAAACACTGAAACTTTTGCAAATAAAATTCATCTTTCCCATTGCAAATTTTTGAATACAACCAAAAAACACGAACTCTTTCATCGCAAAGTGATTGCATTACGCACAGATCAGGAGTACGTCCCGTAAGTACCAAAATCACATGGCAGTTAACTTACGGTGACTAAGGTTACAACAATCATTGACTTGGAATGAGGTCCTACTGAACGCTGGCTTAACTCCGTTAAAATAGCTAACCTTTGGCCTTGGGATCAGTGTAACCGTATCTGCACGCATATTCTTTACACTGTCTTCCAATGTATTTCCTGTTGCACTGATAAAGAGAAAGTCGTAAACAGTCAAAAACACTTTACAACAGTGACGACTGCCCTTATTCTCTTGACCTATATGTTTGATTAAGCAGTGATACTTTAGGGAGAAATCAAATACCGTTTACTACTGGGATTACTCTGACATCTACTGTTGAAAGTCCTGTCTGACATGTTGCAAACTGTCCCTATAGACAGCGCCTTTTGTTGACACTGTTTTGGCTATACTCCGGCAACACCAGAGATTCTTAGAAAAATATTTCACCTCATGAACGTGATCTATAATCAGGCAAGAGGTGCAGAGAATAAGAGAGCAAATCACGGACCAGTAAGAGGTGTGGAGGAAGGCTGGTCAAAATGTAACGGCAGTTTCCAGGTGGATTTGGGCCTCCCTCCACCGCCACCGCGTGTTAACAGGTTTTCATGAGCTAAATCTCAACGACGACAACACAAATCTACTCGCCTTAGAAAAAAATCGTACAAAAAGAGCCTTAAAAATCATTATTCTAAAACGCTTTTAGAAACTTACGTCCATAGTAAACTACCTAATCAAGAATCCTAAAAACTTTTAGTAAGTTTAATCGTCGTCTTCGTTTCTTGGGACTTTATTCAAGCTCACAGCTTTCCATTCGGGTTCGCCTCCTTCGCTTTCCATACCAGGACTTTTAGGTGCTTTTTTGAGACCTTCCCGCCAATCCTGACGTTTGCTCTCGCCTAAGTCTCCCATTTCTTTCTTCTCGGTCTTCTTGAGTGCCACTCTTCCCGACCAGTCGGGTTTTTTGTCCGCCTCTTTCTTCTTCTCATCACCCCATGGCTTGGTTGATCCCTTTTTCAGCTGACTCTTCGCCCAAGCTGGTGCTTCTTCCTTCTCTTCCTTCTTCTTACCTTTTTTATCCTTCTTCAGTCCAGTTAACAGTGGGCTGTCCGTACGTTTGACGCGGTTCATTTTGCTCATTAGTTCCTCGCTCATCTACAGACAACACAAGGAAGACAGTCAGAATCTTTTTTCAACAGTCCCCAACATTTTAGTGAACTTTTTTACTGATAATTTTAATTTCACGTCTGGCCGGGACCTTTCTTATGACAGTTTCAAACCTTTGCAGGGTTGTAATTTCTCTCAGCAGCTAGCCCTGAACCCTCTCTCTTTAACATAAAAAGCTAGCTTTTTTCCTGCTGATAGTGTAATATTTTGTTATCGTGCACCATCCACGGTAAAACACCATTATTTCAGTCACAGATCTAGAAAATAACAAATTCCACGGTCTTCCAGGCTTTTATACGATAACTTAAAAATTGACAGCAAGCAGTCTTTTCAGTTTAGGCTACCTAACTCCAACATATGTAAAATACAGGGACTTTTTCCCGTTCAACGAACCTTTTTTCGTTTTTCAGCAGCTTTTCTCAGATAACAACTTCATCAACGTCAAGTCCATCGACAGAAGGGTAGAGAAGGCATTTCTGACTACAGTCGGTTAAATAACGGGGAAAAAACTAACGCCGGGACAGTCGGACGCAAAAAGAAAACGCGAACAACAAAGTGATTAAGAAGAGAACATGATCTTCGCAGTAGAATGTGATTAAGAATGAAGAAAATGAATTTTTAAGTCGAACTCTTGTAATCAGAATATGATATGATTCAAAATCGGTTTTAGTAGTCTTCGAATGCCGTTTCAAAATTTACTCAAAGACAATAGCCGGTGACAGGGCCCGCCCGTGTATGTGGTAGTAGTGAACTTACGCAACAGGACGGGAGAGGAAAGAAGACGGCAAACCTTGTGTGACAAGCGTGACGATAATTTTTTTTGAAATAACTTTTCACCAAACTTCACTTTCTTTTAAACACATCTTTTTGTAAAAGACCAGAAAACATTGATGTCAGTGAAGATCACTACAAAACACGCAAGTTATAGCCTTGTCACGTTCGTCACGCACAAGAGTTTTGCTGTCCTCTTCTTCCTGCCGTCCTGTTGCGTAAACTCACTGGTATCACGTAGAACTAAGACGCTGCGCTGCGTCCAAGACTTGAGGATTAAGGTGGATTTCAACTCTCGCGTAATTTTTACGTGCGTACGCACGTAAATTTTACGCGCGTAAATAAAATAGAGGCAACGCGTAAACGTAAAACACACTCCAGAAATACCATAACATACCATAATGCCCTTTGTTTGTCACCCCAAAATTTTGCAAAAGCATTGTCTTCAGTTTCTCTTGGGAGTTAAAATGGCCCCAAGAGAAACTGAAAACAATGCTTATGCAAAATTTTGGGGTGACAAACAAAGAGCAATATGGTATGTTATGGTATTTCTGGAGTGGTCAATTGCCTGTAGTTCATTTACGTAGGTGCGTTCGCACAGAAAAATTACGTGACAGTGGAAATCAGCCCTTAAGGACAATACCTGCAGTTGTTGTCCTCTTGCATGTAAAATACAGGATTTACCCGTAAACGACAGTTGTCGACGACATTGTATGACTTTCCGAATAATTAGAAACCGTCAAGACCGACTCGTGTCACACTTTCAAATCAAGACGCAAAGCAAACGGTAGAAAGAAACCTTTATCGAGTGTCAGACTTTACAACTTTGGAAAACAAGTCCCATACGATTGTGGGGACGCAAATGAAACTACTTAATAACAGTTCCAGTGATTTAAGAGACAACAGCACCGACGGGATCTGAAATCTCGTGCTGAAAGAAAAGAGCTTGAAACTGACCTTGTTGGATTCTTTCTGTTTGGCTTTCATCGCCATGAACTTTTCTTCCCATGCGGCGGCTTGAGCTTTACGAACCACGTTGACAAAGTTGCCTTTCTGTTAAGGGCACAAATTTAGGGAAAAAAAAACAAAAACAAAAATCAACATTAATAAATAAAATGACAAAAAACATACAACATTACACAACTTAAACACACCAATTGAAAGAATACCTTACGTCACAAGGTCTCATATTTAAAAGCAATAAAGCTTTTGACTGTGCCACACAGTTTTGTCAGCAAACTGTCTACAGAGTTGTCACGTGAAAACAGTTGATTAACAAACGCGGGTAGTTCAAACACTTATCTCTATTTTATAGTTTTTTTCCTTGACCTTTCTTTTTATGTCCACGGTCTCCTGTTGAAGGATTTTGACCTCCTCCCAGTCGAGTTCATCATTGGCCATAGACGATATAAGTCACGTGACAACTCTAAAGATATTCAATATTCTCACTAAGACTGTGCGAAACAGTCAAAAGACTCTAAGGTCAAGAATAGGAATTCACAGTATACTACTGTATTACATAATGGATTGACATCACAATTCTATACAATGATTCAATTCTTTTGTGGGGGAATTGTTCATAAAAGGAGTAGTTCTCCCATCAACCTCGTCCCTAGGCATTTCTCTCTGTACCGTTGTTTATTCTACATGCAGAACATAGATAACTGAAAATGGGAAAGGAGGGTCACTAAAACCAATAAGACTTAAGCCAAACTTACCTTGGGTGGAAGAGTCTTTTTCTGTTCAAGTGAAAAGGGCAATGCGAAAAAAGAAAAGAAAAGGAAAATATTGTTTACAACAAGCCTTCATATTAAGATTCCGGTGGCTAAACCATGATCAAAGAGCTGGATAAAAAAACAAAAGAACAAAAAAAAACAAGCACTCCCAAAGCTACCATTAGAGGATGTTTGCACAGTAGTTATAATGATGACCAGAAACAATAGAATTACAAAAACAAGGGATGAAAATGAAATGAACATGCACATGTAACCATGGCTACTTCTGCTACTGTGCAATCAGCATAAAGCTACAAGCAACTTACCGCTGTTTTCTGTGGAGCCATTTTCCTAGAGAAAGTGAGAGAAAAATACTCAAGAAATTAATTATTAGGCGTTTTTGTACTGTTTTCAGTTATCCAGTTAACCCTTTAAGCCCCAATATACACGTACAAATTCTCCTATTGATCTCTATACCAGTACATTTCCTTATAGAATGAGTTGAGAGAATTTGATAAAAGATCAAAGCATTTTCTCTTAGGTGATCATTTACTTATTTCTGATAAGCTAATCTCTTGACAATGTATGGATATTGTTAGGAGAAAATTGATGTTGGTCACTTTGGACTTAAAGCGTTCATCACTTTCCCTCCCTTCCCTGTCTGCAACTTTCACTGCAGTCAAACAAGAGAAATTTGCAATTATTAGTGCTAAGCAAAACACGTCAAGCTAGGGTTGTCATTTCACTGTTCAAAGTTCAATGTCATCTTACTATTATCAAAACAATGTATGTTGTTAATACACTAAATGTTTTGACGTTTACTCAACTGAAACGAGTTTTTGTCAACAGGTAGAGTCTGTCAACAAAAACCTATTCAGGTATGAAGATCTTCAACTAAAAGAAGCTCATTAGATTGAGGAAAATTTAAAGAAAGTTACATATCTTATACATTAATGTCCACTTTTCCATTTTTTGCATTAAAACAACAAAAAATGCCTTGTACATTTGACCTTGGAAACATGAGCTATGAAAATGTCAACTTCTAACCCCCTGCCTCATTCCCAAGTTCCCTGATTAATTAAACTGTTGCATGCATAATATAAAGGTGCCCAAAGACCAGGCAGGCAAAGCACTAAACTATCTGTATTTATAAAATAACTAAGATAGTACGCGCGCTCTGATTGGCCGAGAGGAGTGTTTGCATGAGAGTATGTAAACATGGTTTGACGTCAAGATGTTTTGTTTTTCGCGCGCTAATCACGCAAGCACGAATTTGAAAAAGTTTTCGAGTTCAAAACTCGACAAGTTTACTTTATTTACCCATTCCTTCGTCGGCTGAAACTTGGAAAATCGTTACAAAGAAGGTGTGTCAATTTTTTTTCGCTTAAGCTGTCATTCTAAGCGAGAAAAACCCGTATTTTGGAAAGCATCTTTTGTGCAAAACAAAGACTGATTACGCGTACAAGCTTCGTGTACAAGACTTTGCGACTGGTAAGAATTTATCTTTTAATCAATGCTTAAAACAAAGGAGTTTTGCTTTTTTTCTGGGAAAAGTTATTTTATAAAAGCAATAGAAAACTTTTTTCCTGTGTTTGCATATCCTGATATAAACACTCGAGGAGTTGGGAGAATTCTCGACAGTTATGCAAACCCTCGACTTCGTCTCGGGTTTGCATAACTGTCTCGAATTCTCCCAACCCCTCTCGTGTTTATATCAGCCTATGCAAACACGGAAAACGTTTTCTATTACTTAACTGTGTGCTTATGGGATGTACTTTCACGACCAAAATTAATAATAGCAACGGTTGCTTGTCTAGGTAATAATTTATTATGCTTCAGGTGAGTGTTAAGTTTTTAGCATGTACTTTTTTTCATTAGATACTGTATATTGATTCAAAAGCTTGCACATATGTTCATACGCTGGTATTAAAGATTTATAAAACCATAATGTGTAAGGAGGTTAATTACATGTACATCAAGTAGTTTACTCACTTTCCTTCTTTGATAAGAAGATTGTTCTCATCTTCCGTCTTCTTAACCTCGTTTTTAAGCCTGGCAACCTAACATGGAAGGACAATCATTATTATATGTTACTCTAAATTGTACATCTATTGATTCTCACATAAACTGACTGAGGTATATTGTAAATGGGTGCATAAAACAACATTGCCTAGCATCAAAGTTTATTATCACCGCATTGGATAACACACTTAGAGAAGGTCAAAGATCTTAGTTTGTTAATTTGATTTTGTGATTCTACTGTATGGCTTTTTTATGATACCACACGATTTTTTTTTGCATTCTAACCCCAACCAATATACTCACCATTGGGGGTGGGCCCTGGGGGGGGCTACTTGACTTAAAGTTTCCATTCTTTTAGGGACATAAATGTAAAGCAAGCCTGATATCAAATTCCTTTAGCTGAAGACGTATACAACATCCTGGATCTCCGACAGAAAATAAAGAAATTAAGTTCAAACAGCCTCCCTTGGTTTTTTCTATGCCACCTCCTATTCTGAGCTATTAATTACATGAACTTAAACACACTGGCCACGATAATATCAAACATACATCTCTCTTGTTCTTTTCGATTTTTTCATCAACTTCTTTCTTTTGTTTTGCTAATTGGTTTGATGCCTCTTCAGCCTTGCGTAACTGTGTTCGAAGAGAGCGGAGTTTGAGATCAAGCTCATCAAGCTCTTGCTGAGTAGCTGGCACATTCTTTGCCTCTCTTTCTTCAACTATTCGGCGCAGTTCATTAGCCAGTCCCTCTAGAATAGCCTCTATCGAGTGCAAAAGAAGACAATAGAATGAGCAATAGGTAAGGTTGACCTGACATTCAGTTTGTTTTTATACCAGATATTGAATAAGAACTGCAGTAACCATTCTGCAGTCACCATGTTGACCAACTTGGTAACAGAAGAAAAGGAAGCCTGGAAATGACTATAACCAGTCACAGCCAATTTTCAATCAAAAGTGGTTGGAAAAGTGTTATATTATTGGGAAATTCAACCAAATCAACACAACTGGTCATCCAGAGTTCAACTACTTTGCCACGCTTCTAAATAGCCAATGGTTAGTGGCTGTTTTTTACCAGGTTGGGTTTTTAATCCTGTTATGGTTCTTGCTATTACTTGGATTTACTTGTTTTAAGTTATTTGAGAGTAGTACCTGTAAGTGTATCTCCACTATAAAGAAACCTTTACCATTTTCACCAAGCCTACATGTATATAAATGCATTCAAAAGAATGAAAAACTTACGCTTCTTCTGGGGATTTAGTCTGTCAATGATTGTGTCTTCCTCTTCCTCCTCTTCCTCTTCTTCCTCATCCTCTTCAGCTGCATCCAAATGATCCTGATTCACCCTATTTTTCTCCTCCTCCATTCTCCTTCTTTCTTCTTCCTCCTCTTCCTCGCGTTTGCGCCTTTCTTTCTCCTTTCGCCTTTCTTCCTCCTTTCTCCTTTCTTCCTCTTTTTGCCTCTCTTCCTCTCGTTGTTTTTCTTCCTCTCTCTGTCTTGCCTCCTCTTCAGCTTTCCGCTTTTCTTCTTCCTCTGCACCGCAAAAAAAAGTAGGGATAGAGGTCACAAATCTTTAAGTATTCAGCTGTATCTTCATGCTACTTGGAAGAAATGTAATATATTTTTGGAATTGTTGCATTCTACTGAGGACAAAAATGCAATGAACAAACAATTATACAACTATACACTTCTCTAGGGTTTAAAATTCTTTTGTGGTAATGCAAAATCACAACAAACCTCATCTTGACTAATGCCAGTTTTTTTATCATAACTCTGATAAGGAAACATGTACGCCATGTACATGTATGGCAAGAAGCATATAACAATATAGTATGCTGTGCAGTATAAATAGACACTGTTACTTAATTTTCACTATTGGAACAAAATTTACCTGCACGAAGGGGTGAATCACTGGACAACATATTATATAATGGTAAATTAAAGACAAATCTTACCTCTTTCACGACGGCGACGGGCTGAAGCACTCTCCTCTGCAGGCGCATCTATAATATGTATTAACATTCACAGATACATTGTATTATTATTTATTTTTCAATTAATAAACTGTATAATCAACCCAAGTACATGTATGGTAAATGACGTTAGTATGTTCTGGTACTTCTTAACAAATTAAAACTCATAAGTATATATAGTAATAGGTAGTGCAATATATTTAAACTGATTAAAAAATCAATAAAACAATCCTCAAGTGTGGTGTGGAGAAAGTGTGTTTTGAAAATATTCAGGATTTTTAATCACAGGAAAAAAATACAAGTAGAGCAAGTACCTCTATGCTTTAAGAGTCGAGACTACACATGCACACTGTTGCCACTGTAATTTAACCTTGGTTAGTACGCTGTAACATCTGTGAAGCAGCACAGATGATATCCTTGTTCTGGGTCCCCAATGGACTCAACGAATTACAGGAAGAGCATTTCTAATTTCCTTTCACCTTGATTGGCAAATCGACAAAGGCAATGATTTTTAACAGGCCAATCACGGCAACATACTTGAATCCTGGTACACAGGTGGGGGCCCAGAATGAGGATCACCGACAGACTTAACCAGAGTTTGGTTTTGTCTGTGGAGCAGGCTAATTGTATGTAGTATAGTAAACTTGTACCTGTGTTGTCTCTTTTTCTGCGCCGTTCTTCTCTTTCTTTCTTCCTCTTCTCCTCATCTGCAGCATCCTCAGCATCTCTTTCTGCACGTCGTGCTTCACGCTCTCGTCTACGTTGCTCCCTTCTCTTTGCCGCTTCGTCCTGTGACAATTTAAATTTTAAAGATGTGTTTATTAATATTTTTTTAACTAGTACACAAATTTGGGTGAAAAATAAAAAAATTAAAAAGACATCCACTTTCATACGATGTACTAAAAAATAATTAACAATAATGGCAAACCTAATAAACCAAAATAATGGCCAATAATTTCTAGAATAGATCTCAGATAAAAACCTTGAAACAGTTTGGAGATTTTCTTTTCCCATTTGTTTTCCCCCCACCCATTTGCAATGTTGTTGTAGCCTTGTACTGTAAAATCTCAACATTTTAACAGGAAAGGGAAGTGCATGGGTAGGTTTCAAGGATTTATGAAGAGGATTGTAGAAAGTGAGGTTAATGCACACCACAGTCTGTCATTAATAATAATAATAATAATAATAATAATAATAATAATAACAATAGTAATAATAATGTCTTTATTCATTTTATAAAAATACATATCAAAAGTCACAATGGTGGAGACTGAGTTGTGAAAATACTAACTGACAAGCGCTTACAATTTCAAAAATAACATAATAAAGGTAAGTTAGATTGCCTATTTATACTTAAAAAATAACATACCAGTATTTATGAAGTATTTTTAAAGCGTTCAGTGTTTACTTTAGGTAAAAGGCTACATCTTAGCCTCGTTGATAATTCCTTTACTCGTGGTAGCATTGAGTGTAGAGGATGGCAGCTGTTGGTGCTAATTTTCTGGAAGAGTTTCCAATCACTCTATTCAACAATTGTCGAATATCTAGTAGTTCGGATGCATATTAAGTCTTTTAAAACAACTCTTTAAGAAACACTGGATTACATTTAAATCAGCTTCACTTGCACTGTTTACTGAAAGGCCATAAGCTATTTTAGCGAGAATATTTGCTTTAAAACGTAGATCAATTTCATCCTGGCTGTAGTCTTCTCTTCTGGGTCCCCTAATTATAAACAGACATTTGCTGGCTTCACAAAGCTTCACCTTAATGCGCTTTGAAACGTGCAATTAGACTGTAGAGTGACACCAAGTAATGATAAATGTTCACATTATTCTATCTTGTACATGACAGGATAACTGGAAGTGTTGGGCTTTTTCCTAAATACTAATTCTTTGCACTTGGATGTTACATTTCATAATTTTGTTGAGTCCAGTTCAAAAACTGTGATAGAGCCATATCCTAATTATCCACATGTACATTAACAGTAATTAGTTAAGTAGAATCATCAGCAAATTTAATTAGCCATACATCATCTTATCCCTTGATTTCAAGATTGTTTAAAAAGATGCTGAAGAGATTTCTGGCCCACTCACGCTGCCTTGTGTAGTCCCTTTGTTGACTTCCTTCCATTCACAAACTGTTCCATTTGATACATGTATTACCCATTGTTTTTGGTCTGCCAAAAAACTTATGTACCAGTTTACCATGGAAAAGCTGAGTGGGCCAGTTTTCAGCTTCTCAAACATGAGATGATGCCTGACATTGTTGAAGGATTTGGAGAAGTCCATTGTAAAGAGCTGGACAGCCTTGTCTGGTGTTATCCAATGCACCCAGAATGGTATGCTGCATCTTTAATTTAGTGATGCATTTATGCAACGTCCGCCCATGCAGTATGCAAATTGGTTAGGACAGAGGTATGCCTCTAAGTTCCTTCTTTTTAAAGGAATTGTAAACTACTCTCTTGAATGCCCTTGCAATTATTACAGGTGTTACATTTAAACCTCAAAAATCATTTGTCTCTACAGGGACATCTACCTTTGCCATGACCGGGGCCAAGTTAAATAGGGAACGGTATGTTCCACAAGGTCTTCATGAAAGGAGTTAAAATAGCCCCATATTCTTTCCACCCAATGCAATATGGCATAAGCAGGCCATCTGATAGGGTGCGACAAAAAATCAGAAATTGTGTGATATTTTCAGGGTACATTGTGCGATAAGATAGGACTACCGGTATTATGTGATAAATTATGCGATTTTTTTCAGGGCTAATTTACATTGTTTTACCAGGTTTAATCAAAGGAGAAAAACCACTTTAATGTTGTTTAACAGACAATTTGAATGTAAAGGAATAATGAAACATCTATTTTAAAAGAAAATAGTTAAATTTGTCCGATTATTTTGACCCAGAAAAGAAAAAGGCCACTTGCTTAATATCACGTGATGCCATTACACTGCTGACCACACTGCTTGTCTCTGAAATCAAAATGGCAGCTTAGACACCGCGATTGAAGGTTTCAGATGTCCTCCAAGGCTTTGTTTAGTGGTAAATCACCTTAAATAAAATTAAGATTAAAATATTTAATTTAAAGTTAAAATTCATTGTTTACTTTACTTGAATTTAGCATTTTTTAAGAATTATGCGATTTTCCTCAAATTGTGCGATCCGATGTGATTCGAGGTCAATTGTGCGAAATCGCACCATCGCATAATATCAGATGGCCTGCATAAGGTCTGGTGCCATAGCAGTTTTTCTGATTCTAGACAGAGTGTTTTAAACTTGAGAGATTGTGAGTTGTGGCATTCGGATATTATCATCTCGGCTTGATGTAGTTATCATCATACCAAAGTTCACCAAAATAATTTATGTATTCAGGCCATGCACAAAGTCCTTAGCTGAGGCTGAGATTAATTTTATCTCTCCTATGTGAGAGCACATCGTCTTTTTTGTTTTAAATGCTATAAGTTTTCTCATTTATTTTAGACAAAACCCAAGTGCATTGTAAAATACACTAGGATCATTGAAGTTTCAGCATGCCTTAAGGACAGAACTTTAAATTACACCTGTATCAAAGACAATTTGCACTTGTTCATTATATGATCCTGTCTCCACTCTGTACTAAAATCACAGCACTAGCTACAATGTATATTACGCTTTAACGTTAGACAGACCAGGGTCCTTTATAAGATAAAAATTAAAGTAAAACTACAGTATACTTTGATAACATGTATAAATTCAAAAAATTATTTATAATGAATTATCTATTTTTGAGGAAGGTTCTATATGAATAACTAAAAGAGCTACTAAACATGTACATGTACTGGTAGCTTTTATTGTACATTTGAAGCTCCCTTCAGTAGTCACCTCATAGGAAACAGAAAATTGTTCACAACTGAAACTAGATGCTTATAGGAATGGTGTTGATTTGTAAACAAAAAGTCAACTGGGGTTGTTAAGCAGCTATAAGCAGAGCTGTATGTCTACTTCAAGAGAGCTTTCACTCACCACCTGGTCTAAAAAGAATATAAAAATGCTGCTTCCTTAATAATAATTTATGAAACCTGTTACAACCTGCACAGCTTCAATAATGTCACTTGAATAAGAAATATTTTGTTTTTAATTTTCCCTCCCAATGGGGGAAAACATGCAGGAATTAAGTCTAATTAAACCTTTTTTAAAAAAACATTTTTGTATTTGATAATAGTTTTATTATGTGAATTAGTGCTAAAGTGGCAAGTAAGAGAAATCAATTTTGACTGCAGTGGTTGTGCAGAACAAAAAAATAATTAATATATACAACATAATATTATAAATAAATGTTGACAGGTTAAAATGTAAAAATCAAGGTAATAGAAAACTGACTGTCAGCTACACATGTATTGTAACAAATTAACACTAAATTTATGTGTTTTTCTTCTTAATAAATTGGATACATTTACCACATAATATTCAACTCTGCTATACATGTCAGATCTTATACTAGTGCCAAAAATGTTAAATAACATTCAGTGGTTAGCTGAGGTATCTGTGTTATGTTTCTGAAAAACTTGGTGCACACTTCAGCAAAAAATATAATCATTCCAACAATTTAAGAATTACCCCTGTGATGTTCAATACATCAACACAGTATAAAAACATTGGAAACAGAAGTTCCTTGTCAACAGTTTTAATAAGTGTAAATCTCTTTCAAAAATTCAAAACAGCTTATAAAAATAGAGAACAGCAGTGAAATGTCACACAACATTAATGTGGTTTGCTTCAATACATTGCATTGATTTTACCTCTCAGAATGAATGCCAATGATGCATTAAACTTTCTGTGTAGGTTGATGCTATAATTAATAAAATTTTGCAAGGTTGTACAAAATCCATTTAAGTTTTTGAAGCTTAGCAGCATTATTTTACTATTCAGCACATTTAGTAAAATATTTGAAAAATGTAATGTAGATCTGGGTGGGGTCACATCTGATGACCTTTCATTTCTTTATTTCAAGCATGAATATGTTAAGGTCCCTGAACCAAATACTATGACCAAATATAGAGAAAAGATTCATTGTCTTTTTTACAAAAGCTCACAATGGATAACTTTGTTTGAGACAAGGGGCACTAGAAATTAAGGTTTCAGTGCCACCCAAAACTACTTAAGTCTTGAACATAAGAGACAGACATTCCTGTTGAGTTTAAATACAGATGTAGCAAACCGGTTGCCATTAAAAGATGCCAATATCAAGTGAGTTGAGTTTGACAGATAGCAGCCAGATGCATCAAACCCACAAAAAAAACTATTAGTGCGAGTCTCTGACAAAAGAAACAGCACGTAAAAGCATCAGTCAATGGTTAAACACAGTGGAAATTCAGCCCGAACAGGAGAACTGCTGTGAACAAAATGCTAATTTACAAGAACACTTTACATCCAGCAGCTATTCTAAGCTCTTATGGATCAGCTGTTGTAAAGTCTGCACATCTCAAGTGGGAAAATCAAAACAGTACAGTATTGATCAAGACAATAAATACCATAATACCACTAGAAAGAACACAAGCTTTTAAGATTCACTGCTATTGCATATTGCATGATTTAGGTTTAAGCAGATTTATGCTAATGATTCAAGAAGCACCCAATTGTAACACAACATCAAACAAAAGACAGTTTCAATCTTGTGGTCAATGAAAATTATAGTAATTAAAAGGCTAGCATATGTTCAGTGCAAGACCTTGATAAATACAGCCACAACATCACAAGAAATATATCTTGGCACAAAACAGTGCTGTGTACAATAAAAAACAACTTCTGAGCCACAGATTAGTGTGTAAACAAAGACATTTACATAAAACAAATGTGGTTACCCTAGCTGTTAGTCAATACACCAGAAGTAAGACAGCTCTAAGAATCTCAGAGCATTTTAATGGTATAAAATGACATACACAGATAAGGAAAACTAAGAGCTTCTAGATCTTCTTGGTAAATGAGTCCTGGTGAAACTTTGACACAGAGTTAGAGAACAGAACATTTAAAGGGAGTGACCCAGCCTTACCCTCCATTACAGCTCAATTAAAGCCTTACACAATACATTTTAAAAATGAAAAAAATCCCAAAAAATAAATGTTTACCTCCATTTTCAGTTATCTAGGTGTAGTATGTCTGATTCACAGTCACTTAAGTTGGTAGACAGAGAAAATAGCAGATGGATGTGCAGGGAGCTGCAAGACAGATTTCACATCAACAGCCACACAGACTGCTAGTGTACTGATTTGCAAGCCTATGGAATGCTTACAATCTGTGTTCTTAATTCAATAGTTTTCTTTGGTTATCTCCAGTTTCAATCAAGCCCCAGGTCTCTCACAACAAAAACACCATAGGTGCTTGTGGAATCAATAACTCTTTGTTTCAGTGGTCCAATAAAAACATGCAGTCTTCCTAATTGACATTCTGCATAACAACTAGGTTTTTCTAAAAGTACCTTTATGTTTTTTCTAAAGAACGTGAAAAATATTTTAAGCAAGAAGACTACCCATAAGCTCACCTCTGAAAAATTTTCAGCTCTTTCAGTGAAGTGTAAGCTTTAAAAATTAGGAACAGAATTAGCACAGTCATTTACATAAATGGCTGAGCCACTGATTCATTGACAAGTTAAGGGTCACACAACAGCACAGAAGAGATTTGAGGACAGCAAGATATGTCAGTGGAACATTCCGTCACATAACATTTCCATGATCCAACTTCAAAGCAGATTTCTTTGTGATAAAGAAGTATCTCTGTTTTACAGTAGGTAATTCTTTTTATCAGCCTGTTTATAATCTCTAACAAGTTCTTACTAATATTACTGAAACAGTGAGATAGCTACATACAGACTTAGAATGTTGGTCCTGTATATACATGTATATTGATACAAGCACAGAGCACCTAATTGATTTTGATTGCAGATAAAATTAATTCTACATTAAACTGTGACATGCCTGTTTTTGCACAGGTTATTATAATCTGTACTGTTACACAGTGTAACTTTCTCCTGACGTATATCAAGAAAATGGATGGATCTTGGAAGCTACAGTATGGTTAAAGTGTTTGGTTTGTCAAAAATAATATTATTCCTAAACTGATTGTACCTAGTCATTGCTTCATGGTGATAACTGTTACACAGATTTGATCAAAGGTTAGTTTTCTCATTAGAGTACTCATACATGTATACAGTCACAGTATAATGTGTATAATTTACACCATAAACATAATCTGTAACAACCTTTATCAGTCAATATTTCTTATCCTTTGCTTTCAGAGGATGTATGACATAGAATTAATGAATAGGACAAAAAACAGTTAAGAGTATACATGTAAATGTTAGTTATATCAAGGTTCCACTGTATTTATTTCTCAATGATATATTAAGAAACAAGCTTCCTGATGGGGCATTAATTGTTTTAAGCATTTCTGCAATATGCAGGATGGATATCTAAGCTACTTAACAGCACAAAGGTTTAACATAATTCTTATTACAGTGTACTTAAAATGTCCTCTTAGATAAATACATTTCAAGAAGAATCTAAGAACTTGAGCATTTCATACAAAAGCTAAAGCTCTGTACAGTGCAATACAAACATTCAAACTTGTCACACCTGTTACATTTTTACTCATTAGTGATGGGTATGTTGTTTATCTGGAATGTTGTTGCAATTTTGAATAAACCAGAAATCAACTTCATGATGTGAGCACAACAAAATTAGATATTACTTTACCAAAGAAATAACACAGAAAAATGATTACAATGTAGGTCAAGTGAAGCATGACCCAAAAGCTTTTTGAATATTTAATATTATTTTAATTTATCCAGCAGCAAAAGAGGACTTGCAGGTAACCAAAACTGATCAACTGCATTATTATTATCATTATCAAGCATTCCACTCACACCGGCCAGGCCTTTGGAAATAACAATTAAAACTCTTTTTGTAGTGCAGAGAATTAGGTTTTTGATAAAGGAGCTTTTAGCAGACATGACTAATCTGTATCTACATACAGTGTATATCTTTTCCCTCTTTCTCCATTATATTACATATTCTGTACAATTTGGGGGTCTGGGAATGATAATGTACATACAGCTGTATGAGCAAATGACAAAACTTGGTTAATATAATGTACCAAGCATATTCTCCACAATGCTAGCCAGGCAACATCCTACATGAGGTATTGGTCACTTAACAGCTAAAAAAGGTTCCTAAAGTCTAGTGGTCTTCTTTACATGGGTGGGGCTGAGGGTGAGAAAAGCAGGCAGACCAAGTCTTCTTTTTGATTGACCTGGAGAACCTGTGCATTTATTTTGACCCCATTTTTGTAATCTTGTACCCAGATCTCTTGTTTATGAAGCAGGGGTGAGATCTGGTCAAGTAAGAAAATTCAGTTTTTCTGATTGGCTAGATTGTGAGCAAATGACGCGAGTGTTGTCTCCTGTGTGCAATGGCGTGTGCAATTCATTCTTTGCAAAGTCTCAAGTAGTTCTGTTCAAATAAATATTTTCACTGAAGAAGTAGTTTTCTTTCTCAATAAGTTATAATAAGTTATAACTTGTAAAACCATTTTTATCTCATCTTTAAAGACTTTTTAAACTCCCTCTCAGTATCAAAATTAAGACCTTTAAAAAGGGTACATGTAAAAAAAATTTTCGCCCAGAAGTTGACGTGTGCTGCTTTGAGCTTTTAGTGTATGCTATGATAATTAAATTTAAACTCTCTACCTGTCACTTTGAATTTGATGTTACATAGAAAAACAACAACAAATTACTTTGTTCATACTTAAAATATGCATATAACCACTTTTTGCTTAGAGAAAACTTCACAGCTCTATCAAATTTGTTGTTTAACACATCTAAAATTGAGATTTCTTTTGAGCAAGCGCTCTTTCATCGCCTGTCACATTCCTGACTGGCAATCATGTGTACAAATCGGATTTGACCAGATCTTGCCTTCGGCTTATCAACAAGAGAACTGAGTACAATATTACCCATTTTTGAGGTCCATAACAAATTCATGCTTATACAAAAACTCTCCACAACCCTCCCCATTGGCAAAACCATTGACTGCACTTTCCAGGCACCCATGTACCATCATTATTAATAATTTATGTGATTATTTTCAGAGGTATTTTTACATAAAGTTAACCTTATTTTGAACAGGTTTATTGTATGACAATTTTATTGCTTAGAGCAAAACAAAAAGTAAAATTGAGCGACTTATTTTACTTTAAGCCAGTTATTTTGGCACAGGGGAGGGGAGGTGGGTTGCAGGGGTTAGGCCTGCCAAGCAAAATGCTGGGTGTCTTGAAAACAAAGACCCCAAAGACCCCTTCCAAATGACCCTGAACTTTATTGATTAGGGTTAGGAAACTTCAGCTCAGTTTGCCCAGTTTCCTAACCCTAATCAACAAAGTCCAGAGTCATTCGGATAGGGTCTTAGGGGCTCGTAGGGTCTTTGTTTTCAAGACACCCCAAAATTTTTGGGTTTGGATATCAGATTATGCAAAGTAAATTAATAACTACTAATCCTACGTACTTGGCTGGCTACCATAAAGGCAATCAAAATAAAGAAAATTCTGGTTTATGATTCGGTAACCAGTGTCTGTTTACAATGAAAGGTGACCTCATCAACTTAACAAGTATCTACTTACGTCGAGAAGCCGCTCAAGATAGATCAAGAGCGAGCGAAACAAGAAAAGAAAACATAGATTATTAATAGTGACCAGAGAATCTGAAACAAACTACAAGTATTTACCATTTAAAACTGATCAGCAATATTTATTGTTTGGCGAATTATGCAAAAATATTAAATAATCTTGGAAAAAATCAACCAACCAATTCCTGATTTTCGTGTCCTCTTGACACACCTTGGGAATAACTCTGAATTGAAAATTCTTCTTTTCTGTCAACGCCAAACAACTGCCGCGTTTTTCATGTGGAAAGATGGCCGGCTGAATAATATGTTTCGAAGCTACGTTTGAACCAATTTTATTAAAAGGGAGATAAGTGCAACGATAAGGGAATGATAAGTATGCATATTTAACTAAAATATTCATATACCATTTCCTCGGAGGTTTCTTGATCAGCTTGGCGATCACGATGTCTTCTCCTGTAACGTCCGGTCTCTGTTCATATGATGGGAAAAACGTAAGCGTTAGCTACGAGTTCCAGTTTTAAAGACACTTAATCGACGGTGTGAAAGCACTTTTTTCTGGTCATCATTTGTGCTGAATATTCAAAAGGACGGTTTATTGGTACAGTATTAATTTCAACGACATTTATAATTTATTTGGCGAAGTCAGTAAAGGAATGCACGTAAACGCTTTACGCCGGCCGCCTCATTTGAGACTCACCTTTATCAAACAGTCAGGTAAAAAAAGAATGACATTTCATGCCATTAAATAATTTATCAGTACGGTATAAAGCCATCTTCAAAAGATAAGCGTGCAAACAGCTGCAAGATTTTTAATGTCCTAAATCACTTTGAAATCCACAATAATGCTTCAAACTTACCACTTGAAGTTTCCTCTGACATATTTTCCAAACCGCTTTGGTAGCAGCCGATAAAGAACGAAGACCCTCTAAAACTACAGAATTCTTTCCTTATATGCAAAAGTGCAAGTAGGAAATCACAGTGACGCGGAGAAATCAGTAATGAGGGCAAACACGACCGCTGATTGGTCTATTGCATAATGCCGTGGATAATTGGCGTGACCGGATTATAATGATTCTATCGCTATTGTTTTTCGGAAGAATGTAAGTGGTTGCGAAAGGAGATCGAGAGTATTACGTGCAGAGTTTTGTCAAGGGCTGACATTATTTTTCCCACACATTATATACATTCTACTAGAAGAAGAAAATAGCATGTAATAGATAGAGAACGTGTTTCGTGTCCCGTGGTTAAGTCAGACAGGGAACCTTTCTTGATCCCATCAATACTCAATTGGTACTTGAACAAATCACAGAAATTAAATCAGACAAATATACCGATTAGAGAGATTGGTAACAAGAGCACGAGCTGAGGGCTTAAGGTTATCTGGTCATTTACAACGTTAGGAGTGTAAAATTAGAAAATCCAGTTGATTTAAACAGTAAACAAATGATACAGCCAGCCTACTCATGGTAATTACCCTTTTACCTCAGTGCCCCATTTGCGCTTACTTAGCAATAGTTATCATCCTTTGTCCCGTTATCACTTGATCTTTTATAATCATTTAATGGTTACATTTGCTATTCAACAAACAAACAAAGAGAAACTAAAACGAACTTTTTTTGTAGTCAAGTGAATGTACTATTAAAATACAAAGTCCACAAAACATGGATCTCCTTAGCCTGAGATCATGCCCTCTCCCTATTAACCCTTTATGTCTCTCGAGCGAAAGAAGCAAGGAAGCAAAAAAAATAAATAACAATAACGCCTGATCTCAGGTTAGGATCTCCTCAGTGTCTGATCCCTTTCCCGGGGAAACAGTTTGAGCCCGTCCTAGCCCACGATATGGCACGATTATTCATCACGCTAACTTTTAAATCTTTGGACGAGTTACTGTGGTGTTTTCATACAAATCACGCATGATACGTATTTGCCAGAACTTTTCTCTTTTACTATCAATTTCTTGACTTTGGATTTTCAAGAGGGAATGAACTATTCTCTCTTGGGATTTTACAAAAAGAAACTGTTTTTTGCTCTTTTTTCATTTGGGCAGGAGTGTGATTAGGCTCTTACATTGAAGAGCTCCTCCATCCCGCCTCAAAATAAAGCCCAAACAGCCCAGAGGTGAACAAGTGAACCCTAACACCGATGAAAGGGGTCCTGTTAGAGTGCATGAATTGGCTGTCCCAGGAACATTCTGAGCATCCTTAGAAATTTAAGGAAAGCATTGGTTACTCATGCATTTTCACACGAACTTGCGTCAAATGCATCCGAAAGGAACTTTGAAGGCTTTCAATGAAAGAGTATTACAACAGGAGCCTATTACCAGCTATTACCTTGATTACCCTTAGAAACCTGCATAACACTAAAGCCCAGTGCAAACGGACGCAATATTGTTGGCCCACAACTACTCACATTGTTGGGAGTTGTTGCGTCCGTATATTGCACATGGCTAAGAGTTTGACAGGGTTTCAACAACTCCCAACGACACGCAACACCATGTAACAGGGTGTACAAACGGACGCAACATGTAACATCCAACAATGTTGGGAGTTGGTCCAACGTTGCGTCCGTTTGCACGGGGCTTTACCGCTTTAAGGTGATGTTAGACGAGACGATTCGCAACGGCGATTTTTAGCGCAACATCAAAGGTGATGTTACAAGGGGCGATTCGCAACGACGATTTTTGGCGGAACACAGCGTTGCAAAATTGTTGCGACAGTGTGTCAAATGGTTGCAACACTGTTCCAACATTGCAACGCTGTGTTGCGCTGAAAATCGACGTTGCAAATCGCCCCTTGTAACATCACCTTAAAACGTGAAATTTCTTATAACTTCCTAGTTACAAGTTTTTTTTGGAAAATCGGTTTGTGTTCCTGTTCATTCTGTTTTTCCGCTGCCGCTCATTTTTACCTTGGTAGCCGCCAGTATTTCTCATTTTCTCACCGACGCTATATAATTTTCATGTTTTTCTTCTAACGAAATTGGTCTCCGTTGTTATTTCTTCTCGCTCTGGCTCTTTCCCCGTTATCCAAGTTAATGTAGACAATAAAATTTAGTGGAAAGAAAGACTCGTTTTTGTTGTTGTTGGTTTTTTTCTCGCTAAAAGTCCGGGCGGCCATGTGATTTACCGCCGAAACGAGCGGGGTGCTTGAAATGCAAACTTTAATTTACCTCAGCTATAACATACTCTTCCCCCGATGGATTGACTCCTGACTCCCATCCCCCTCCCCAGAGTCTGTAAGGACGGGAGGTCGTACACCTACGTCACAACCAAATTTTCTCGGATGGATAGATTTCCAAATTTTCTTAGCTATTTGGCTTCGCTCGCGTGCGAGGCGAGTGGAGCTCCGCTAACACCCTTTTTATATAAGGTGATACTCGGTAAAGAAATATCAAGAAGTGTCAGATGTTTAAAAAGCAAAACAAAACAAAACAAAAACACAAACGTTTCGGGTTTATGACCCTTCTTCAGGGACTGGTCATAAAGTACAGGAGGGGGTGGGCCGGAAAAATTGAATTTCTGGCAGACACGGCTTTTAGTGGCCCACCATTTCAAGTTAATAAAAAAATGTAGCCCACCCCTTAAATCCTAACACAAAAATGAGTGATCCACCCCTCATCCCCTTACCAAGGGCGTCTTCAATACTAAACAATAGATAACGTATCATTAACCTTACTTTTCTTGGTACTACCCTCCTTTTATGAATGCCACTGGAAGTAGTCAAAGAATGCAAGGTCATTTCAACAAAGCTTCCATGCAGAGGGTAGAAGACAATACGGCCATCACATGCACTAGACTTAAGGATATACAAGAACGCTTCACTCTTTGGACAGAACAATTGCCAGAAGATGTTGGTATAATGAAGCCAACAGACCTCAAAGAATTGTGCAATTAAAAACCTTTATGGATAAAGTTCAGAAATTGAGAAATGCGGTTGAACATGATGATGCAAGTGCATTTACAAAAGTTGGCAAACTTAAACCTGGCCAACAATGTGCCCACAAATTTAATGAGAAATGTTTTGGGGTTCTTAAAACACTCAAAACAAAAATACTGGAAAGCTCAGTTAACAAAAGTTCAAACCCTTGAAGATATAAAAAGAGGATGTACCCTACAGCCAAAGGAGGATCTGCATCCAAAAAGAGAAGGCAAAAAGAAAATCAAATCAAATCAAAAAAGCGCCGAATTGAGCTTGAAAAGAGAACTTGTCAAAGAGGTTTTTCACTTGCTGTTGCAAGCTCATGTTCATATGGAGATAAAATAGTTAAACCTCATCTCCTAAATAAAGATGCCATATCAAAACTGGGGAAAAGGGATGGCAAATAGTTAAAACTGCTTTTTGAAGAAAAGATGTTCACAAGAAAAGCTACACAAGTTTGGGATAATTTAAATCCCAATTGGGCAATAGCAGTGACACAGATACTGATAATGACTTCACTGATGATGATTTCATTGAGGAAGACTGAACACTATTACATGCAATGTTTTATAATCTTTGCTTTCATTTTGTCTTTTTTTTTAAGTATTTGTTTCACATGAATATTCCTTATTGTCATAATCTTGTCAAAACAGCAGGTTACCATTAAAGCCAGGAGGTGTAATTATAGAGAGTAATTTTATTCCTAGTCATCTATAAAGTTACATTACTGTCAATTTAAGTGTTTTGTATGTATACATACCTGCTATTAATAAAATTGAAGCATAATTATTCATAACCCACCCCCAATTTTGTTGTATGGCATTAAATTGACCCACCCCTAAGTTACATGTACACAAAAATGATGGCCCACCTCCACTTTTTTCAAACCTATCCCCTCTTGTACTTTATGACCAGTCCCTCAGTGTGAGAAAAAACCATGGTAATGTTTTCTCACACTGAAGAAGGGTCATAAGCTCGAAACGTTTGTGTTTTTTTGAAAACATCTGACACTTCTTGATATTTCTTTACCGAGTATCACCTTATCAGCTATTGAAGTACAAGTGTCACTCATCCCTGACGGCATGATTTTTGCGTTAAACACCCGTTTTATACTGTCTCTTTCCCTAAAACAGACTCAGAAATGATCTATCAGAGTACAGATACATGATGACGTCACGCGAAATTTGTTTCGTTGTTTTGTTCAACATGGCGCGAGGTTTTGAAAATGTTTGTGAGATTATTTCGGATTAAAGCAAGTGAAACCCTGGAAAAAAGTTCAACAGGAGCTATTTTCAAGAAAGAAAATTGAGAAATGGGGACAAAAAGAACTCTTGACCACTTAAGAATGCCTAAACTACAAGGAATCTTCACAACTGTACCGTTGAGCTGCCATCGTGTTTCATCGCTATGAGAGACTCGCCGTTTCGCAAAATGTTTTCGCCATTATTTTGCTTTGAGCAAGAAAAGACGTCGAAAAACTTTTCGAAGAAACCGTACACAATCAGATTGAGATAGAGAGGAAAAGAAGAAGTAGAGTCAAAAAAGTAGCGCTTGGGACTTTAAAAATGCCTAAACTAGCACAAATCCTCGAACACTCATTCGGCACGAGGCAGGTATGTGTATCGGTCTTTTTTCTTTTCTAATCATTGTATAAAACAAATAGATTCCATGTTGCGGTGGGTCTGTTTAGTAATAGATCACAGAGGACGTCAAAATGACCGTGGTAAACATGGTAAAAACAATGAATTGGCACACGAGCCGCAGGCGAGTGTGACACTGATAGAATCTATTTGTTAATTTGATCATTTTAGTAGTAAGACGAGCTGAGAGTAAAGAGTACTAGTAGAAAGCAAGCATTAAAGCACGGCCACCCTACGGCACTAGCCCTATTATAAGTAAAAAAAAAAGGCATTTTATAGGCATGAGGTTAAACCGAATCCTTTATTAGTTCCCCCTCCCCCAAGAAAAAAGGCTTGAACAATTTGTTCAGCTATGTTCAATGGTGCAGAAAGTTTTGCTCACAACAACGAACAAGAAGCCTCAAACAAACTAATAACTTTGCAGAGAGCTTACCTCATTGAATTTCTCTTTAAAGGCTGCAAATGATATGAGACTTGTGCAATGTTTCTACCTCAACCTTTGACTTTCATCCAGTTTCATCAACAGCTTTTTAGTCGACAACAAAAAAAAAACCCTCGTTGGACAATTCGTTGGACAGAGTATGGACATGCGATTTCCCGCCGAAAACGCCGGCTGCCAATGATTTCCCGCCAAAAGGCAATGAGGGAATAAGAGGGCATCTCTGGTGTGGCATTTCGCAGTACCTTACATGGACGGACGAACGGTGTTTGTGTTTGCAAAGCGCAACGTCAGGGGAACCCAACGCCAATTGTCGGAAAATATCTGTTCGGAAGACGATTTGAGATGGAGAATTTTCGGAACATTTGTTGTAAAATTTGTTGCTTGCCTGCCTCCGTCCTAGGATTTCCTAGATCTCCTAGATCACTGAAAAAAATGGTATAATTTCCCATTTTTAACGGATTTTTACCGTAAAAAGGTCACCTAGAATTTTCGGGAGCCTTTTTTCTGGATGAAATTTTCGAAAAGGTAAGTTTTGATCCCTACAATTTTCGGATCACTAGACTTTCAGCTAGGAAACTCGAACAGATGAAAAATTTTGGGGGGATAAAAATATGCCTATATCTACCATTTAAATACTAAAATACATTTAACAATGCTATCTATGTTTAAGTGGTTTTGAACTATATTGTAGCTGGGTGCCCCTGTAACGTGATGCCATGGATAGTAGTCTGCTATCCATGGTGATCTTAGCAATATCGCCCTATAAATGTTAAAACTGAACAGTTCTATAATCCAAGTAGATAACGTGGGCTTGTGGTTAAACTCGTACTCATACTATATTTTATAATTTATATTTAGTTGGGTCATTAGCGGTAAATTGCTGCATTTTCCAAATAGCTTAAGCCCGGAAATCAAACTATCAAATGAATTCATTAATAGCTCGGACAAAATGTGTTGTGGCTGTTATCTGTTTTGTTTGTTTTTGTGTATGTGGTAGTTGGGGTTGGGATTGGCAATAAAATACTACAGGTACGTTTAGAGAGCGGACAAAACAGACTGTCAAAGAAAATTTCGTATGTTTATTTGGGAGGTCAAGTGGAACAGTTTTTTACGTCAGGAATTTCAAGGGCCTCTTTTGAATATCTCAATTCAAACATATGTCAGAAGGTATTTGCCGGAAGGGACAAGTAACAACTTGCTCAAGAATAAAAGGTAAAACGCTGCAAAATTTTGTCTCCAATTTACGGCATTTTGAAGTTGCGAATTCAGTTCTCAAAATAGAGAAAAAGACAGGAAAAGGGAAAACCTGGTCACATGGAGCTACATGGTACAAATCCGGCTCTACTGTATCCGGGGGATCACGTTTTGGTTTACTGCAAACGCCAGATTTAAGTTGAGAATTTCTCCGAATAGAAGGTAAGCAGATAAAAACTGTCCAGAGCAATTCTTATGGATAAAAATGGCGTGAAACTACTTATTTTTGAGTAGAAGTAATAAACAGTAAACACGTACAATTAAGGGAAAAACTCGGTCACGTTGTACAAATTCATATTTGCCGCAAGGGACTGCGCAATAATTATCAGGAGAGGGGAGGGCTGAAAAACTAGAGTTATCAAGCAAAAATTTAGGCAGTACCCCCCCACCAAAACAAAAAAAATTAGTTCTAACCCCCCTCCGTTATGTTAAAAATAACGTCACACCCCCCTCCCACCACCCACCCACACACACACACACGCCCACCCCTCACCGCCACCATTACCATAGGTGCCTTTGAGTAAATCCCTTTTATATTGTCATGCTACTGTAAGCGTACACTTACTTGTTGGATGTCGTCGTCTGGAACAAATAGTACCTCATATGAATGTTCAAGTCGATGAAGAAACATTACTTTATTCACATCAAAAACCGACAAAGCTTGTCTACGAGATCTGTTTGATTCCCATTGTTTTATGGGGGAAGCTGAAAAACAAGTTCATGATTTTTGCTTTACATAGGATCAGCTCAATTAATTAGAAGACGGGTTAAAATTGAGCAGTTGTGAATTTGCTTTTCATTTTGATGGAATATTTTCAATAATCGTTTAACAGCTGTTCGTATTGATATTTGTTACAGTCTATCATGATGCCTGTATTGAGAATCTTTTATTGCGTTTAATTTTATTTACATTTCGATTAAAACTTAAGCCCCCCCTCCGTCAAATGAGTGATTTTACTTTGAGCCCCCCCCCTATCTTGGCAGCAATTTTATGTAATGCCCCCCTCCTCACAATTATTAAAGTACAAACATTCATACTACTACATGAGAAATTTCTGCAATCTGATTGGCTTAGAGCAGTGGTATTTCAGCTTAATTTGAAATACCTACATGTGAAAATTACAAACCTTTTGCGGGTAGCAGTATAAACAAATAATAGCATGCTTTGTACGTGATATTTAGCATAAATACCACTCGTGATATTTCAAAATTGTCTCAAATTTCACTCGCCTAACGGCTCGTGAAATTACGTATAACAATTTGGAAATATCACTCGTGGTACTTATGCCAAATATCACTACTAATCATGCTATTACCTATACTAACCACAAGGGACTGCAATGGACCGCAAACGAATATGCCGCAGAACGTAGGATCTGTAAAGCCCTGATCAGCAAAAATAAAAATGTAGACATATAAAATTCTGCAAGCAGAATACTGCAATGCTGATCGTACTACGTGAAATTTAACTCTGCAAGACATCAACAAGACACCGAAAGAACTCAAAACAGAGCGGGATTGTAGCCATAGACAGCTGTTTCGCCCTTTCTCTGATAATTACTGCACAGTCCCTAAACGTGAAAGTTAATCTCTTTATTATTAATTAGCTTATGTTCTTGTGTAAGATCAAGGATGCACGGTGCTTTATTCTCTGGGTCAATATTATCCAAATTTAGTTTTAGTTTTTGTGTAAGATCAAGAACGCACAATTCCTCACCTCACCACCCCCCCCCCCCCCCTCTGGGAGGGGGTGGGCTGAGAGCAACATATATAAATGTTTTTTCATTTTGCCTCGGTGAAAAAAATTTAATCTAAAATCTTGATCCGAAAGAGAGCATTTCTCACTCATTGAAATATAAATAAAGTCAACAGCAGGTGGTAACGTTGCGAGTATGCGCGAGCCGCTGGACGGAAGTTTGTCGTGGTATTGGATCGCAGCGAATGCAGCAAAGAAAAATGGCGCCTGTTTTCAAAATTACCATCGTCTTAGTCATCTGTTCTATCTTTGTGGAGTGCAGATAAGACAAAGTCTTCTGTGTAAATTGCCAGATTGGTCTCAAGGCTAATAAGTCGCGGATCATTCACAATTTTGCGCGGTTTGTGGTCCATGAGTGATTATTGTTTCGTGTTTTGGCTTGCGCGCGGATACGTCAAGCTTCGATGGGGTTCTGTGTAACAGCTGCAAAACTCCTCTATTAAAACACTACATAACTGGGAAAAAATCTCTTCATGTAAGTTGTGACCGAGTACAAAACGTCCGACGTTTAAGATTTGAATAAAACGCTATGAAAAAAAATTCTAAATGCTAGTTTGTTTTCCTGTTTATAATAGTCATAATTGCAGTTCTTGCGACAATCTCCTTGCAATAATACGATTTCACGTCAGTTATGGTTCAGGAACGCCCTGTTGCTCAGAGATGTGCAACCTTAGTGCAGTGATTCTGCCAGTGATTACTTTTCAGAGATACCCCATCCTAACCACCGGTGTCCAGACCAGGTGCAGTGCCCTTAATTCTGCGACCAATAAAATTTCAAAGATATCCCACCCAGGGCTATAAAATTGTGTTTCCATTTTTGACTAGATGATATAAAACTAAAGACCTAAACTCTAGAAATAACATCTATTAAATGTATGTGACACCTTAACTTATTCAGGGGTGTAAGCAGATTTTGTAATATGGAGGCTCTTGACTCCAAGATGCCCCTTACACTTCTAAAACAAAGAATTAGATGAGTCAAAACAGGAGAGTGGTACAGGATGTTTCATATTACAGATGTGTTTTATTGAGGAAACCCTAACCATGAAAAATCCTTCCCTTTACTCCCCACACTTCTACATACTAGAAAATTGCAAATATGCACACAACAGTGAAAATACTTAAAATAGTAAAGATCACAGTCATACCTAAAACTGCATTTTCTCTCTGAGATATTGAAGTGAATTTTCTGCTTCTGGTAATTCCATGCTTGCACTCATTTTTGCTTTCATAAATTTTGTCGTTGGTATTTTCTACCACACATGTGTTAATTCTTTAATAAATTACTAACAAGGCTTAGCTCCCTTGACTTGCCCATATATCTATTTGGGGCCAAGTTCTTATGATTTGAAGACTAAAAAATTGAAAATGAGCTCTAACTTTTCCTTTTCATTTAATTTAAACATGAGGAGAACTTAAGAATCTTAAAGACTGATATTTATAAAATCTGAGTTTATGGTAGCTTCAAGTGAGCCAATGTATGACTCAATGAAATTAAAGCTTGTCTGTGTGTCTTCTGGGGTACCAAGGCCATTTGATGCAGTTCAGGATGGAGTGGCAGACCCTTCACATTCTGCAGACAGCATAGGGTTAAATAAAAAACAGATAGTCGCCATTTTGTACCAGCTCTGCTAACCTTGAGTGAAAAGTGCAACTGGTTTGAATGTGACAATGCAGTTGTCCTCAAGGACTATCACCTGAATCAACAAGGTTTAGTGCTGAGCATCTCATAGGGAGCTCCTGCAACAGGCAAAAGGCAAATGAAATTTTTCATAACTTGTCATCTTGCAACACCAGGAGCATCAATGGGCTTGTTTAGGGGCAAATTTATATAAAATTATTGCAACTTGTGCAGCCTATGATAGATGACTATATACACTACTACTGTGTATACACAGCCAAACTAACACTGGCAAGCCAAGTGCTCCTAAATTCATGTGCACAACTAAACACTGAATATATGAGACCCAGAGTATCAAAAGAATTATTTCTATCGGAGAGTGAACAGTTACCCCTATGGCATTTTGTTGTTGCCAACAACTAACGAACCCCTTTAGATTTTCAGGATTTCTAAAGTGTCATGGATATGAATTTATATTCCAGGAAAGACCTCTTTTGGATAAAAAAGGAATAATAACATTTATTATTTTTGTAAGCATACAAATACATTGTATATGATGAAGCTAATTCTTATGTGGATGCCAATGCAAGGAATCAAATTCAGGGATTTTATGTCCAGTGTTTTCTGCACTTCAAACAGGAATGGCAGTTCAGCAAGTGCAATGCTGAACAAGGGCAAGAATTGTTTTGTGCTTAAACTTGTGCTAGTGTCAAAGTGGGAGTAATATCGTAATGGTCATGTGAAAATGCATTACCAGTAAATCACAATTATCATTTTTTTATAGTAGGGCAGGGAAAAGAATGCACATATTTGTATTTTCATATTTATATTGATTTCAGTTATGTTTCAAGACATTATGTAAACATTTTAAGCATAACATTAAAATTCTTTTTGGCGCCAATTTTGTATGACGGTATAAACAAATCATCATAGAATAATTATCAGAATAAAATCATCTTCCAAATAGTGAGGGTTCTTGACAATGAATCTGACAGCTTGCAATGCATGATTATTAAAACGCAAATTCATCAGAGTTCCCCCCCTTGGATGCAAAATCAAACATTCAAGAATGAAAGAGTGTTCCCAAACAATGCTTTTACAAGAAGGTTTTGTTGGGATATACTTTTACATGTTCACCAAAAATCTGAAAACAAGGTTGAAAAGGACAAGAAAAATTTGTCTATCTTTAACGAAGTTTTAGCAAATAATATTTCACAATCCACCGCCTCGATCTCTTAATCTCTGAGAATAAGTAACCGCCATAGAGCACCAATGTAAACCAGAAAAGCAAATTTTCGAAAATGGAAGGAAACATCCGACTACGGCCTCACTTGTAAGAGTAGGAAATTTGCTTGTTGATTTCATGCCGCTAAATAGTATCAAAATACTCGAACTTCCCCCCTTTGAATTAACCATTAAAAGTGAAAATACGGAGTGACCGAAAGAGAAGTTTTACCTGTTTAGTCGTTTGTGTGGGATATATCACTGGATCTCGCTGTACGGACAGGGTCAAATACTACAGAAATACGGGGTCACATAAATTACGTTGAATTCAGGCTGCTATAATTTTAACACATAACATGCGATGATGCTGCTCCACGTTTCACAAAGTAAATCAAAGGGTATATCTTACCTAAATGCTACGCAGCTCTGCAGATCATGGACGATAACCCAGAAATCCGTAACCGCTTGAATGTCAACAAATCAACATATGACAACAAACGACCTCGTGAACGCTTTATCTGCTTCATCAGAGGAGCCAAATGGATGAAAATTATCCGGCTAAATGGTCCTTCTCTCATACATGACACTTCAACATGGCTTAACCAAAGTATCCATTCTATAAGACATGTCTGCTGTTGATTGGGTATGCCAAAAAATCTCCCTTGAAAGTGCTTCAGAACAGCTTTCGGCCATTACGATTTCCCGGCAACGAGTGCTTTCAAGCATGACGCATGCGCAACGTTACCACCTGCTGTTAATAAAGTCTATCTCATGGCTTGATAACTCCCTTTAATAAAATAAAACATAGTTGTCATGAATCCGGTTACAATAATACGCCCACAAACTATTTGTCAAGACGTGTGAATTATGTATAATTAATGCTTCTCTGTATCATCATTGAAAAACATCTAGTGAATAATTTACTGGCTACCCGGCCGAGGACAATCAAAAGAAGTACAGAGCAACTGTTTTAAGATTTTACTCCTATAATTGTGGTATTCCTAGGATGTATTCACTGCCACTTCTCTGCAATGCGTAATTAGTGATCCGTTGTGAAATTTATTCGGAATTGGAATCAGATTGGACCTAAGTGTAATAAATTAGGATGAAAAATCATTACACCTCTGAACACGTAATGAAACGCTTATCTGATGGCGGTATTTAAAAAGGAATGGATTCTAATCTTTAATGAAGAAAAACAGCGTTTACAAAATAAATAAAACCTTCCTGAAAACCGATGCCATGGAGTGAGACGTATTCTTATGGGACAAGTCAAGGTAAAGTTTGTACTCAACGCAATTTCCTTTGAAAAGCAAAATATGTCTTAACTGACCCTCAACTACTGTGAAATTAAACCGGAGAGCGTATAGTGTTTCTTGTTAAACTAGACGATAATATTGTAGCCGGGAAGTGAAATGACTTTCTCATTCTCGTAAGATACTTTTCTGCAATAAGAGACGGCTAAAACAGAAGATTGTAAAATAATAACGGTAGTGTTTCTTCGTAGAACCTTTATAGGTCATTGCGTGCCTAAATGCAGTGCAATTAGTTATGGGATACCGACTTCATGTTGACATAAGAAATCGTTACTATTATCATTTGTACCAGCTTCTGTCTTAGAATCGAAGCCAGAAAGCAATGATTCTCGTATACACAGTAACAAACTGTGAGTACTAAAACAGTCAGCAGGCGCAGATCCACACCGATTTCTACCGTTTTACGGTAATCGGTCAGAGTTGTCATAATAAATACACTTTTAATACATAAAAAACTTTCCAAGTTGAAATCGAGAGATGAAATAAACGGCCAATTTTCAAGGCCTTATCCGAGAATCGAGAATGGAATTGGCCAATATCCTGTCTAAATGATTCAGAAACCAGGAAATTTCCTGGGGGGAACATGCCTCCGAACCCCCTTGAGACCTTGCGCCTTCGGCGCTAGATATGCGCCAGCTGGTTAGGGCACTTCGCAGAGAAGCTGTATCCCAAACCTGAGTCTGTCAGTCGTCATTGTAGGGTAGAAGTACCGAAATGTTAGTTTCGGAAAGTACTTTGGCTACTAAATTTGGTGGGCGAATTATGAGTCTTTAACAAAATAATGGTGTGATAGATGTGAGCGAAGTTTTTTGTTGTATTATTATTTTCAGCATTACCTTCTCGTGTGCTATTTTGTGAGCTTCCTCGTCTGTGTATTCAAGTCAGCCAAAGGTAAGACAGTGACAGTGAAGTGCCGAATATTTAGACGCAACAAAACTATGGAAAAGTGTTACTCGCACTATAGAGAATTACGATAAGAAAATTGGTGCCAAGAAAGGGGAAAATGGGTGAATGTCGCTTGAGCTAGCTTTTCATTGTTTGCAGTGCACGCTGGGTGGTGAGAAAAAATAAAAAATGGCGGGTTGCGTGGAACATGGGAGGAACTGAGGTATGCTATTTCATATGAAACTCGGTAAAATTGTTTTGCCTCGTCCACGGAGAAATTTTTTATTTCACGTAAAAGCCTCTTTACAGGGTAACTTTCATGATGCGGAATCTAAAACACACGGTTTACTGGTATGGTTTGATTTCTGGATCACTTTTCTACAAGACGAAATTAACTTACCGCTTAAATCCTAAGGTCTAATTAGTATTTCTCCTTTCTGGTTGCTATACATTTCATTGAATGTTGAATAAGAGAATTTGGGATTATATCAATAGAACATTCTCTGGCTGATAAATTTACCTTTTCTCGCCACCTATCTTTTGGACAATGTATTAGGTCTTCTAAGGAGAAGTTAGATAAAAAAAAAAAACACATCTGAGAGTTATGGATGAGGTTGAGTAGGATATGAAGAATTATGCAGATCGAAGAGGGTGTTATCACCCTCCGAGATCTGCATAATTCTTTTTAGTATTCACCAAATCAGTGGATATCAATTTTCGCGCGTTCTGATTGGCTCCCGTAACTCGGAATATCTTGGATATTCACTGTTTTACGACGGGATTCAATATGGCTTTTCGCTTCGCGACAGTTTTGAAAGACGAAATTTTAGTGGTAAATGAAGCAGTTGCACCAAAAAATACCAAAAAAGAGACAAACTTGGGTTTGTCGGTATTTACTGGTCGGTAGAAAAAAATTCTCTCACTGAATTTGCAACAAAATCATAAAAAATGATCCCGGAAACACTGTCAAATAAAACGTAAACAAACTCTAACTAAGTGACGTCTTTTATTTACAAAAAGTTCCTTTTTGATATTTATCCAACTGATTTGGTAAATTCTAAAACAACTATCCCCGTCAGGTCAGTTCACAGAGCTAGATATACACAGTAAATATATCCACCACTATATTCACCTTCCCTTCAGGGGATAGTTGTATAGTAGCCTACGAAAGCCGAATTCATTTATTGCTTTATTATTCATTCAAAATTATTCCTAGTTTAAAAACAAGCTAAAGCATACTTACCTTCTACGATGTTAAGTTCACCTCGATAGTCTATGTTTAGAAGATAAAGGGCTGTTCAGGTCGGCAAATATAGTCCAAATAGCAGATGTTGTCCGTCAAGTTGTCTTCTTGCTAACTGTTCGGCAACAAACCAATGAGTGGTGCCGGATCTCCCAGTTGTAGACCTGGATCAGTTTTATCATGAACTTGTAGAAAAATATAAAAAGGCAAACTGATCCTTACGGCAAGGTGATGAAGAAGTAAACAAAAGGATGAAACAAAACATACACAATTTCAAAATAATTGACACTATTTCATTATAATTGGCACTAAAACCGGTTATTGTTGGTTTTCACATGACGTCACTAAAATTCAAACTAAAAAACTATCGATCCTACCGAGATTTTACTTTCACGATGCGTTAGAGCAGTTGAAAACTAATTTTCATACAAATTAACGCTTTAAAAGGGTTCTTGGTTTTGTGATAGAGTACGCTTGAATTTCTAAGCTTTTGCGTGACGCGGCACTTACATGACGGCCAAGAGAGCCGTCACATAGGTTAAAAAAAATGACTTCTTTCATGAAATTTGGCTATCTAAACAGCTCATGTATTAGAAAAAGTATTACTTTAATGTTCATGAGTTTCTCCAAGTATAATTCACACTTTTGTAGCAAAACTCGGTAACAGATGTTTCTGTTGGTTTCCGTCCGCCATGTTGGAGCTCATCTAGGTGAGCACCAGCATGGCGTCTCCATACAAATCTCTATAAGTTTGGGTAAAACATTTCTTCGGATATCTCGTATGCGAAATATTCCTCTGACCTGAATGTTGGCGAGGGTCTTTGTATGTGTACCTCCTCTCATTTCCCAGATTCTGGACATTATCTATTGAACGGTTTTCATTTTTTATTTTGATCTATTTTGAATGGCGTGACACTGAAAACCAGCAATTCATTATTGACCATTATTGGCTGTTAGAGCCAATCACAGGTAACCTCTTCTTAGGCGTTTTGTGTCAATAATATTATTCACTAATCCTACATGTTATATCCAATCAAAGACTCGTTATTCAATAACCGAATAATGGTGGTTTGCGGTCGACATATTTTGAAATAATTTCCGATAACTATCCAACAGTTTTTGAGAACAGAAAGGACATCAAGTTATTACCGTTGTTCATTTTAATTTTGAACATCGATAGACACAATTATCCTTCAGAGGAACTGTGAATGGGGTATATACAGTTGTATTCTCGAAACCAAACTACTACCTATTTGATGTACTGTTCGTCGTTGTTTAGCTACACACTGCCCGCCAAAACGGGTTGCCAAAAATCATGTTTGTTCTATCGATGAAACGTTTACTCTAAAATTTCAATCATGACGATGCCTTATCTTTGAAAAATCATTACTGAATCATTTTTAAAATGCTGCTGGAACAGTATATATTTAAACAATATATGCTGTTTTGTTTCATCCTTTTGTTTACTTCTTCATCGCCTTGCCGTAAGGATCAGTTTGCCGTTTTAACCTAAGACTACACTGGTAGCCATTATGCGATCCGCGTCAAACGAGGGGAAAAAAAGCGCGGATAAGTCATCGTGGGTTTGGTTTCACTACTGATTGGTTGAGGGAACAGAGAGATTAAGATTCACGTTTATCGCAAACGGCAAAAGTCATACTCAAGTTGAGAATTTCTCAGAATAGATAATAAGCGGATAAAAACAGCCGCGAACGATTCCTATGGTTAAAACTGGCATAAAACTACTTATTTTTGTGTAGAAGGAATAATGAGCATATGAGCATCACGTGGTACAAATTCGCGTCTGCCGTTTGGCGTAAACGTGAATCTTAGGGACCGGAGCTTAAGCAACAGCGTTTTTGAGCGACGAACGTCAACCGGAAGTGGACTTTTTGCATTATTGGGCGGTGGTTTGGTTGAAACTCTCGGGTAAATCGTCTTTATAAGAGAAAAGAAACTTATCAATACAAATTTCTTAGCGTCAAGGCATATAGTAAGGGAGAAGACCTAACTTCCGGTTCACGTGCGTCGCTCAAAAACGTCTTTGCTTAAGCTCCCTATTTATCGCCGAGGGGGGGGGGGGGGGGGGAGGGGGGGGCGGAGAATTTGGGGTTGAACAAGGTGAAATTTAGCCGATCCCCCCTTTGAATGTTACTTCACTGAAGTGGTCCCCCTAATAACTTTTGATAACTTTCGCGATCCCCCACCACATGTCTTCATCCCCCCCCCCTTTGAATCCTTCCAAAGTTTTCAGCGATCCTCCCTTTTGGGTTCTCAGTTACGACCGATCCCCCCTTTTGTTCTCCCTCCCCAGCGAAAAATAATGACCGGTACCTTAATCTCTCTAATGACGCAAAATATTCTAGCCAATCACGAAGAGTATACGTAGCAATGCATACTCAGCTAGATAGATACCTAGAGGTGTACAGAGCTTTTGTAATGTATTTACTTCGCAGAGCACATGGTTCATTACTTTTCCATGCTTCTTTTTTGGTTTAGCGACTGCGCCTGTACTTCTCACAAAATGGGACGGTACTGTATTCTCACCAAACTATCCTTTTACGTATCCTGCAAACACCACTCTAACGTGGATCAAGACTGTCTCAAGTGGAAGTAGAATTACGATAACCATCAACGATTTCCAGGTAAGAAAAAGCGAGGTTCTCTAACCACCAGCACATTGCCGGTCGAAGCCTAGCTAGGTAGAGAAGAATCACGCCTGAATACGTTACCCTCTCTCTTCGCCAGGGGGGAACTGAGTATGAGCTATTGCTGAAAGCAACAGAAAGGATCAAAGAAGTTGTTATCCCGGTTAATGGTGCACACTTCTAACAAAAACACTATTTCACATACACTCCTTAGGGTCCTTTAATTTTTTTCCTGGTTGGCTATTTCATTTTAGAGGACCTTTCAAAACTGTCTTTCGCGAAATTCATCGATCGAAAATTCCATCGTTCACGTGAGGACAATTGACCAATAGGAGACTGAGGGTTTTAGCATGTCGTAGCCTTAGAAGTAGCTTGCATAGCATGGCGGTTTCGGTTGGACGCGCAAAAAGCTATAAAGGCGGGCGAGGGCGCCTCAGACCTCGCCGCGCAGTTGTGCGCCTCGACAAAACCGCCATGCTACGCAGGCTACCTTAAAAGCTCTAAAAGACGCCCTTATATATATATATTTTTTCGCTCGTGAATTTATGATGTGATTCAAATCCATTCAGGCGAAACAAGTCGACTTCGCCACTTCGTCGCTCGCTTTGTTGCGACCTCATTGAAGTAAGCTTTGAGAAATTATGAGAGGTCGACTTGTGGCAAGTCTATATTTTACCGGGATTTGTTTGAGGCACTGATGACGATCGCAGATGTTTTACGTAGTTCGAACCTTTAATTGAGCATCGTGACAACATCTTACGTTGCGACCTTTAGTAATGTATTTAAATAGAGGCTTCTTTGTCCAGTTCAGTTAGAGAGTGAAAGAGGGCGGGGAGACCACAGATACCATTTTAATACAGGGTTTGCTGTATCAACAATTTGACTGAGTTAGTTTTCTTAACGATAGGGATAACTAAGAGTGTGATCACACTATTCCGGATAGCCTTTGCAAGCCACGAAAATTATACTGAATAGGGCTTCTGTTCACACACAAGAACGGTTGTAGCGGCGCGATTTCTGTGACGGAGCCAAGCTGCGCCGTGCCGCGACAATAGGGAGTTTACGCAAAGACGACCACGACGGCAACGAGAACGTCAAAAAAGCAATAGGCTTAGAAAAGGAAAACAACAACTTTGCACGTGCATCACGCTTTTGCCGTCGTTGCACGACTACAACGTGAAACTGCCTAATTTCACGTTTTGTCGAGGAGGGGAACAAAAGGCAACAACTTTCTTTTCTTTTACTGAACTTTGATGCAGTCCTTTAGAATTCAACTCCAAAAATAATTGCCAACATTTGACGAATTAAACGAGATGGAATAAGCGCGACTGAGTTTGAGGCAGCGCAAATTCACTTTTTAAGTGACGTTTTCGTAGCCGTCGCCGTCTTCGTTGCGTAAACTCCCTAATCTCTAAAGAGGAGCGTCTCATATCGGATAAGTTTCGTGCTGTACTTTGGTGTACATGTAGTGAGCAACCATCCGTCCTGTCGCTGAAGTAAAAAAGTAGGAGTGAGGACTGGAAATTAGTGTACCAAACCCTCTCGGCCAACCGCGCCAGCACGATATTCGACGTGTGTGAACGAGTTATTGTAACCCTCGTCCAGTGCTGTTCACACTTTACTGGATAGGTTTTCTATGCGGCACGAAAATCTACCCGGTATAGTGCGGACAGCACCTAAGCGTATACTTGATTTTCTCAAAACAGACGCAATGCGAAGGAGATTACTTAGAGATCAGAGATGGAGACAGCTTAGCATCTCCGGTGCTCGCAAAGTTTTGTGGGAGATCCGGAGCACGTCAGAGCGTCAGTTCATCAGGAACACACATGCTGTTGCATTTTGTTTCTGACAACGTCACTGACAGTTTCAGCTCACGAGGGTTTGACCTAACGCATTCTGGTAAGTAAACAATCAAAGACTAAGTAACGTTAGATTACCAAAATCATGAAGAAAATGTATTGAAATCATCTGACAAAAGACGTTTCGATTTATACAAGAGAAGTTATACCTCTTCTTGCTCAGATTCCGATTTGAACGTGTTAGACTGGGTTGGCTTTCATAAGGTGACTGAATAGGGAGGCGGAAAGAAACATACTTTGAAATAAAGTAGCTAGGAGTTAACACAAGTAAGGTCTTGATCATTAAAGTCAGCTACTGAGGGTACCCTGTGACAGTGTCGCCACCTTAGTATCCCTGTGTACCTACGCCAGATTGGATACCAACCTGAGAAGATAACAATAACAACAAAAATACTGGCAAGATACACTTGCATGTACATGTGTAATCTTGTACCCAAAACTCCCACGGGAAGACAGAGTGAAATCAGGGTACAAGATTAGTATATGTGTCGTGGTTCAATTTTATCCGTGTTTGAAATTTAATTTCCCTTTGTCAATTTGGGTATGTTAATTGAAGTTATGGGGCGCTTTCCATTCAGCCCAAAACTCTGGAAATTTCGGTTAGAAATCAAATGGAACGGACCATTTCGGTTCGGTCCGACCGGAATATTTGGGACCATGCAGCTTTGAAGGTGGTCCACTTTGACCGGTCCTCTCATTTCGGTCAATCACCAGACCGAAATATCCCTTTCCATTTTCCTTTCGAAAATTGTTATCCGCAGTACCGCTCTTTTGAGAGGAACAATAACCAAAGAACAACAACCAAACGTGGGGTGGTTTGGGTCGGGTGTGTGCAAGCGGAATGTACCGTTGTACCGAGTTTGAAGCAAATGGACAATATTGAACCAGAACATATATGCTACATGTTCATTCGCCTTTTCAATGTACAGGTGTTTGCAAACTCCAGACAAATGCAACAAGTGGCGTCATAACTACTCCCCAGTACCCTGGCCTCTACCTAAACTATATGGACTGCCTTTGGACAATTAAACTCCACCCATCAATGCTTATCGCTCTCGAATGTCACGACATTGCCTTGGAATATAAAGAAGACTGTACATATGATTACATGGAGATACTCGCGGGTGTGTCGCTTGATGATGCTCATGTTCTTGGTCGATTTTGTGGTATCCACAACCATTCTCTAACATTTGAGAGGGATGGAAATATGAGCATACGGTTTGTATCGGACAGTGATAAAGAGTTGAGTGGATTTCGTTGTGCATACAACGTCGATAAAGGTTAGTGCAACATTGGTAGTTTAGCAGTAGTTAAAAAGTCCTAATTTAGGCAAAACAAAAAAAAGCTGTAACGTATAAGACCCCGTCGGAATCTTGTAATAATATGATAACCACAGTCTAAGAAACTGCTCATGGTTTAGGTTTGTAGCATATGAACACCAACAGTGGAAAGCACTGTCGTCTGAAAATGTTTTTGAATCATCAACGGGCATTTGGCAAATAAGTGATAGAGTCACCTCTTTCTAAAACGGGTTGAGTCCGAAATTTAGTGTTCCGCCGTCTTAGGGAGCTGCTTGTCAAAGAAAATGACTAAAGAGCTGCAGGCACCTACCAGTGGCGGATCCAGGGGAGTAGCCCCCCTTTTATTTTTAGACCAAACAGAGGCCCGAAGGGCCGAAAAAATTTTTTCGAGACCGGTCTCCCTTATCTCAGAAGGTCTGGATCCGCCACTGCGGGGCTACAATAGGTGTTGGTTTTAGGGAGGTGTTGGTTAAAAGAGAAATGGCCGTAAAAAGAAGATAATGAGTATCCTTATTTAGCACTAATGATTAGGAGATCTATGGTGACTCATTTTCACATGGATTAGCATCAAATGCACCTGCACAGAGTTTGACAGATTACAATGAAAGTGTACTCAAGAACGGAAGAAAGAAAGAAACCGCGTAACACTTTGGCCGGATCACTAGCACACAAGATAAGCCGATGATGAACTCTCATGTTGCCAGTAACTGCACCAATGCTCTCAAATCAACCACTCACGACTAACAAGTGATATGAAACGCACCTCAAAATACACGTAAAAGAGCCAAGTCTTTGTGTTTAGTGCTGGAGTGTGTTCTTATGAGCAGTCGCTTCGTTTATCGTTAGTCAAGGGAGACTGGACCGAGTGGACCACCTGGACAGAATGTTCCCAGACGTGTCACCATGGAAACCAGACTAGGTACAGGACATGCTTGAATCCTCTACCAGAGAGTGGACTGGAACTGGTTTGTGGTCATGTAGCAGACAATGAGACGAGAAGCTGTTTAATCTCGAACTGCAGTAAGTGACTGTCAGTTTCTCATATTCAATTGATTGTTGAATTCTGTTCTCTTTGAGGAAAGCAGACAATAAAGTTAAAGGCCTATTGGGCCTAAAATTTGCTGATATGGCGAGAGCGAAAAACATGTCAACTATAATAACGAAAACAGCAAAGAAAAAAAGAGATGAGCTTTCCCGGGCCTTGTTTTGAGAGAATTTCGCCAAAGAAGAACGGCGTGGAGAAATTTTACTTGCTTCAATTATTCGCCGTTTTTTTTCTTTATTATTCATAGCTGAATTGTATAACTTAAATTGGCAGGATTTGAAAGTAATCGTTGTTCTAAAAGTTTTCATGCTGAAATATGACCAGTTATATAACATGGTGTAACCTTTTCGAACGAAACCGATTTCTTTAAATAACCTCGTTCATTACACGGACGCTTTTTCCACTCTACAAAAACAAAAGTAACTTCAAAATGAAATCACAACATAAGAGAAAGGATGAAAATGAGTAATAGTCCACATAGAATCCCTTGCAGCCATTCTACTCATGTTTGTGAAATTCAACAAACAATTCCCCCGTGACAGTGATATGGGCATCCCCGCGTTTTGGGCATCCCCATTCCCAAAAACTCTAGTGATATGGGCATCCCCTGTAACCCTAACCCAATCGCTAAGGTAATATGTGAAGGGGATGCCCATATCACTAGGGGTTTGGGTATGGGGATGCCCAAAACGCGGGGATTCCCATATCCCTGTAACACCCCACTTCAGAAACTTAAGGGAGAATGGGTGCAAACTTTAGGTGCAGTGATTAATGGATCGTTTGAGTGGAAAAGCGTTAATTATGATTAGTCGATATTTTTCAAGGTAACCATTGACCAATCAGAGGTAACGCTTGTCCACCTGCACGATCCCAGAAATCGTTGCGTCGATACTTGTATCCATTTCCTTTGTAGTTTCCTGGAGTGGGTCCTTGGCCTTAAAGTTAGGTCTAAAACTTCATTTTCGTTGCAGTACCAGTTGACGGTGGCTACAGCAGCTGGTCCAACTGGTCTGCGTGTAACGTGTCTTGTGGAACTGGGTTTAGGAACAGATCTCGTAGCTGCACCAACCCGCCTCCTGCTTTCACTGGCAAGAACTGTTCGGAAATTGGCGTTCCATGGGAGACAACGGAATGCGTGCTAACCCATTGTCCAGGTAAATCAATTAATTCTTTTCACTGAAATGGGGACTTTTAGTCTTCCTTAGTGAGGGTAATTATAGATTTAGCCAGTGCTAAAAGCGAAACTCTCGATAATATTTATAGTTCGTTCAAACAAAATATAAAATCGTGTAATGCTAAGCGGCCAAGGCAACGCCAGAGAACGATGAAAAACAACAATAGGTCTAATTAGCAAAAAAGCAACTTTGCACGTAGTAGCTCTTCTTCAAATCATTTGTGTATCTAGCAGCACACTTTTTTTTGTACATGTTTTTGCCGTTGTTTTGCACGAGTACAACGTGAGACTTCCAGAAACTTCTTAAGGTAGGGAAAAACGGGCAACAAAAAACGTGCAACTTGTTTTGCAACATTGCTGCAAAACGAGTCGAATAGCGGTGTTGCGTGTTTTACTACCCACGTTCAAACTTGTTAATAACCTGATTTGTTGCAAGACAGGTTTCAATTGATGTGGGCGGTAAAACGCGCAACATCGCTATTCAACTTGTTTTGCAGCAATGTTGCAAAACAAATTGCACGTTTTTTGTTGCCTGTTTTTCCGTACCTTTCGGTTACACTTTTAATGGAGGAAATGTGGTACGTGTTCTCGTTGACTTTATTTCACTGCCGCGCATTTTCACCTTGCATTTGATTGGTGGCCGCAAGCATTTCTCATTTTGTCACCGCCGCTACATGTTGTTCTTCCAACAAAAAAATGTCTCCTTTTTTTATCTCTAGCTCTAGATCTCTATCGCCCTTTTTCTCTTTGAGCTTCGCTGGCCTGCCGCCTACTTTCTCTTTTTCTCTGTCTTTCTCTTGCTGTGTATTCCAAACTTGTGGACATAACAATTAATCTAAGCTTAATACTTTAGACAACACGGATACAGAAACAATTTCCGCTTTCCGTTTTCGTCTTTATTGACTCTTTAGCTGTCTCTGTTTTACAAGACGCCGATGGCTATGCGATTTCCCGCCAAAATAACCTCGAGTTGCATTTAGGTTGCCATACTTGTTGATTGAGTTATTTTGCATTGGTTTGCCTGTGGTGCGGACGGACCGTCGGGCGTACGGTCACGTGATTACCAAATTTTCTCGGATGGGTAGATTACAGACGACGATCGAATAGTATCCCATGATGCATTTTTCCAGAAGCATCACAAAATATCGCAGTCATGGCAGATCCATCGTGAAATAAGGTCGTTTTCTCGTCGGCTTTTTTCTAATTGGTGTTCCAGTAAAAGTAAGAAAATTGGATTATTTTGTTAATTGCATTATTTTGTTATTTCTCCGATTTGCAATGGTTTAAGAGCGAAGTTTCTACATAGAAACACTACCGTAATTTTCATTGTTTCACTTCGTCTTCGCATCACAAAGTGTTTAGTGACCCACGACAAGGTCATGAATATTCGCGATTTTTTGGATTATATGTTGAAATCTTCCAAATGTGGACATCATGCCAGCAAAATGAAGTCCTGAATATTGTACAGGCTGAGAAGTACCCAGAAGTACCCACATTTTGAAGACTTTTTTATCGACCAAAGATGACTGAAATTTAGTATTTTTTATCACATTTCAACGCCATGGCTACAATCAGTTGGGCGCTTTCGAGATCGCTTTATGCCGAAGCAATCACTTTGTATTTTTAAAGTGGTTGTTTTTAAAAGGCATTTGACAATAATTATTTTAATTAGAACAAGGAGCGGTGAATAATGGTGTGTTTCAGTGTGATAGGAACCCAAACAAAGGTGCCCGGCAGCATGCAAGCGGCATAATGTTAAACAAGCCTGCTCAGAATTTGAAAAAGAAACATCAGAAACTTTATTTATTCAAAAGAACAGATCAGTATTCTGGCCAGGAAATTTCCTTGAAGATTACTTGAATCAATACCGGGTAGATTGTGCTTTAGTTGATTGTTTGTCGCATCGATAGGTTAAATTTTATTTGTAACTGCCATTGTAAACTGACCTCCTTTGAGCGCGATGCTGTTATAAATCCTCCTTTGGTAATTAGTTTCACAGCGTAGCGGCTGTTTTGTTGAAGCCACTTTTTAGATCAGTCATGGTTTCGGTTCTCCTAGTAAACCTTACTTATCATGAAATGTCACGTACGCAGTGATAATATAACATGAAACGAGGTGCATCATGGGATACAATTCGATCGTCGTCTGGGTAGATTACCTCATTTTCTTACCCATGGTGCTCCGCTACAAACGGTTTCCAGTTAACAGGATAAAGGTCAAGTCCCACGAATGAGTTTATTCTCAAAGGCATACAAGGGATTTAATGTCTACGCAAAAAATGTTTATGTTCTCTTATCCATTGAAATGTAACGGCTGCATCTTATTTTTCAATTGATGCTGTTTGAAATAATATTAATCAGTAGTGTGGTAATAATCAAGTGTTATTTTTATTCAAAAGGTTCGGCGAGCGTGATGTCGATTTCAAGCCCGACCAGTCACTTTGCAACCTCCACTTATGTCATGCTACACTCCTTTTTAACAGTAACTTCGAGCCACAACTCTTCAGTACAGCAGTTAGCTACAACTTCGTCAAGTTATTCCAGCGTAGCTATCTCGCCTAGCAATTCTGGTGCCGTGCCCTTTCTCGGCGACTCGCATGCCACGCCCTATTCTAAATTCTCTCTTTTCACTTCCTTGACAAGGCCGTCAAGCACGCCATCTTCCGCAAGAAACATTCTGTCCGCGAGTTCAACAAAGAACTTGCAAAACAGAATGACTTCGGATGTTCAAGGGGTACACGTGAAAACTTCACATTCCACTCTGGACGAACTACATACATCAAACAAAACCATTCTGAATGACAGACCAATTATCTCTGCTAACTTTTCAAGCAGTAACATTTATTCAACTGACGAAATTTGGAAAACAGCTCCCAGCTATTATTCGTACTCTTCAAAACCGCGGCGTCTATCGACAGAGCCCTTAACACTAAAAAGCAAGTTATTCGGAGACTCTATCTCTACAGTTGGACAACCCGGGCAACAAAATGTGGAAATTTCAAGTGGTTCTTTTCTCTCTCGAACAAAATTTAAAAGCTTCAATTCTCAAACAAATTCAACTGCTTCTATCTCAAAAATATCTTCCAGCTATCCATCAAATTCTTCAATAACCTGGCATGTGTTTTCAGAACCATTGACATCAAATAGCGACTTACTTAAAGACTCTATCTCGACTGTTGCACTAACAAGGTATCATACGATACGGGTTTCGAGCACTAGCATACACACTACTTTCTTACACTCAAAAACAATACTTAAAACCACAAATTCCCAATTAGATACGACGTATTATGCATCATCCCGCCACCTATCAAATTCCTACACACCTTCGAAAGAGTTCGCAAAAAAAACTGGACAACCGATTGCGGGAATTTCAACCGTGCTCACAAGAACATTTTCGGCAAGTTATACTTCCACCTACCTGTCAAATTCGTCCACATCTTGGCAAGTGTTGCCGGCACCCTTTACACCATATAGCAAGTTACTAAGAGATTCTTCTCCTACAACTGTACAAAAACGACAAAGCGTTGTAGAAATTTCTAGCTTTGGTTTAAATGCTGTTTCCTTAGTCCTTCGAACAGTTACTGAAACCTACAGTTCTAAAAAAGATTCAAATACCATAAGGACTAGAATATCTTCTAGCTTTCTTTCGCTTTATTCAAAACCTTTACTAAACAAAACAAGTGAGGATTCTCAGGCAATGCACATAAGTAGCACGCATTCTACGCTGGACGTATCTGATGCGTCGAGTAGTTCCACGTCGCACGATAGAGCAATTTTTTCTGCTAACGTCTCAAACACCAAAGAAGATTCAACTGTTGAAAATAGCAAAATATTTTCCGTGTATCAGTCATATTCTTCAACACCGACACAACTGTCAATGAAACCCTCAACACTGAACAGCAACCTAGTCAGAGATTCCAGTTCCCAAGTTAGGCAAACAGGACAGCCCATTCTGAGCATATCGCATACTGTTCCTTTCCTCTCTTCCACAATCTTGGAAAACTGCAGTTCTCAGGCGGATCAAGGACATCATGTTACGTCTATGCAAACAAGCTTGAGAGCGTCAGAGTCGCAGAAATCACAGCAGTCACATATAACATGGAGGAATCACAGCAATGGAATAACATTACACACTCTACCCGCTACGGCGTCTTTTGAACCACACCCAAACAATCTCGAATCATCAATAAGAACGGAGATTTTGGCAACCAAAATGGACCACGGACATACAGAATCCGGCTCTACTGCGAATGTCAGTGGGGCGACTGCCACGTTACCCACTTCAACCAATTGGAAGCTCTACTACAACAGGACACAAGAGTCGTCAATTATGAGAAGCCATACTAGAAGGACTATGGCACAGTCCACATGGAGGACCCATAGCGTATCTGGCTATTATCACCGCAACAACTCTCAAAGTAGATCTTTTTCAACAGCTGAAAGCACAATGCAATCGACGTGGAGGCCAAATATCGATGGGGAAAGCCTTTATCTTACTACCACGAGTTATGTTAAACTGACTAGCTTTTTGTCATCAGTCATGTTGTTACCAAGTACCCATAATGGTGCTGAAGCATCAAGTATAAGACGTATTCAAACTCAAAATAGCATGTTGACCTTGGCAACGCTTGGCCAGTTTTGTCAGCAAGCAGGTAAATATTAAAGGAAAAAAGCAGTCAATATCAGAATAAAAATAGGTGAAGTTGACGCTCGTTGGATTTCACATAAGCCCTAGCTTAAGCTACGGTAAATAGGGCGACTAAAACGAGCAAATTGTTTTGCTCAAGTTCCGAATAGTTATTGCAAAACCTAGAACTACACTCCACGAACTGCAACAACTTTTCGCAACCTTCCGCAACCCGCAACATCCTGATTCTGCATGATTCGTTTCAAGGCAGGTTTGATTCGCAGGTGCTTTTTAACTCGTCTTGCAGCAATGTTGAAAAACTAAATGCACGTTTTTGTTGCCCTATTTAAGGTAGCTTTATTCTTATGATTTACAACTGATAGCCACCGTTAGCTACCAAGCAAGGTTTTCTAGAGACACTGATTTTCAACCACTAGTCTTCGTTTAGGGTTGCACCTATCAAACTGTTAAGTTAAATAAACAGAATGATCCTAGGTTTACGTCATCTCTTTTTACTCATAGGTTCTTCATCTCCTCCGATGGTACCTCCAACTCAAACTTCTCCGCTGCTGTTCACAAGAGAGACAATCATTTCACCTGCTCAGAACCAAAGCAAAATCAGTACATGGTGCTCTTCAATACATATTTCTGAAACGATACTCAGCAACTTCAACGTCATACATAACTCATCCCTAAATACTCCTCAAAATGGAGTTACACTATCTTCATATGTCATAAGATCAAGCAACCACATTTTCAAGCTGGCAACAAAGAGGGAAATTTTGCATTCAACTGAGCAATCTTCAGAATATGTCACAAGATCAAGCGATCACATATTTTCGCTGTCAACCATTTCGAAAATTTCGCACTCGAATGTTGCTTTTCCGTCGTCCGATAGTCAAAATACAGAAATGGTGTACTCATCACGAACATCTGCGACAAGTTCAATATCCGGAAGTCAAGTGGGTGTTGCTAGTTCTCGTTCAGAATCGTACCAGGTCAATCCCGTATTATCCTGGGGAAGGAAGACTGCAGAAACGAAAAAAGACCCCGGTCATACAGAAACCGTTACCATCTCTCATGCCACAGCAACGTGCACCACAACTGTGTGTTGTGAAGCAAGCAGTGTATATTGGCCAAGGGCAATGGAATCCAGCATGAACCAAGCAAACAGAGAAAGCACTCATGCCACCAAAATGTTACAAATGGTAACAGCACAGGTAACAAGCCATTTTAAAGTGTCTTTTGATCGGACCGCTGGATCCGAGATGGACGACACTGAAATAAACACCAGCTCATCTACACAATCACCAATATCAGCTTCTCAAGTCAGTACCACATTGTCAAGGCTGTCCGTCACTATATGTCCATCAAGAACAGGTTGGTTACAGATTGATCTTTTCAATTCCAGGTTAAACTAACCAAACCTAAAAACTGAGAAAAACGTATTCTTGATAACGCAGGTGATTAGAAGGTAGTCGAGACTCGACGAACTGGAACAGGCATGGGTAGACCCAGAGGGGATCAGGGCTGTTCAATTGTTAATTCCACCCTCCCTCGCTTCATTACATTGGCTTCTACCAGAAAACGTTAGTCATAAATACCTCTTTTTCTCCGTAAAGGCCACAACTTTGAAACTTTACTCTATTGTGTTAAGTGCCCGTAACTAAATTCATATCTGAATCTGAGAGGCAAAGGCAACGCGTGTTGGTTCAAGTTTCAATTTGAGCTACCAAATGAAAATTCCATACGACTCATTGGTGGTTATTATTCTAGTTAAAGTGGTTATTTACTGAAGGCTTCCAGTCTGCTGAATGTTGTATAAGATCGGGTGTTCCGGAACCCCATTACCGAATGTGCCCCCCCCCCCCCCCCCCGACCTCCGCTGTTGCGCTACTGTTTGTTACGCCAAATACATTTCTCGCTTCGTACTTCACATACCCCTTCCTCAGCTCAGATATAAACTTGAACTCCCACCACTTAAAGTTCTGGATCCGTCCAAGCAGGCATGAATATGTCTCCATCTGTAAGGCACGAACATATTTAACTTTGCGTTTATTAAAGGCTTCCTTGACTTCCAATTCAAATGCTCGGAACTTAAATGTAGCGTAAGCCTGTCTCTGAAATGTCACAACCACCTCTGAGACGTTCTACAAGACATGATACTCTTTCTGTTTCTTCAGAAGTGTAGTTATTGGTACAAGACCCAGTTGCAACTCTCCGTGTGCAAACCCCTTTAAGTTTTTTTTATTACAAACAGTTCATGCCAAACTCCATAAGATATATACATATTTGTAACGCGGAAATAAAGCCTTCTCTTAGTTCTTCACTCTCCTTGTTGGAAAGGTTCGACCGCACTATCCTAGAAGTTTCTAAATAGCTCAGATACCACAGGCAATATAATCTGCCAGATACTGATTTCATTCCTTACGTTTTTCTTTTAGCCCCAAGCAGTCCAGCAGTTGATTCGACCACATCCACCTTAACATTTCCGTGGCACTTACTTCCTTTCGTGGTAATTTCATTAGTAATTTTTGTCGCTCTCGTTACCTACTGCTTACGCGTTCCTGACATAACAGAAAAGATTTTTCTCGCATTTAAAGAAAGGAAAAAGCAAATTACGCGGTCCAGACAAGAGAAAAGCTTCGACGTGATGAAAGGAGATGTCTTCAAACATTTTGAAGCTTCAACATTCCATTCCTATCAAAGGGAGTTATTTTACGACGCGACGTTAAACTATGCTATGTTTGAGAAGAGTACGACAAGAGCTATCGAGTTTTCCATTCACCTAGACGAAGAGGACCAGAGTGCAGGGCCAGAAGAAGCTGTAGAAATATCTTGTGTATTAGGAGATGAACCTGCCAACGGAAAACAAGCGAGCGGCTCGCTAAGTGAGATGTTTGATACGCAGTGATGTTGTGAGGTCTAGCGCCAAGAAAATGGTGTATTTAAACGATTCATGTTGCTACGGCATCTGAATATTCCTACTACACTGGTTGATTGTATCAACTAAACATTGCAGGGGACGAGCGAAGACTGAGCTTCATTCCCATTGTCAAGTTCACTTTCTCCCAGGTCTCCCCAGCCAGTCCCCCATTTCAGATTGGAAGGCACTAGATAACATCGACCTAAACCAGATTGTTTCTTTCAGCAAAATTACATGAAGAACAACTTAAGTCCAACTTTACTGCGTAATATAAAAGTGAAATAGAAAAACTCCACTGTGATGCTTTGAACCCGGGTCACTTGCTTTATAGCCTACATCCATATCCACTACACCATCGAGGACTAGCTGCCAAATCCATTAATTTTTAAAATATACAGACATGTTCTTATATATGCCGTACCCCATTACAATATTTGAAAGCTAACCGTTTTCAGTTCAGTGCTTAACCCTAATCACTGTAGATCAGTGCTTAACTCTCTACTGTGTTCTCTCCATAACTGGAGCTCTGTAGTTTTGGTTTCTTCAGCTATTATAGCCTCATTCGTGCCATTACGGAAATAATGCGTTGTGTAAAGTTCATAAGGTGTCCAATCTGGCTTCAGTCGATGTTATCTAAGGCTAACCTTTCAGATTATTTGTTACGAGACGAATTAAGCGAGCAATTTCAAAAAGGGGAGGGGGGAGTAGGTGGGGTCACAAGATGACACAATGTGAAACAGTCTTAGCAGTAACGCAGGAAACGCTATGTGCAATCCAAAGGCGCGGACCTGATGCAAGCGTGCTACAATAAAACAATGTGTTGACTCATGATTCCACTTTTAAAGCATGGCAAGAAGTTTGAATGCTGAACGGAAACTAGGCATGACAAGAAGTATTATTATGGGTCAGGCAGGAAGGATAGGTTAGATCAAATATTTTTGGCGAAAAACAAGTTACGCAACTGCCAACATTGTCTTAGCCGCATTAAAGGACTGTAGACCGGCCATTTTGTCTCAGGAGATTTAAAAAGCTTTGTTTATGCACGGCTAGCCTCGTTCTCTCTACGAGGCTAGCTGAGTATAAACAAAGCTCTTTAAATCTCCTGAGACAAAATGGCCGTAGTGTGACAAAGGCTTCCAAGAAGGGTTATCATTAAGTCCCATCGACCTCAGGCCCTTCGGACACCTCATGAAATTTACACAACGTAGTTTTCCCTTGCCTTTTACAGATTAGGGTTAAGCATTGTTTCGAAACTGGTTAGGTTCTTTTTTGGGGGTTGGGGCTGATGCTATATGCACTTAAATTATTTCACTTGCATCCAGCAAGTCCTCAGTGGTCTAGTGGTTTGCGTAGCATACTGGATCATTTAGGTCGTGGGTTCGACTCCTACTGTCTTTCGTACAATTTTTTTTTCTTTCAAATTGAAGAGACTTGCACTTTCATGAACATTTCCAGCTTGAAATATCATCTAAGTGTGATATAAAAGCAGAAAACAGTTCTAGCTTGTGTAAATTTCACAAGGGGAGAAAGGGGCTGAGGTCGATGGGATCTAATGCTGATCCCCAAGAAGCCTGACCGTTATATATATTTTTCGCTTATTAACGGATAAAAACAGTTTCGTTTTGAGCGTTTAAATTCGCTGTTGGTTAGTTAACGTTTGTTGTTAAAAAAAAAAAAATCCACTACACAAAAATAATATTTACGATAACAAATGCCGTGGAAAATTTAATTTGAAACAAGGAAGCTTTTCTCTCTTTTAGTTTAATAAGTGTTCAACAATGATTTTCTTCATCGGAAATTCTACATGTTTTCAAGTCACTTGAAACTTTCTAATGACTGATAAACTATCAGGTCCTACAATAAGTTAATTACAGCAACTTTTCTAACATAAAAATAATTCGTAATTAAATCGACGACTGAAACAAGTTTAATATGAGCGTTGCAGTCACAAGCTTCGCTATAATAAAGCTTATGCGAATTGGAAAATAATTTTTCTTCCTTCCCTCTTTCCCGTTTTTCACTTCCGTGTTCGAAACCAAGATTTATCTTCAGACAACGGGATAATAGGCAACTCAAGCAAAGGCATTTTTCATCGACCGACGACGTCATCGGAAGTGAGGCCTTTTTGCCTTTTAATATGCCTTGACGCTACCGAATTTGTATTGCTTAGTATTTTTACTCTTATAGAGATAATCTGGCCGAAAATGTGGGCAAAACCACTGTCCAAGTGTGCATACGTCCACTTCAGTTTGACGTGGTCGCTAAAAAACGTCTAGTAGCCCATATACAATCCTCAGACCTCCTCAGTTCTGATCTTGGACTTATGTGTTCAAATGGAGACTCACACTTCATGTCCAGTTTCAATCACAACCTTAATCATGGCCTCAACCCAGGAACAAAGAGCTAACGAGTTCGCTCAAATCCTATACAAACCCTGACAATTTATGCTGACTTGGCAAGGTCGTGAGAAGTGTTACCAGCTCACAAACTCTTAGGCAAGAACCAAATTTATCGGGCGTTCACGCGGGCGATGTTCGCTGCGGCTTTTCTCTCACGTTCACTTGTGGGAGCAGCCGATGACGTCACTGCGGGTATGTCCATTCGACTCCTCCTCAAAGAGGTCTCCCACGTAACCCGGTTCTTTGTCTAGTCACACAGGGGGAGGGAGCTTTGCGTGACGAGACAAAAAGAACGTTTAAAGACAAACTCGAGTAGATACTGCCTGAGATTCCTAATGCGTCAGAAAGTTCAGTAAAAATCACATTGTCGCCCTATGTAAGGGAATACGGATTCCAGAATCCGGGAAAGTTTAGCTTGGGGAATCCTGAATCCGGAAAATTTTGCTTGTGGAATCTGGAATCCCAGGCTTTGGAATCAGGAATAAAGCTCAAGGAATCCGCAATCTCACTTACGATTGGAATCCGGAATCCACGTTCCGTTGACAATGAATCTGGTATCCAGTACCTGGAATCTGGAATCCACGGCGTGGAGTCCAGAATCCAAGACTGCGTTTCCTTGGGAGTCGCAGTGAAAGCTACCAGTATGGACGGATTTTACTGAGGGACTTCTACGCAGGTTCCTCGGGTCGACATATGCCAGGTTCACGAAATCTTAAAGGAGCTGTGTCACGAAATTCAGCCAAATTAGGTAATTACAAAATGCCCGTTAAATTAAGAGAAAAGTAAAAATAACCGCTTAAGACATTAAAGGGAGGTTAAAATAACATAACAGACACAACAGCTGCCAGGATGGGCAAAACTGAAGAAGATTGAAAGGGACTAAAATTCGGGTTTTTGAAAACTGTTCAGCCGAACAGTTTTTCAAAGTTGATCCCTGCTGCTTGCAACTTCAAAAATAATGCTCAGGAGACATATTTGTTTGTCTCGAAACTCTGATTTTGTTATTTCCATGTAGTTTCTTTGCTTACTTTAAGTTCCATAGCGATTGAGGACGAGTAATTGGCAAAATTAAACAAAATGAACTGGACTGCCGTGACACAGCCGCTTTAAGTCGCAAAGAATGCTCTTTATAAAGGCAATTGAAAACTGTTAGCAGATTTACATGAAAACTGACAATCGACCACCTCACACTTGATAGTAGGGAAAAGAAATTTGACTATCCTAGAGTATGGGCGACTTTAGTCTCTTGAAATAGTATTGTGAACAAATTTACAATCAAAGCACGTTTGGACCTCCGGGTCTGGTAAATCAATCGAAATTGCGCCCATGGCATCAAAATCAATCACAATTCGCCTCTTTAGAAAATAGAAGGAGACTGCGCCAAATTAACTTTCGCAAAGACACCTGGGACTGTAAATAAGGTCTAAAAGACTGGCCAATAGGGAGCTTAAGCAACGATGAAGGCGACGTCAAAGAGGCCGGCAAAAAAGCAATAGGTTTAGATTGGCAAAACAACAACTTTGCAAGTGCATCACGCTTTTTTATACATTTCTTTTCCGTCATTGCACGACTACGACGTGGAAATCACGATTTGTCGAGGACGGGAACACAAGACGACAACTTTCCTTTTCTTTTCCTGAACATTTGACGACATGGAATAAGCGCCCTAAAGTTTGAGGCGGCGCAAATTCTCTTTTTAAATGACCTTTTCGTAGCCGTCGCCGCCGTTGTTGCTTAACTGAGCTCCCTAAAAGCTGACCGGCACGTCCCCGGTGACGATCCCAGAACTGCCGGAACCATTTCGGCTCCAGTTCCTTGACGGAATTCAAAAAACGATATTGTAAAACCAACCACGCCGCGCTGACACAAAGCAGGGGTCAATTTAATACAACTTTTACAAGCCTAATTTACAAGTGTAGCTGTTGTAGTTCAATTTTATCCTCGGTTTAAATTTTTATTTTCCTTTGTTTTGGGGTATGGTAATAGATGATAATGACTTTCAAACAAAGGAAAGTAAAATTTAAACCAAGGATAAAATTGAACCGCAATATAGCCATTATTTTAGAGTCTGAAAAAAATAGCTACACTTGTAAAATACACCTGTAAAGCTGTTATTAAATTGACCCCAGGTTATTTCTCCTCTGAGTCGTAAGGAATTGCTGTGCTTATTAGTTCCCAAGGTAAGCAAACCCAGGCTTGTCAGACAAGGCAAAGCAAGGCGCAAGCGAGTAACGCACGTCCATGTCACGCAAAATCATGTGCACGTTATTTAACAATCTTCAAATAGGTCAAACAAGTAGTGATCAAGTTCAACTTGCCGGGATCTGAGTAAGCCAAGGTGTTTTCTGAAGTTGCTTCTCTTACTGTCCAAAGTTGAATGTCTGTGGCACAGCCATGTTAGTGAACAAATAGCCTCCTTGTTGCTCGATCCTCTTGGACTCTGGTGAATAGGAGCAGAACAATAGTACGATATAAGAAGTGTGTGGTACATGAAATGGGGGACTTAAGAAGAAATAAGTTGTCTTCGCGGTGTCTTTTGCCTGGGACTGAGAAAAAAAAAAACAAGTGCAAGGTCTTCACTGAAATCATTTTTTACAACGACCGCATTATAATTGCTCGAAAGAAGTTTAATGTAACTGCATAAAGAAGGCTCATTACGTATACATCATACAGATGAAATATCAAGTTCAAGCTTTTCTAACAGTCTTTTCAAAAACACTGCTAGATTTAACAGCTAGGTTTCTGATTCGCTCCCTTGTTTTGCTCAGATTCATCATTTAAAAGTCGATAAAAGACGACATGAAGAAGCAAAATAAATTACTTTTGATTCATATTTCACAGTTTTTACGGACTAAGTCTGGTTTCAGTTCTGTACCGAGACCGGCCGTTGATAAGAACTTGTCCAGAGTTTGCTTAGCTTTCGAACCGGCGGTCTTAAAAATTATTGATAAGTGAAAGTCTTATATTAATTGATTTGTTTTTTTCCTCTTCATCTCATAATATGACTTCGAAGCCCATTAAGCCGACGGCTGTTTTGAATCGATCGGTAAACGGCCTCGCTTCATGCCACTACCAAGAAGAGTGGAAAGTCTTCAACGTAAAACTTACTTTCCGCGAGTCAACAACAACTAGAACCATTTTCAGGTCAAAAGCACGTGTATAATATGAAAAACCTTGGCCATGAACTTGTTTAAATGACCGATACACTTCAAAGTAATGCCTCTCTAGCTTGCAAGCTTAACAGTGTATTTTGTGTCTTTCTCACAACAGCGACAATTTTATACTTTACTACCCCTCCCATAAGGTAAATTCTTGTTAGCCCCTAGATTTCGGGGGTTCACGTGACCAGCTGCAATCAGGGTTCTTTCTCGAAGCAAGAGAGCGAACCCTGGGAACGAGGTTGATATTCTAATTAGTTTCCCTAATGAGTCATTTGTACGTGACGCCATTTTACTACTGCTTCCAGAATCCATCAGGTGTAATAACGGAGACTCCCTGAAGTGCGTTAAGCCTTTGAAGCAGCCGTAGCCAGGAACTTCTCGACTTCTCATCGATAAACCGATGGTTAGAACAGAGGTCGCTGTACCAAGCGTACGGGTATTAGGCCTGGGTTTGAAACTGTATCCTAGCAACATGCAGCGCATGCTCAACAAAGATTTAACCCGATTCATACAGGGACTTTCTCGAGTACGTCAAAATCGAGCAAGTGAAAGAAAGGCTCTGCTGGAATGGTCCCCGTGACTCACCTAAAGCGTTTTTTCTCTGTTCAGCCAGTAAAAATACATCCTGTAATGCCCTAGTCTGTTCACCGTCCAGTACATTGATCAGGGCTGCGTACCAGTCCGGGTCACTACCCTGGAGTGCTAAAAACAACACAAAATACATTTAAATGTAAGTCACGGTGATAAAGTCTTCACTCATTTAACGTAAATGCCCTCTAAAGCTTTTTCACATGGGGACGGGGAGGCTTGTTTCCCGGGGATGGGGGGGGGGGGGGGGGGGTAATGTCTCATATAAGCCATATAGTTATATGCCGCCCCCAAAGGTATGGATTTTAGGCATTTTTTTTTCTGAAAACGGGTATAGACTTTGCTCATTCTACGGGCGCGTATGAATTCCAAATAAATAAGAACGAAAGAAAAATATGCGAATTCGAAATGCATTTAAAGAAATTTTTTATTGGCGCTCTAATCTAAGTAATCACGACATAATTTCTGCCTAAAGGCCAGGTCTGAAAACGGGTGTGGATTTTAGAGGTCTGGTCTAAAAACGGGTGTGAAAAATGGTATTTCTTGGTCTGAAGTAGGGTCAGGATTTGGAGAACCAGGCGGCCACCCCCACCAAGAATTCCCAGGAGTATTCCTCCGGGGCTTGTTTAACCTTTAAGTCCGAATTGTGACCAACGTCAATTTTCTCCTACGAATATCAATAGGGCAATTTATACGAGGAAAAATAAGACGCGTCTTACATAGGACGCGTCTTAAGGGCCCATGTTCACCCTAGATGCATTGCGCGCCCTGTATTCAAGAAAAAAACATTTCGCGTAGTTGAAAATCGCTGCCTTCAGTGTGTAGAGTCAATCCTTGTTAATCTTCCACAGTTCGCAAAATTTGGTTTAAAAGAAAGTCTAAACAGGTGCTTTTGGTATTTTTCTTTACATCTTTCTGGATATTTTGGTCTGGTATCGAGCCTTTTTGTTTCTCGGAGTGTTTGTTTCACTACAGTACTTTCGATGGCGGCGCCATCGAAACGTACGGTTGGAAGACCGCATCGACTGGGGTCGCCGAAGTACATTCGTCTCCGTGGATCCGTTTTTTTAATCTCTGGAGAGATGGGAAAGAAGCTCTTGGCTGCAAATTCTACAGACAGCGTGTTTGCCGAGTTCCTTCTACATCGAATGTTGATGTTCAATTGTAAACAAAGGTCCCGTTGAAATCAGTTGAAAGCAATACAAGCGAGTCAATCTATTAAAAACATGAACAATGCTTTATTTAATTTAATCTATGAAGCGAGTGATATCCTTTACGTAAACTGATCGTCTGGCGTATCGCTCTAAAGTAGCGAGAACTATTATCAGCAAACCAGTCCTTGGCCAAACCTAAAGAAACTGTAACACAGCGATTACAGACTGTAAGCAGTGCTGATTCGACGCTTTGCAAACACAACTTCTCGCCTATTCTTACGAGAACACATACCTAAACCTCCTAAGAATTAACACACAATAATAGATTGAGGAATCAAAACATTTCACAGTCGAAATGGGCTTCAGGAAAATCTCACCTGGTGCTTAGACATTTCGTAATTTTATGACCTTCATTGCGTTCTTCGGACTCGACAAAGCATCCATACGCATTCACTACCAGTTTAAATTTTGAACTGCTTTCTCCGGTGACATTTAACGAAGTCGGCGATATATCTTCCTCCATTTGGAAAAGAATTAAAGTCTTACTGGCCTCTTTGATACTGTCGCCGTTAAGCTTCGGTCAAGCTTGAAAAAAGCTAATCTCCCTCGCAGTAATTTTTAGCATGATCACGCAACGCTCCTCAAAAGTGGAAGCCAATCAAAACGCTGCATTTGACAAAAGAATCGTTTCAAAACAAAAACACAAGCGCGCAAAGCCGTTTGGGTGAACATGGGCCTTTAAATAAAACGCGAACTTTCCGTATAAACTGTACATTTTGTCTAAAATAAGACGCGACTTAGCTAAGAAGCGTTTTATTTTAGAACAGCCCTTAACACCTGTTCTTAGAGAAGACGCGCCTTAGCTAAGACGAGAAAAACGTCGTATAAATGACCTTCACGTCTTACATAAGACGCGAACGCATAGTACGCATGCGTTAATTTTTGGCGCGCCACGTTGGATTGCCATTGCTACGGGCAACATTCACATGAAAACGAGTCAAGAACAGAAATAAGACGCGAACCATTTATACGAGCTGTTCTCGTCTTAGATAAGACATGCTCGTATAAATAGTACAGTTCGCGTCTTATGTAAGACGCGTCTTATTTTTCGTGGTATAAATGGCCCTAATATATCATCAGGAGAAAAGGTTGTGAAAATAAATAACCACTGGGAACATGCTTTGATCTTTTGACAAATTCTTTCAACTTATTCGGAGATCAGTCTGGAGAATGTCTATTTGGATACTGGGGCTTTAAGGGTTAATTTTCAGAACAGGTGACTGGCAGCGAGGAAAGGAGCTTATTGGAGAGCTTCAGGAGGACACCTTTGAATCACAACACTGAAATAATCAACCGTAAAAACTGGCGTCGAAATGCCGAGACCAGTTAAGCATTTGATGCCCTAAAGCCGAGAGTTGTTTTAAAAAAGCCCAAAGGGGTGGTGGTGGTGGTGGTGGGCCTGGGGTAGAGGGAAGGGAGGAGCGACGTTAATTTAACAGAACCCTAGAGAGGGAGAGACTGAAGCTTTTACGGGAGTACGAAAGAACCGTCACATCTTTGTTCCAATGGGCGAAGGAGGTTATCAGAAACGAGTAGCAAAGGGATGAGGCCTTTATGGAAAGGGAGCTTTTATGGAACACTAACACGGAAAAGTCGTTACAAACAGTCATACCTTGAAGTGATGTCCTAAAGGCGATGTATTCATCAGTTTCATCATTGTCTATTGACGTTGTGAAGTTTGCCAATGCTGTTTCCTCGTCTTCAATATCCTCTTCATCATCCAAGTGATCAGCAGCCTGTAACAAATGGAAATCTATCAGTTTGTGACTACACAGACTTGTTGCCTGCAATAATATTAACTTTATTTAATGTTGGTACCACTTTACAGTAGAATAATGACAAACCTGTGGCCCTCCCTCAGATTACAATAGAATCTAATTTCCAGATATATTTACACAGCACCCGCACGTTTTCTCGCATCCGTTTTCACGATCTCAGCACATTACTATCTTGCAGCCTGGAACAGGCTAGTCCCTACGCTCGATTCTATAGAGAGTTCCCCGCCGTTAAGCTCTGGAATGCTTTTATAGAAGAACTAAAATCAGCGAGTTGTTTTCGCTTTAGAAAGCTTTTAAAAGAATCCGTCATCTCTAAATATTGATTGATGTACATTATATGCAGCTAATTGTGTGCACAGCCGTTGTTTTGTTTTGTCTTGCATCTTCGTTCATTCGTTTGTGTATTTGTTTATTTATTACGGCTTAATTATTTTTTCTTTGTATGTTTTTGTGTGCATTTGTTTATTTATAACAACTTTGATGTATAGTTACTTTTCTGCATGGCCCAGTCACTCAGCGCGATTAGCTTTTGCTATTTCTGAGTGGCTGTGCTCTATTTCTTTCACAATTATTTCCTTTCAATGACTCTACACTTTTCTATCAAGAGCACAATAAAGATTGTTGTTACTATTGTTGTACAATTGGCTAAATTGCACGAACAGGCCCTTTAAAATACTCATAATCCGGAAATATTCTAATGAGTACCTTCTGAGCAAGACCTTCAATGTACTGCACGTCGTCCTCATTGATTTCGTCCTCATCGCTCGCCAGCTCATCTAAGAGGAAAGAAAAGACATGACAGTTCAGACCTCTCGTCCCAGTTCAGGAAAGGTCCATTTTATTTAAGGCGATGGCCTTTACATGACGTTGGGTGGCACGTACTTCAGAAACTAAAACCTTTTCTCTTCCATGTGGTGTTCCATTTCATGGCGTGTCAGTCATAAGGGCAATAAAACTCACCTTCGTCACTTTCTCCTCCGTCATCATCCTCTTCTTCGTCATCATTAGCTTGGTCTGAAAAAAGACAGAGGCACCGAGCCCTCGTTTTAGAAGGTTCGCAAATACGTTCATCTAAGGATGGTCGGGTCGTCTAAGGCGAGAGCTTTAGGGCCAGTTATTTAAACGGAGTTTAGACCGTGTTTAACAAAAGCACGTTCTAAGCCATTTTCAGTTTGCCCAACGCTTTTATCTGAACACCACTTATCGTGAAGAATTTCAATAAAGCATACAGTGAAGACTGGAAAAGCAGTTATTTTAATTAACGCTCTGTTAAGTCTAAGAAAGAGATCTGGAAGTCCAATCATTTCTTACAGAACCGCGGCCTGAGTTAGACTTTGTTTCAATAACCGACTCGGAGATTTTAAGACGTGGAAGACTACGAGAACCAGATTTTATCAATACGAAGTAGTGCGCACGCGTGAACCAGCCTCATTCTAATACGGGTTT